>CAUZLF010000690.1:99915-417819 GCA_963580285.1 Lucinisca nassula | reverse complement strand
TAGCTATCTAGTTTCGATCATTTTCGATACATTAGCACCTCTTTGTATGGAAATCTGTTTAAAGGTTTTAATATTAATATTTTTAAGTTCTTTTAGTTTGTGAAATGATGTAAATGTCAGAAAAACATGAAAGGTTTTTTTTAGCTCACCTGTCACGTAGTGACGAGGTGAGCTTTTGGGATCACTTTTTGTCCGGCGTCCGTCGTGCGTGTGTGCGTCAGTGCGTGTGTGCGTGCGTAAACTTTTTCTTCAAATGACATCTCCTCCTAAACCACTGATCAGATTTTAACCAAACTTCACAGGAATGATCTTTAGGTGGTCCCTTTTCAAAATTGTTCAAACGGTTCCGGTCCATTGCACATCTAGGTCACAGGAGCTAAAAATAGATTTTTAAAATGTAAACTTTAAAAATCTTCTTCTCTGAAACCGAAAGGCCCAGGTCTTCGATATTTGGTATGAAGCTTCATCTAGTGAACCTCTACCAAGATTGTTCAAATTATGGCCCTTGGGCCAGAAATGCCCCCGCTCCGGGGGCCTTTGGGTTTACATAGGCTTATATAGGGAAAATCTTTAAAAATCTTCTTCTCTGAAACCACAAGGCCCAGGTCTTTGATATTTGGTGTGAAGCTTCACCTAGTGGACCTCTACCAAGATTGTTCAAATTATAGCCCTAGGGCCAAAAATGCCCCCGCCCCGGGGGCCTTTGGTTTTACATAGGCTTTTACAGGGAAAATCTTAAAAAATCTTCTTCTTTGAAACTGCAAGGCTCTGCCTCAGATCTTTGATATTTAGTGTGAAGCTTCATCTAGTGGACCTCTACCAAGATTGTTCAAATTATAGCCCTAGGGGCTAAAAATGCCCCCGCCCCAGGGGCCTTTGGTTTTACATAGGCTTATATAGGGAAAATCTTTAAAATATTCTTCTCTGAAACCGAAAGGCCCAGGTCTTCAATATTTAGTATGAAGCTTCATCTGGTGGACCTCTACCAAGATTGTTCAAATTATGGCTCTTGGGCCAGAAATGCCCCCGCCCCGGGGGCCTTTGGGTTTCCATAGGCTTGTATAGGGGAAATCTTTAAAAATCTTCTTCTCTAAAACGACAAGGCCCAGGTCTTTGATATTTGATGTGAAGCTTCACCTAGTGGACCTCTACCAAGATTGTTCAAATTAAAGCCCCGGAGCCAAAAATGCCCCCGCCTTGGGGGCCTTTTGTTTTACACAGGCTTATACAGGGAAACTCTTTAAAAATCTTCTTCTCTGAAACCGCAAGGCGCAGATCTTTGATATTTGGTGTGAAGCTTCATCTAGTGGACCTCTACCAAGATTGTTCAAATTATGGCCCTGGGGCCAAAAATGCTCCCATCCCTGGGGCCCTTTGGTTTTTCATAGGCTTATATAGGGAAAATATTTAAAAATCTTCTCCTCTGAAACCACAAGACTCAGGTCTTTGATATTTGGTATGAAGCTTCACCTAGTATAGCCCTTGAGCCAAGAATGTACTAGAGACACTGATTCTCAGGTGAGCGATTCAGGGCCCTCTGGGCCCTCTTGTTTGTTTTTTGTTTTTTCAAAGTTCCAATTTGACAGTTCCCGATTGGCGGCAAAAGCTGGACCACGGGTGTCAAGGCCTCGGATCTTCTAGTCCCTTCATACCCCCTCCGGGGTATGCCCGGTATGGTTGGAGTTTTATCCGGAAGCAATGGCGCAATGAACACAGCTATGATATCCCCTTCTTTCACTCGAAGGACGCCATACGTCATAACCGGGATATTTCAAAGGCGTGGACGATGTTCATTATCGATAAATCAGAAGGTTTCATGCAAGCGGGTGTCGAGCGCCTCGACGACTCGATTCGGACTTATGTTTGGGCAATCTTCGGACCGTTCCAACATTCTCAAAGTCGGGACGGGGTTCGACGCCCAAAAGCAGTTTATGGCAACTCTCGAAGACGCCATCGCCTCACCCGTCGATATCCCCAGTTGCATCGATCGCTACCAAAAGACTTTGCAATATGCATCCACACCACTGGATTACGTCTGCGGGAGAGCGCTCTACTTGATGCCGAGTGACATGGCACTCCATCCCGGCAATGTCCAAGGTTATTATAACCAAATCCAAATAGCGGGGTCAGACGCTGTCATCGGCCACAACTCAGGAATAAACGAGGCAGCACCTATCAGCGACAGCAGTGCTGGCAGCGATAGGAAATTCCAGGGGAAAAACCGCCTCACCAGCCGGGACCGATCCACAGACCCGTAGGGTCTCCGCAGGGCCACCGCCCGAAGTGTCGCCTACGTCTGCCGCGGTTGCTCCGCCAGCAGACTGGAAATCCGGTCTCGACCATGAAGAAGAAAAATCAGCTCTCATAGTCGCAGGGATTGTACTCGGCCTAGTGGCGCTTTGGTTTATCACGGAGTGATATGCGCGGTCTCGCTAGCCAGTCCCTAGCTTGCCAGTCCCTTGCAGCAACGAGAAGAAGGGCCCCCACGCCGATTACCAAGGCCCACAAATTATCTGCGAGCCATGAAGCGGCCTTCCCTAGCGTGCTCAAGAGTTAAGAGACGATGGAACCGATGATTCCGGGCAGGGCAGCCGCGGCCTTGCCGGCCAAATTGGCCAGGGCACGCCCGAGGGACTGTATGTGCTTTTTTACCCACTCCTTGACCCCGCCCTTGCCGGGTGGCTTGGGAGCCGGAGTCGGTACACTCCCGCCGCCGGTGAGTACAAGCACTAGGGTCGAGATTGCCATCCCAACCGCTGTAAGGATACTCACGATGGTAATTCACTACTCGCGAAAGAGGGTGCGAATGCGCTCAGTCAGGAGCCGCCTGACTGTCTCACGGATTCTGTTAATCTGGGACTGGAGAGCCACTCTGTTCGCTGAGAGGGGTTCGAGCCTCGACTGTCTTTCTATTTCGATGTCAGAAAGCTCACTCTAGAGGTTTCTGATCCGGTCCCGAATTTCCTGTTGGATTTCGGTGTCGTCCGTTTCCGTCAGTTTCCGCCGCTCCCAGGTCAAGTGTTTTTCAACTTGGGATTTTCCCTCGTCGACCTTTGACAGCTCCGCCAGGTTGTTTGCCAACTCATCTCGGGTTCAAGTCATAGCCTTTTCAAGCCCAGCGAGCTCTCTTTTGGCCTGGGTGACCCACGCAGTGTCGATAGTCTGGTCATTAATTGCCTTCAATGCGGCCTCAACGTCTTCTGCGCTGCGGCGCGCGCTATCGGCTATGCCGGGAAGGTCCTAAAGCTCGATATTTTCAAGGTTCGCACCGCTCGGGAGGGCTTTATCTGCCTGCTGGAGAGCTTTCACAGCGGAGCTACTTAGACGCTGCGTCTTCGATGTGTATTCAGGGAACCCCAGTGAACTTCGCAGTGCCTCCTCCGTATCTTGTTGTCAGTGTTGATAGGGCCAGACACCTGGATTGTCCCCTTGTCGCAGTGATAAGGATCTTTTTGTCGCCTGTGGTCCAGTAGAGTGTTTTTCCGTCGGCATCAATCCCAAACTGGCTATAGTCGATTCTGCCCTGGGGGCGCAACCCATAGGCACGGTTCACTTCTTTGTAGAAAGTGTCAATCAGGCGCTTTTTTTGGAGCCCCAAGTTCTGCCCGGGACCGCGAGGTTAGCATTCACGATCACGCTGCACAGCGATGATGCCAACAGGACTGTGGTTCAGAACCTTGGACGCGCGATAGGGAAAAAGACGGCCGTCAAGATCTCGGGGAACGAGGTCCTCAGCATCGACGACAGATACGTCTACCACTGTTACAACGATTTCTGGAAGACGGCCTCGGAGAGGAAAAATTACCACTATCAAGGCATTGATACGTCTGATAACCGAAGCACAATGCAGATTCGAATCTATGCTGGAGATAAAAATGTGTCTTTGGCGGTTGAAAAAGCCATCGCCGAAACTTTCGGCAACCGCTTCTAAATTCCGCTCGGTTACGAGCTGTTGGAAAGCCACATGCAATTTTACCAGAGTGCACCGGGAGACCGTCTCGGGTATCAACTCACCTTTAAACGACTACAGCAGCGTGGTGCAGGCCTCGGGCGATAATAATGCCTCTTACAGCACTGAGAACATCAGTCTCGAATATGACATGATCACTCTGCCAGAGCTGGCCCGCATGATCAGCAACAAGTACAAAGTCCGCCTTGCGATCCTATACGACCGGGTACTGCTGCACCGAAAAATCCGCAAAGACAAGAGCGACACCCTGTAGAATATCAATCTCAACGTGCCCGCCCGCAGCATGAAGGGCATCCTGATGCTATTCGAGGACGCAGCCGCGCGGCAGCTCTTCGCTCGCAACACTAAGACCTTCTGTAATCCGAAAATAACCAAATGGGAGGTCACTATCGAGGGGATCCCCAACCAGCTCTTCAGTCAGGGAATACGTGCCTACCAGATGTGGGACGAGGCGAAGAAGTTATTTGCATCGTCGCCCGGCAGTAAGCGTCACCCTGAAGTGGCAATGGTGGCGAAAGACCTGGCCCTGGCAAACGTCTCCCTGGGGGAATTTCTGACAAGCAAATACTCCCTGTGGCTTGACCTCAGGACAACCGACAACGACCGGCTTCATGGCAGTGGCCACCGCATAGAGAATGCCAGCGAAGGCGTGACAATCCAGCTCACAAAAACAGAAGAGGTGGCTGGCGCACTGAACATCTATCGCTACATCGTCATGGATGCGCAGCTTAACATTGAAGATGACCGCTTCGTCTCAGCGGTCTATTAATGTTCCTGAGGAACGATTAATAAATCTCCTACCGCGGACGGCCCATTCGGCAACAATATGCGGGCAAACAGGTTGTGGAAAAACGGTTTTCATCCTGGATCTACTCGAAGGCCCCTACCGGGAGTTCTTTCGGCACATCGTGGTCTTCTGCACCACCATATAATACAATAAAACATACCAGCGCCCCTGGATCTGGACCGACCCTGAGGTCTACGTTCTAGACCCCGGCCAACGCCTTCACGATTACCTGCGAGCGTTTTACCGTTGTTTATGGGCGAGCTTACCTTATATATCATCAATGACTGCTCGGCCACGAAGGCTTTGACGAAAATGAAAGACATGCTGTCAGAGCTAGCGTTCTCGGGCCGCCACGCCGACCAGAGCGTCTGGGTCCTCACCCGAAAGTACAACTCCGTCCTTGAGGACTTGTGCGCAATGGCAACGAAAGACATGCTAATTAAACAGGGGATTATACCTGCTGATATCATGAAGTAATCGATTACTTAAGTAATCATGACAAGTATTGCTATGCTCGTTGGAGGTGCCTTGGTGAACGCACTGGCAATCTCGGGATCGAACTACTTGTTCTCCACTTTGAAGCGCTCTGGCGTCGACGAAGAGCGCAAGCGTCACGATAAAGCAGTCGAACGGCTACAGGCTGCACAGGCAGAATGGTCTCGAAAACGGACTGAGCGATTTCATCACTGAGGAACTCCGCCCCAGGGGCACGCCGTTCGAACCTTCAAAGACGTCGATTTCGCGATGCGACTGTATGCGCAGGTCACCGGGAAAAATGTCAGCCTTGCTGACCTGGGGCCAGAGCCCCAGCTCTCAGACTTTAACCAACCGAGTGATGCCCAGAAAGAACGCGAGATTGCCTTTATCATCCTGGGGATGGCTGCTACCGGCTTTGTGGCCTAAAAATCGCCAAGTAGTGAAGTGAGTTTTAGTTTTTCATTCTTTTTGGAGACTTATCAGACTGTTGGTAGCCATGATCGACAGTAAGCTCTCTGCCATATATTATAGCCCAAAGGGCTACTGGAAGGGGCTCGCTGCCATTGAGAAGCTGGCGTCTGCAGCCAAGGTGAGTGAGCAGTGGACTAAGGACTGGCTCAAAAGACAGGCTATCTGGCAGATCTACCTTCCTACCCCACGGCATATGCCACGGCAAAAATTCGACATCGCCACACCGAACGAAGTACACCAGGCGGATCTACTCTTTCTGCCACACGACCGAGTTGGGCGGAAAACCTTCCGCTATGCTCTCACGGTTGTTGACGTCGCCAGCCGTTACAAATACTGAGCCCTTGATCAACAGGACTGCGGCAGAGGTCGCCGATAGCCTGGCTCGGATTTACAAACGGAGCCCGTTGAAGTGGCCCAAATTGCTCCAGGTTGACCCCGGCCGTGAGTTCATGGGCTTTGTCAGCCAGCTGTTGGCAAAGCACTCTGTCCAGGTTCGGCCGCGGTCGGGTTGACATCCATCGGGACCAGGGCATTGTTGATCGCTTCAATCGTACCTTGGCTGAGCGACTCTTTGGGCACAAGTACGCCCAGGAGATGGTGCAGCATAGTCAGCGGTCTACAGAGTGGGTGAAAAGGTTGCCTGCCGTTGTGGCAGCCTTGAATGGTGAAGTCACCCGACTGACCGGCAGAAAGCCCTCTGAGACCATAAGGGTGCGATCAGTGGCACAAAAGCCCTCCTCCTCTGTAGTTCCTGGTCGTCCTGTTCGTCTCGAGGAGACAAAAATCCCCTCCGGTGTCGGCGTTTGCTATTTGAACCAGCCTGACGAGCTTGAAGGGGGCGCCGGCGAGCGACTGATCCCATGTGGTCCCTAGATGTGCACCGGCTCGGGCGCACAGTGACATAGCCCGACGAGCCTGTGTTGTATTACCTGCAGGATGGACCTGTGCGTGGCTTTGTGCGCGAAGAACTTGTTGTGCCACCGAGCACTCAGCTTCCTCCGGATGGGGTCCTTAGACGCTGAGGACCGCACAACCTCTTTTTTGGTTGCACTCCAGGCACGTAGGGCAAACATTGTTACGGGTGTGGCCATGGGTATTGTCCAGCCGGTCAACACTGAACTGCTGGGTGTCCTTTGGTTGGTAAGCCCATAGGAGCTCAATATCGCACACGGCACAGTGATTGTTCTGTGCCTCCTTGAGTTCTAGGTTTTGACCAACCTTCACGTTAAACCTTAGTCCTTTGGCTTGGCTTGGACAACAAGCTTCTTCGCAATAACCTTGCGGAGCTGCTGCTCGGTGAGTATGGGTGGCCCCTCAGAACCCTCATCTGGGGGACAGACTACCCTTTCGAGCTGATGCATGTACTCCACCATTGACACTGCCAAATATGCGAGATTGGACCACTGCAGGAAGTCATCAACAATTCAGACATTTTGGGGGTCTGCGTTGGTGAGACCTTGACTTGAGTGGACTGCGATGGTATAGCCAAGAGCCCAGTCCTTGCCCCATATACCGTCGAGGACTTCACGGGCGGTTTGCAAGGAAACCTCGACAATGTCGTTCAGAACGAGCTTTTGCTTGCCTCGCTCTCCATCCAGCACCAAGGGCCCAGGGATGATGACCATTATGTTTTGCCGCCGAGTATACTGGGGACGATATAGCAGAGGAACGGAGAGGTCAGGGAAATGCTTCTTATGACTCTCGAACAGCCGAATCTGGGCCTGGTCGCGAACTTTCTGCCTCGACGTCAGTATCAAGTCCCCCGGCTTCCAAGCTTCCACGAATCTATCCCATCCAAGGCAACCCGGTAGCTCTTGTCTCATAGCCCGACACTGTACTCGGTCTGGTTGGAGACGGATCTCATTTTAAGAGCTTCCAGGGCCGGTTCTTTTGCCCTGTGGTCGACCAGGACCTCTTCATAGTAATCGACTCTCCGCTGCATCTCTTCCGCGATTGGGGGCGGCTGCCCCTGGTCGCCACAACAGATAACCTGGACGCCCCGACCATCGAGCCAGTCGAGGAAGGTTTCCAGAGTAGGGCGGGGCACTGTGCAGATCTCGTCCCAGATTATCACGCGGTGAATGAACTTCTGTCCCATCCTTTCGGGTGTCCAGTCTGTCTAGCCACTCCAGCGGAAGAAGCTGGGATAGGTCTGGGCTTGGACGCTCCTGGCCCGCATCTCTATGGCCAGGCGATGGGTCGGGGTGAAGACGAGGTGGTTCTTGCCGCGGAAGAGCTCGATCG
The DNA here is from genome assembly GCA_963580285.1 of Lucinisca nassula. Lineage (NCBI taxonomy): Eukaryota > Metazoa > Mollusca > Bivalvia > Lucinida > Lucinidae > Lucinisca > Lucinisca nassula. Next base: position 409,870 of record CAUZLF010000690.1, on the reverse strand, counting down.
CTCCGGTGGTCTTGCCGCTGCCCCCGCCGCCGTTTAGGTAGCTCAACTGATGTCAAGTCAGGGGATCGTCATAAAGTGGCGCGGACGAATCGGGAAGGTCTTTGATGTTTGCTATATATTCAGGGTCGGGGGCGTAGACCGCGTGCCACAATGGCATGTACAGTTGTTCACCCTTGTCACGCCACTGAACTGGGGCAATCACGTCTCGTGGTGGCATCGGTGTGTCCTCCTCGTGGCGGGTGTAACAGATGCGACATTTTCCTTTTGGGTGGATTTCATGAGGTTTGAAGGCCCCGACCCCCTCTAGTTTATAGAGCGCCGCTTTCCGGACATAGATAGAATCGGTAGCCATTCGGACGGCCTCATCGGGTTCAAGCCTTGAAAGCATGGAGATTAGATTGATGTGGGCGTAGGCTAGCATGCTCGCCCTCAGGTGTGCGTACTGTGGTTGGGACCCATCATAATACGTGAGAACATAGCCTAGAGGACACTTTTTGGGAGCGCCGACCAGGGTACCGCTTTGGCTGGTGTCTCGCACGAGAAAGTCGAGTTTTCCCTGGTCAGTCACAAGCATACGTGTCAGCTTTTTACCACCAACTCCGTTGGTAGCTCCATTGGCACCTTTGGCGCCCTGGGTGAACTTGCCGATAACACTGCAGCCTTGGTCACGGTCTTCTGGGAGCCAAACATCGGTTTGCTTCTTAACGGTGATAATGGCTTCCCGAACCTTTAGGCTCTTCAGCAAGCCAGACTCTGTGAGGAAGGGAAGGAGCTGTGTTTGGGCCCAACCACCACTTTCGGAGGCGAAATGCTTTCCGAACCAGACAGGGATGACAGGATGGCAGGTCACATCAAACTCCCATTCTTGGATCTCGGCGAAGCCTGTGCCAATGTCTTTAGGCAGAGTGCCATTAATGGCTACGCAGACCATCCGGTGGGTTGGGTGTCCGAACCGCTGGAAATAGGGTTTGGCTTCACCCATTCCCTGGAAGGATGCCGGATAGCAGGCCTTCATGTCGATGCTGACGACTTCCCTCGTGTCATAATTCATCGAGTTCCAGAGGCTGCCGTGACCATGCTCCACACAGGCCTTCTCGACGTCTGAAAGGAGGTTGGGTGGGGTTGGCTTCCAACCATTCCTTTCCTTTGCCAAAATGCTGGCCGTGTGATTTTCGCCGAAGACTCTCAGCAAGTTGAGGGTTGCCCAATTTGGCGCAGATTACTTGGAGTCGCTCTTGGGCCTCCCGCGTCCTGTAGTTGCGGCCGTCCTGGAGCACGAACTGGTCAGCTGAGAGCTGTCTGTCTTGGCCGCCCAGGAGCTAGACCGCAATCGGCTCTCCACGGGTTGCTTCTCGAATAGCCTGCCAGACGTCACCCTCGTAGATGTGAACCTCTCTACTCTTGGGGGAAGTGGAGGTCTTTGGACCAAGCGTGGCCGTTGTGGCAGATTAGTTCTACTTTACCTCTGATGTCATTCCCACCTCTCTGGTACTTTTCGCTGTTAAATAAGTCCTCCCTAGCAATGTCCCTCAGGACGATTGCCCGCTTAAGAATTTTCTCTAGGTCGGCCACATCTTCAACCGAGGCTCAAGTCTCATGGACCCTCTCTTCCCACTCCTGTATTTTATTTTCTGGTGCCTTGTGGGAGTCAAACCCTGACCCTCAGGGCTCCTTTTAAGTGTTCCACAACTCTCTGGGCCACACAGTTGAGGTCGCCATCTCTTAGTGAGACGAAGTTAGCCGTGTCTTGACCTCTGATTGGTAGAGGCCGTAGGCGTCAGGAGTGACAGGGAAGGCGTTCTGGTAGAAGACTCTATCGATTCCAGTCAACACGCCAGGCCTTGTGTCCCGTGAGATATCAACGTCGGCCTGTCCCTTCCTTCTCTCCGCACGGACTGGGTCAAATTTATCTTCAAGGAACCAGTCGCCTCCGGCCCTCTCTCTCAAACACTTGATTCTCAACAGGAAGTTACCCTCTGGCAGGGCGGCAAGAGGTTGGGTAGCCCCGGCGTCTGTGATACGGGCATCCAGGGCCAACCTACCGGCTCTGGCATGCATACCGCCGACAATCTCGATGTCGCCAATGTCAAGAGGGTCTTCTACTTCCGTTCTCCATGAAGAGAAGACCGCATCGGCGCCGTCGACTTCGAACTCATCTTTGGCGTCGTTAAGAATCTCGACCCACTGGTCGGCTGAAAGTCCCATCGGGTGAGGGACCTGACCATCCAGGTCGGTATATTGTTGACCCTGTGGGACTGGGTCTGGCATTCTGCAAGAATCTCAATGATCAAATCGTCCATAGTTTTAGGGGTATATATATTACACGAGTTTTCTCTAAATAAAAATTCTTGTAGAAAGTAGCTCTGTTAATACCCGATCAAACTATCATCTGGGCTCTCCTTTCTATGAAAACTAGAGCTATCACTAAAGGTGATGAATACCCCCACAAAAACTGTCTTGATAGAACAAAAGCGGCATTTTGCAATTTTTTCACTTGAACGGGACCATAACTATGTCGAAAATTGACGAATTGTAGTGGAAATCGAACTTGACCTGTATTTTATGATGTTACATCAGTGTACCAAAAATTATAAAAATCGGTGAAGCGCTTTTTGAGTTATCGTCTGGAAACCAAGTCAACAGACCGACAGACAGACCGACAGACCGACAAGCTCATTCCTATATACCCCCCCCCCAAATTTCATTTGTGGGGGTATAATGAGCCGAATTTTTGTAGAACGCAACTCATCTAGTACCCGTATGATCTTTCTCCGGGCTTTCCTCTCCATGAAAATATGTCGAGAGAGCATACGGTCTCGACCACAGACCGGCAGACTTCTATTTCGCTTTGAACCCCTTTCCCACATTTCCTGCAAGGAATGGGAACTTTTCTACCTTGGCGTAATTTGGCCAAATGAATCTTACAGTATTTGAGGATACAACTCTTTCCACGGGTATCATCATCGCCTTCTTTTAACCATGCACAGCTATTACTCGTAGTACCCTTCATTATGGATTGTATACCTTGGGTAGATGATTTGTTTAAATAAAAAATTGAAAATATGATAGTGGGTAGTATCATACTTTTCACACCCGGGCCCGACGACGGTGATGGGCCGTCCCCCGGGGCTTCTATACTACTGCCACGAGTGCCCTTGGTATGTCGCAGCCAGTTGGGATGGAATTTTTTAGGGTTGGGAGGCTTAATTTGCCAAATGGAGGATATTGATGTTTTAGGTTGGGAGGCTTAATTTGCCAAAAAGAGGACTTTTTTGAGTCAAAATAAGCTGGGAGCCTTGATTGGTCGAATGGGGTTTCTGAGGTCGAAATAATTGGTGCATTCACCCTCTCTGCTGCTACTCGTGCCGAATATTTCGCAATATAAAATCAATAATCTATAAATATTGCCGTAGTCAAGTTCATATGCTGGTAGATAAGCAGTCACGTTCACAATGGAACCACTTTCAAACTAATGGCCATTTCGATACTATGAATCGGCAGCCATCTTGTCATCCTTATCGACTGAAATAACCTAAAACAAAACGAATATAGGCTGTGACAAGGTGCATAAAACGCATTTTATGCTAGCAAATATGGCCTACCTGCAATCTGTTTAGATATTCAATAATTTCTTTTAGAAAATGGCATCCGGCATTGCGAAAATGATGTCACATCAACCAGTGCTAACTTGTCTTCACATTGGCGTGGTTTTTAACTCACCTGACCGAAGGTCATGGTGAGTTTTTGTGACCGTGCGTCATCCGTCGTGCGTCGTCCGTGCGTAAACTATTCTTGTGAACACACTAAAGGTTACAGTTTTGGGCTAATCGTCATCAAACTTGGTCATAATCATCATCTTGACAATATCTTGGTCAAGTTCGAATATGGGTCATGTCGGGTCAAAATGTAGGTAAGTAGGTCAATTCATAGGAAAACCTTGTGATTACACTAGAGGCCACAGTTTTGTCCCGATCATCACCAAACTTGCCCAGAATGATCATCGTGGCATCGTTTTGGTCCTATCATCATCATCAATCTTCCTTAGAATGATCATCTTGACAACACCTAGATCAAGTTCCATAATGGGTCATGTCGGGTCAAAAAGTAGGTCAGTAAGTAAAATCATAGAAAAATCTTGTGAACACACTAGAGGCCACAGGTTTGGTCCTATCATCAGCAAACTTGCTCAGGATGATCACCTTGACAATATCTCAGTCAAGTTCGAATATGGGTAATGTCGGGTCAAAGTGTAGGTCAGTAGGTCAATTCATAGAAAAAACTTTGTGAACACACTAGAGGACACAATTTTGGTCCAACCATCATTAACCTTGCTCAGAATGACCAACCTGACAATATGTCGCTCAGGTTCGAATATGGGTCCTGTCGGATCAAAAAGTAGGTCAGTAGGTCAACTCATGGAAAAACTTGTGAACAAACTAGAGGCCAAAGTTTTGGTCCTATCACCATCAAAAACTTGATCAGAATGCTCATCTTGACAATATCTTAGTATGGGTCATGTCGAGTCAAAAAGTAGGTCAATAGGTCAAATCATAGAAAAAACCTTGTGAACAACCTAGAGGCCACACGTTTGGTCCTATCGTCATCAAACTTGATCAGAATGATCATCTTGACAATATCTTGGTCAAGTTCGAATGTGGATCATGTCGAGTCAAAAAACAGATCAGTAGGTAAAATCATAGAAAAAACCTTGTGAACACACAAGAGGCCACAGTTTTAGCCTCATTATCATCAAACTTGCTCAGAGTGATCATCTGGACAACATCTAAAAAAAAACTCCGTTCAGAGAATCTGAATCATCGATTTTTTCGTTTCTTCCTTTTATTACTCATTTTAGCCTAAACATCACTATGGGAAAGTTTTCACCCTGACTCTCCGCCGACTTCTCAAGCAAGTCGTATGCCTCTGCGACAGTCAGGAAAGGCTGTGATAATTTGGAGAAAATTGCAGAACAAAGAAATGAGACCACAGACTAAGTCCATTTGATGATTGTCAGGTAAAATAATACATATTCAAATCCATTTGCTGCACTTTATAAATAGATATGCAATTACGACATACCTTACATTCGAATGGCTAGATAGAAGCTCACTATGAACGGGGAGCTACTAGCGCGATGTGCTGTCAACAGTGGTCAAAATGAATTATACCGGTATCAGATGTGGTGTCACAGCTAATGATTTTCCATTAAGTGATGGTGCAAATAAAATATAGACGCCCTTGTAATTTACAAGAGCAGTAACCACTTCAATATATGGTTTAAAAGGGTGTGTCGAACCTGTCAGAATGTCTTAGTCTGTGAACGAAAATTTAGATTTTGCAATTTTCTCCAAATAATCACAGCCTTTCCTGGTTGTCGCAGAGGCATACGACTTGTTGGAGAAATCGGCGGAGGGTGAGGTCTACAACTTTCCAATAGTGATGTATCGGCCAAAATGAGTATTAAAAGGAAGAAACGAAAAAATCGATGATTCAGATTTTCTGAACGGAGTTTAAGTCAAGTTCGTATATGAATCATGATGGGTCTAAAAGTGGTCAGTTGGACAGGCCCAATCATTGAAAAACCTTGTGAATACACTAGAGGCCACAGTTTTGGTTGGATCATCATCAGTCTTGCTCAGAATGATCTTCTTGACACTATCTCGGCAAGTTCCAATACGGCTCATGTCTGGTGAAAAAGTAGGTCAGTAGGACAAATCATATGAAAACATTTAGAACACACTAGAGGCCACCAATTTTTGTCCGATCATCATCAAACTTGCTCATAATGATCATCTTGGCAACATCTGGGTCAAGTTTGAATATTGGTCATGTCGTCAGCATGTCAAACCATAGAACAATGTTGTCAACACTCTAGAGGCCACACTTTTGGTCCTATTATCATAAAACTTTCTCAGGATGATCATGTAGATAATATTTCAGTCAAGTTCAAATATGGGTTGTGTATAATAAAAAAATAATGTATATACGTGTTAACCTCAATTCGCTCAGTTTGGAGGGGAGTTCATAACACGAACTTGTTAGTCTGATGAGGGGTATCTGCTGGTAACTTGAACGTGCAAAGGTGGCCATCTGTAGTCATACTTCAAACACTCCGCAGATGAGACATCAAAGGGGAGAACACATGTACATACGGTCAACCCTCTTCAAAACCGGCATTCGTTATAACGGCAAAACTCGTTATAATGGCAATGATGTCATACATCATAGTGTAGATTATATTTTCTTGTCCTTTGGGATCATTGATTCCATAGTGGAATTTGAAAAAAATCTGAGGGTCACTGATGAGGCCTAATTGGCCGAAACTAGCTCGTCTGGCCCAGAAAACATGTACACTCCATATTTTTAGGTTCTGTGGTGTATTCCTTGCTTCCAAGAGATAACCCTTTTATAGAACATATTTAACTTCACTACAGCTGGTGTATGGGAATGTGTGGCGGCGGTAAAACGTCTCTCTGACCTACATCACAGTGTAGATTATATTTTCTTGTCCTTTGGGATCATTGATTCCATAGTGGAATTTTGAAAATATCTGAGGGTCACTGATGAGCCCTAATTGGCCGAAACTAGCTAGTCTGGCCTAGAAAACATGTACACTCCATAATTTTTGGTTCTGTGGTGTATTCCTTGCTTCCAAGGGATAACCCTTTTATAGAACATATTTAACTTCACTACAGCTGGTGTATGGGAATGTGTGGCGGCTGTAAAACTTCTCACTGCCCTTCATCATAGTGTAGATTATATTTTCTTGTCCTTTGGGATCATTGATTCCATAGTGGAATTTTGAAAATATATTAGGCTCACTGATGAGGCCTAATTGGCCGAAACTAGCTAGTCAGGCCCAGAAAACATGTACACTCCATATTTTTTGGTTCTGTGGTGTATTCCTTGCTTCCAAGGGGTAACCCTTTAATAGAACATACGAGCGGCGTGGGCTTCCCTCTTGTTTGAAATGCCCAAACCGTGTCCATAGTCATGAAAGATTCTTGTAACCTAATACTCCAAGAAACAAATGTTGAAGAAATTTGTTAGAATCGCCTCACCGAGGCGATTCTAACAAATTTCTATAACATTAGTTTCTTGGAGTAATAATGGGTAAAAGGCCTTTTATTACCTATGGTACTCCTAACTAGGATTGTTTATAACGGGCATATTCATTACGGCACAATATTAGGGAACAGATATAAAAATGCAAATAAAATTTTTGCGGTGCCGTTTAATTAATTTTCAAGGTTTTACATAATGAACCTTTAATACAATGGCTGGCTTAATCGTTATCCATCTGTGATCACTTAGTTGTAGAGTCTGTATCCCAAGACTGCAAAATAGAAATCAATCTTTTTGTAATAAAACCTACAAGAAGACCGGTGCTTCTACACTGTAATGGAACAGATCAGCCTGTGAACAATAACGGATCCGTTGCCACTGCGCTGATGCGCACATCACATTACGAAAACACGCCTATACAAATACATTGTACACTTAATCGCCAAAAATAACGAGGATTTTAAGATGAAAAATTGTAATATTTTTCTTATTTCTGCTCAAAATATAGATTGTGTGCACTCGTTAGAGCCGCCTCATCGAGGCGGTTCTAACGAGTACCCACAATCCATATTACAGAGTAGAAATAAGAAAAATATGGTTTACCCATGTAACCCCTAGTTGTTATACCTCCGCCATTCGAAGAATGGTGGAATGGTAGAAGGCATATAGCGTTGCCCCTGTCCGTCCGTTCGTTTGTACGTCCGTCCAAAACTTAAACGCAGTCAATAACTTGCTTATTTCTGGATGGATTTTGAAATTACTTTGTAGAAATGTTAACCATCATGAGACGATGTGTCACGTGTAATACCCAGGTCCGTACCGCCAAGGTCAAGGTCATACTTAGAGGTCAAAGGTGAAAAAAGGGTCCGAAACTTAAACGCAGTCAATAACTTTCTTATTTTTGGATGGATGGATGGATGGATGGATGGATGATTTCTTTAAAGACGCTCAACCCTAACAGGGCATATAGCGTCTAGAAAATTATATATTATGCATAAAATACAGTAAGGTTAAAAATTAAAATCTTAATAATTACAGTTTATTAAAAAGTCCGGTTTCTTTAAGAAAATTGATTATTTGGTAAGATTGTACATCATTAAAAAGTTCTTTCATCGTTGAAACATTAAAATATTTTGTTCGTATATAATGAAATTCTACACATGAAATGAGAAAGTGTTTCACTGTAAACGGTTCGTTACAAGATATACAGAAATGTGCTTGTTCGTTTTTTAAAATGTAGGAATGAGTCAGCCTTGTATGTCCAATACGGCATCAAGTGATCTTTGTCTGATCTTTTCTACTGTAATTCGTAAAAGAGCATTTGGTATTAAAGTAAGGTTGTATTTTATTCAATTTATTGTTATTTTCGTTTTCCCAAATAGATTGACATTTATTCTTTATATACTTATTTATGTTGGATTTAAAATCTGAAAAAGGGATTTTTAAATTTGTTATATTTAACGATAAGGCAGATTTAGCTTCTAAGTCGGCTAACTCATTCCCACGGATATTAACGTGACTGGGAAGCCAGCAAAAAATGATCTCCTTCGAGGTGGAAAGGAAGTGATATTTTCGTAAAATTTGTTGAATCAGGGGGTTTCTATGCTGTTGATCTTTGAGAGCTTTCAATACAGAAAGGGAATCTGAATAAATGATAAAATGTTTTTCGTATTGGTCTCTAATATAATAGAGGGCAATATCGATTGCTTTCGCTTCAGCGGTAAAAATAGAACTATTATCGGGTAATCTAATGCTATCAGTGAATTCGGACTAATGACAGAACAAGCAACTTTCTCATCTTGCTTCGAACCGTCAGTGTAAATGGAAATGTGATGTTTAAAATTGGATTTGATTTCTAAAAATTCGTTTTTAAAAATATGTGAATCGACTTCCGATTTCTTATTTTTGTGCAAATCTAAAATTATCTTTAGATGATTTAATGTCCATGGTTCTTTTGATGGTAATGAGAACGATTGAACATTTTGGACATTAATATTGGCCTCTTTGATTAAAGGTCTGATTCTTAAGCCAAGAGGTTTAATAGCAGATGGTTTGATATTATAAAATCTTTCATAGTTAGGGTTAAAAACACATTCATATGCTGAATTGCGTGGATTTGCGGCTAACTTAGTCATATATTGAACAGACAATTTCTCTCTTCTAATATAAAGCGATGGTTCATTTGATTCAGCATAAAGACTTTCCACGGGTGAAGTACGAAAGGCACCCAATGCTAAACGTAAACCTTGATGATGTATAGTATCCAAAGATTTTAAATAAGATTTCCTAGCAGATCCATAGACTATGGAGCCATAGTCCAATTTGGAACGAATTAAAGATCTATAAAGTGTTAAAAGAACAGTGCGATCTCCTCCCCAGTCGGAACTGGACAGGACTTTAAGAATATCAAGAGCTTTTAAACATTTAGCTTTCAAAGCTTTGATATGAGGAATAAAAGACAATTTGCTATCAAATAAAAGACCCAAAAACTTCGCCTCAGTGACGACTGGAATTGGACTGCCGTATATTGTTAAAACTGGATCTAAATGCAACTTTCGAATTTGGCAGAAATGAACACACTGAGTTTTTGTTTTAGAAAATTTAAAACCATTTTCTGTTGCCCAAGTTTCTATATTATTTAAACACATTTGCAGTTTAAATTCAATGGTTTCCATATTTTTGGATCGATAAAAGATTCCAAAATCGTCAACAAAAAGCGAACAATCTGGGTCTTTTACACATTTAACTATATTACTAATTTTTATGCTGAACAAGGTTGGTGATAAAATACTACCTTGTGGTACACCTTGTTCTTGATCAAATGTGTCCGATAATGTATTTCCTATGCGAACATTAAATGTTCGATCGGATAAGAAATTTTGAACAAAAAGTGGCAATCGGCCTTTAAGGCCCAAGTTGTGTAAATCTTTCATGATGCCATATTTCCAAGTCGTATCATAGGCCTTTTCTAGGTCAAAGAATACAGCTACGACATGTTCTTTTTTGATAAAGGCATCACGTATAAATGATTCTAATTTTGTTTGTTTGTATTGGAGTTTAACGGCCCAGTCAACACTATATAGGTCATTTTTGAGCCGGTCAGTTTACCTATCCACACTTTCCTGGGCAGGCTTATACGTAAGCGGTTAACCAGTACAGTGCACATTCTTTCGCCAGAAACTGACAACTGCCCTTCTTGAATCAGCGGAAGGGAGAGAATGACCGTAGAAAAGATTTCATGATCAATCTCCACGAAAGAATGTTGCCGACCCCGGCGGGAGTCGAACCCGCGTCCTCCTGATCACCAGTCAGACGCGCATCCGACTGAGCCAACGAGGCCGGCATAAATAAATGATTCTAAGCGAATCAAATGATCATTAGTAGAGCTGTTTTTTCTAAATCCAGCTTGAAATTTAGTGATAAGCTGGTTTGATTCTAAGAACCAAACCAGCCTATCATTAATCATTCTCTTCATTGTTTTACATAAGCAACTTGTCAAAGCAATAGGTCTATAATTAGTGGCTTCAGTATGATCTTTATTAGGTTTCGGAATAGGAATAATGATAGCTTTTCTCCAGTTTTGAAGGAATTTTCCAGTGATCCAAATATCATTCAGAATATTTAATAATGTTTCCAATGCCTTGTTGGGTAAATGTTTTAAAATTTGATAGTGTATGTCGTCAGGACCAACAGCAGTATCATGAGATTTATGGAGAGCATCTAATAATTCTTTGGTAGTGAAAGGTAAATTATATTTTTCATGATTTAATGAGGAAAAATTTAAATTCTTTTTCTCTTGTTCTTGTTTAATATGTTGGAAATTTTTTGAATAATTTAAGCTAGAGGAGTTTTTCTGAAAATTTTTCCCCAAGGCATTGGAAATGTCTTTAGCCGTTGAACATATATTTCCGTTCGATTTGATATGGACATGTTTATTTGATTTGTTTTTGCCACTAATTTTTCGAATAATGTCCCATATTTTCTTAGTTGGTGTTCTGGTATTCAGTTTGGAGACGTATTGCTGCCAAGATGCTTTTTTGGCCGATTTTATTGTTTTGCGAGCTTTAGCTCGCATATGTTTGGCATGGATAAGATTTTCTTTTGTTGGTTGTTTATTGAATTTTCGTAATGCAGATTTTCTTTTATTGATTGAAGTTTTAACTTCATCATTAAACCAAGGTCTGTTTCTTTTTGAAAAAGTCGAGGATTTAGGAATACATTTTTCAGCAATATCAATCAATTCATCAGTAAAATCTTGTATATCACTTGCAGTTTTAAAAAATGTTCAGAGTCGAGTTTTTCATCACATAATTGATTAAACTTTTCCCAATTTGCTTTATTCAAATTCCATCTGGGTTGACGATCCTCATGGGTCGATGCAATTTCTTCAATTACTATCGGAAAATGATCGCTCCCATGGAGATCGTCCACAACAGACCAATCAAAATCTAGATAAATATTTGGAGAGCAAATTGAAAGATCTAAAGCAAAATAATTTCTTGTGGGAGAATGAAGATATGTTGGTTGTTTATCGTTAAATAAACATAAATCATTTTCAGCAATAAAATTTTCTATGATTTCTCCTCTGTCATTTGTATCCGAGCAACCCCATAATTTGCTGTGACTATTAAAATCTCCTAATAATATATAAGGACTAGGTAATTGATTTGTTAAATTTTCTAATTCTTGTTTAGAAAAATTATAGTGTGGTGGAAGGTAGACAGAACAATTCGTTATGGATTTGGATAAAGTGACGTTTACAGCAACAGCTTGTAAATTAGTGTTTACATCTATTTTCCTATGAGGAACGTCAGATTTTACCAGGATTGATGTTCCTCCTGATGCCTTCTGATTATCCGTTGTGATATGATTGTACATACTGTAACCTTTGAAATTAATATTATCTGTAGTTTTCAAAAAGGTTTCTTGGAGACAAATGACATTAGGAGAAAAAAGTGTAGTTAAAATTAAAAGTTCGTTAAAATTGGCTTTAAGTCCTCGACAATTCCATTGAATTATTGACTTCTTATCCATGGTTGAATGGAGAGAAGATTAAAACAAGGAATTTAATCCTTTATCTTTTATTATGCTTTGAGAACGTGGAGGGATCAACGTCCAACTCCATGTCCTCAAGGGCAACGTACTGATTAGCCAGTTTTACTGGATCAGCCGACGCCCCTTTACTGTTCGGGTTTGATCCTTTATGCTTTTCTTTGCCGTTCTTTTCTTTTTGATCCGCTGTCCCTGACGTGGATCGGGAGTGAGATCTGCTCGAATGTTTGCTGTTAGGTTGTGAACTGGTCTGTGAAGTTTGTCTAGATTCTGTTCTTGAATGATGAGTAGATGTAGGCTGTGACGATGTAGTAGGTTGTGATGTGGGTTTTGGTTTAACAGTAGAGGTAATTACTTTAGAATGGGGTTTAATTTCAAAATCTTTTTCATTAAATTGTGTGGATGTTTCTTTTGTTTCAGGTTTGCTGGCAAGGGATTGGACAACTTTTGCGAATGTGTTTTCTGGTTTGTTTTGTTGTATTGTCTTTGCTTCCAAATAGGTGACGTTTTGTGTAACTGATTTTCATGATTTCTTTTTCTGTTTTCTAAACTTCACAGACATTGGATTTAGACAAATGATCTTTTCCGCAGTTCACACATTTTGGAGAATTCTTGCAGTTTGTAGTGTGGTGGTCGGAACCACCACACTTCTCACAAATAGACCCGTCAGGGACAGTACAATCATTTTCGTGGTGCCCAAACCTCTGACAATTGAAACAACGCAGAGGATTGGGCACGTAGATTTCGACCGGTATTATCCTGTAGAAGATCTTCAGCGATTTCGGCAAGGAAGTAGAGTTGAAAGTGAGTAGCAGTGTATTGGTATCAATGAGATTTCCGTCTTTTTTTACTTTAAATCTTTTGCATGCCGTTACACCTTGTTCTTTTAAATAATCGATTATGCTGGCTTCTGATTCGTGTTTTAGCATTCTGTCACGGATAATTCCTTTACAAGAGTTGAGCGTTTTATGTTCCGTGACAGAGACGTTCATATTAAAAAATTTGTTTACTTTTAGGAGGTTTTCAGTTTGTGTTTTTCGGTTAGTTTCTATCAAAAGTGTCCCATCTTTTAGTTTTTTGACGTTTTTCGGAGTTCCAATTAATGCTTCTATTTGTTTTTCAATTACGAATGGAGAAAGGGATGTAACGGCTTTATCTTCCTTGCTCGAAATCACTAAAAATCGAGCGAAATTGTCATTTGCTTTGAAATTGAAAGTCGGTTCCGGGTCGTCATCGGATAAATCTAAAAATGCTCTTTTCCTAGTGTTGGATCCCATGGTGAAAAATTATGATTCGATAGCTATGCGCCCCACCCTCCTTGGAGCCCTACAAGGGGACGTTTAATGGAAATGGATCTCCTATTTCCAACGCCAAGGCTACATTGCTATTATACTCGATGACAGGACCAGAGTCCTTCCGCTCCACTTCTGTTTTATGACTCCCAACTATGCACCCAGATTTCAATGAAAAAATGAGGAACAGTTGGGACCCATCCCCACCCGTATTCTCTCCCTCACAGAAGCTTCTGCTGAAATTCCCCAGTACAAGCCCACCGATTGATCCATCAGCCGCCGCCCATCAAATAACACTCAAAGATAGAGGAATAAGACAAAATTACACCCGGTTTGTACCATAAAGATACGTAAAAAAGAAAGAAGGAAGATAAGGACAAGCTGTGCGATTCTAGAGCTTGGCACGACTGAGCCGATTGATTCAGGCCGGATCTAGCCCAAACCCCTCTTCTATCTGAAATATGGGCCAAAATGATGTGTTGAAAAGCTGGAGATCCCTGGGCTTTTCTCAATCATCAGGATCCCTTCTTCCAGCATACGAGACGCCACTCACGGCAAACAAGTGGCTCCTGTTTCAACAAGGAATTTCATCCCCATTCACTACAGAAGGAAAGTGATCTGTATATTTTATTCCCTACAGACAAGGGAGGCCGAAAACGTTTGCTTAAATAAAAGCTTGGCTCTGAAAACAGGAGATCCTTTGCTAAATACGAGATCCACGATTATGGTAAGAAATTATTGAATTGATAAGTTTCAGAGAGAACAAAGGATTTTATAAACTAATAAAGAATAAAGCTGTGTTAGATGATGACGAACACTTCAGAACTTCGTGATAAGTATCCAATTCTGTTAACATTGATGTAACAAAATAACTTTGGGGTAACATGAAATGACAAGTTACTTATCTAATAACGTATACAAAATGCATCTTTCATTGACGTGCAGAGTGAAGGAGCATGAAAAAGTGACACATACACAGTACAAACATATACAGATGAGGTTTCTTCTTTGTGGTGCGCGACCCACCAGCAATGATGATACACATACAAATGCAGCGTGGTAGTAACATGAGATAGGAAAGGTTTAAAAGGATAGATCTCGCGTAGTGAATTGTAAAAAATATGGTAAGATGCATTTGAATAAATTGAATTACAAAATAATACCGGTCGAACGGACGATTGTTCTGTATGTTGGAGGCTTTTACCCAACTGCCACAGAACCTGAAGGCAGCCACCTATTTCGAGGCACCGGGTGGTCTCGGCCATGGGACTGTTTTCGGTGGGGTCTTACCACTCTGCCACACTCCCGAAGGCAGCCGCCATTTTTCTACCCCCCGGGCAGGCGCGGGGCGATTTTTGGATGGATTTTGAAATTTTCATTGTAGAAATGTTAAACGTTATGCGACGACGTGCTGCGTGCATAACCCAGGTCCGTACAGCCAAGGGCAAGGCCATACTTAGAGGTCAAAGGTAAAAAAAAGAGTCCGAAACTTAAACGCCGTCAATAACTTTCTTATTTCTGGATGGATTTTGGATTTTTTTCTAGAAATGTTAACCATCATGAGACGATGTATCGCGTACAAAATCCAGGTCCGTATCGCCAAGGTCAAGGCCATACTTAGAGGTCAAATGTCCAAAAAGGGTCCGAACCATAAAAACAGTCAATAACTTTCTTATTACTGGATGGATTTTAAAATTTCTTTGTAGAAATGTTAATCATCATTGGACGATGTGTCACTTGCAAAACCCATGTCCGTACCTCGAAGGTCAAGGTCATACTTAGAGGTCAAAGGTCAAAAATGGGTCCGAAACTGAAACGCAGTCAAAAACTTCCTTATTAATAGATGGATTTTAAAACTACTTGGCAGAAATATTGGCCACCATGAGCCAATCTGCCTCACACAAAACCAAGGTCCTTACCTCCAAGGTCAAGGTAATTTATTAGAGGTCAAATGTGAAAAAAGGTCCATACTTAAACAACGTTAGTAACTTTCTATGAATTAGTATGAACACAGACATATTTTCCGACAGGGGCAGCCTTGTCCTATGGACGCATTTCTAGTACTATATAAAAGTGGGGTTCAAGAATGCCAAAATTATATAAGGGTGTTTTCGTGATGAAGAATATATAATTGTGACAACCTTAAACCCCACCTTTGCATGTATAAAGTACAAATGGGGTATACAGGGGTGTAAATTATACTTTTCATTCCTGCTCAAAAACATAGTTTGTAGATACTCTTTACAACCGCCTCATCGAGGCGGTTCTTACTTGTTTCCAAATCTCTATTTAGAGCAGAAAAAGAAACATAAATGAATCCGATCATTTTAATTTTTGATGGTAAAATGTTCAGTATATTTTAATAGGTGAGATTTCTCTAAACTACAGAGGGGTGGGGGGGGGGGCTTAAATCAATTTTACGCGGTCGCATTCTCGCCCTTACTTCCGTTTTTTTGCGATTTAGTCAGTCCACATGAAGGCCTTCTAACTCATCAAGGCAAAATCTTCAAGAATACGAATATTTGACAACCACTGAGATGAAACAACGTTGAGGACCCGACAGCAAGAAACCACTAAAAAGCTGGAGCAGAAGAACCCAAAAGTTAGACTACGATGGGCCCGACCTGAGACGGAGCATCAGGTACCAACTATCATAAGCCTTTACGTTGGAACCCTCATAGAATCTGAGGCCTGACCAACCGGCGTGCAATTAAAGTGGGAAGTAAAATTTCCAACCGTGGTTGGGTTAACTACCATGCATGCAGTCTGTCATATAACATTTATGTTGTACAAAATCTTTTTATATCGAAGACATTGCTGGTCAATAAAGCGAAAAGTACATTTCCTCCTCCTAAACAGATACGCATGTATGCAGATGAAATACTCTTGTAGTTTTATTACATGCATACATGTGCGCCTCCGCCCATCGGGACTTGGATGAATAGGTTGGGCTGCATAGTATTTCCGTGCAGAGTTGAAACTGACCAAGCATGAGTACCGGTAAAAGGCTTAGGTCTAAGCCCATCCAGGAAAAGTGATGAGAGTCGGACCGCTCTTCAAACCCCTAGCGGTGTGTATGGGCGGTATGGCTTGAGATGTGCTTTCTATCTCAGTGCTGGGTAAGAGTCCCGCAAAATCGGAAGCAATTTAGTGTTGACGGGTACGTAAAACTACAACTCAAACAAACAAACATGCATACGTGTAGCCCAAACATACGAAATTCACATGGAGAAATGCTGAAATGTCATTTTTGGAGCGTAGCTGTTGCAGCGTAGCTCCAGTGAGATGAGAAGTGATTTCGGCACTACTTTCAGTGTTACTGCATATGACCCAATCACCAGTGAGAACATAGTACCCCGTGTTAACGTAGTAGATTATTACGCCATGCGGTATCTTCTTATAGACTGCTTCACAGACCACTATTTCAAACGGAATAGATGAATATTTTTAATTGATGAAGGGTGTAGCAGTCTAATCCTTTTATAGTTCAGTTCATATAACCCAGTTTACAACCCATTTGCACCATAAAATCCCAAACCTGGCAACTTGCAAACAGGACAAACCCAGATCAGATGCCACAGAACGTGGAGTCTCATTATGACCTTCACTGCATACTTACAAAAAGGTTCAGCCATTTTTGCCAAATATTTCGTGGAAGCCACATACTGACATCCCTGATTTTAAAATGAACTCATTCCATACTGATATAAGGTGTTGATGATTCCATTAGTTTAAAATGGGTTAAGTACGCAGTGTAGGTCGATAATGTATTACCAAAATAAGACAGTTGGAATGAGTTTGGACAGGTGCACGCCAAGGCTTATATTGTAAGCGGTAAAATTTGCAGTTTAAACACAGATGAGACGCCAGTTGTTGTAGCGTCTGATCTGGGTCTGCTATGTTTATCCCTAAAAAGGCTGCTAGACATATACTCAGAGTATGGGTTAATGTGTGTGTGTGTTTGGGGGGGGGGGAGGGGGGACAGTGTTACTTTTTTAAAGCGACCTGTCTGCGTCGTCCTAGGCATGTGACCATAAATAAAGCAAATTATCCGCTCAGACGCAAGTTCGATACCTGCCGGGTTCGGCAACATTCTTTCCAGGAGATTGATCGTGAAATCTGTTCCACTGTGATTCTAGCCCTTTCCCTGATTCAAGAAGGGCAGTTGTTGGTTTCCGGTAAAAGTCTGTGCACTGCGCTGTATTGACAATATTTAACCAAAGAAATTGCCTTAATGCCAGATCATTTCATAAATGGCCTCGTCGAGGCAATTTATTTTTATATAATAATTGCGGAGTATAATGTCTAAACCTCTTCAAATATTCCTATGGATTGATATTGACAATAACTTACCCAAGAAACTGTCGTATGCAAGATTACTTCATAAATGGCCTCACCGATGCAATATATATTTAGAAAAATGCTAACAGAGTATAACGTTAAAACCTCTCTGAATATTCCGATCATTTTTGGCATTCGGATTGATATTGACAATACCTAACCCATGAGGCTGTTTTATGCAAGATTACTGTATGAATGGCCTCGTTGAGGCAAAATAATAAAAAAAAATGAATACGGAGTATAACATCTAAACCCGGCTTTGGTCATTTTCGGCATACAGGTTGATATTGACAATAATCAACCCGCAAAATTGCCTTATGCCAAATTACTTTACAAACGGCCTCGCCTAGGCAAACTGAAAAATTATTTCGAAGTGTAACTTCTAATCTACTTGGAATATTTTTTGACAACTATTTGCATACAGAAAGATAATGTGCCGATCTAACCAACGCGATTCCTGAATGTCCAATTTCTTTATTTTAGCCGCGGCAAGGTAAAAAATTCACCCACTGACACGGTCGTATAACTTTCAAACCGACGAGTATATTTTTAGAATGTTTTGCATGCAGATGTAAATTGACAAGTTCAAGCTAATGATATTGTCTAATGCCAGATAACTTTATAAACAGCTGGGAAAATTATGATAATTTTTCACATGAAGATAAACATCATCAAGGCGTAACCAAGGAGAATGTCTAATGCAAGATAAATAACCTCCCCAAGGTAATTTTTCAAAAACTGATTACATAAAATAACTATAAAGCCGCAAAACAATTGCGCAAGCCGCAGTTATTGCACGAACTATAGCTCAGCATAAATCTTCAAGTAAACTGTAGATCTGCATGGTTGCTGTATTTCTCAACAACATTGATTGTGGGTACTTGATAAAACTGCCTCGTCAAGGCGGTTCAATCAATTCCCCGCAATCAATGTTTTGAGCAGAGATAAGAAAATATCACAATTTGTATCTTAAAATTTTCATTTTTTTTTTTTGCCAAAAAAATTGACAATGTATTTGTACAGGCGTGTTTTCGTGATGGTTGTTGCGGGGTCTACACCTTAGCGTGAGTTAATTTCAATATAGGTATTGTTGCTTTAACACGACTTCTGGCCCAGAATAGCTTCAAACAGCTGTGTTCTTTGGATTAATATGAGCCGGAATTAAAATACCAATCAGACGCTAAATCAAATTATCAAAACTACGCTCCATCAGCACTCTCAGTGCTTTGATTATCATATGGCGTCGCATCCGAGAGTGTAATAACGCTATGTAGCAAATTTGATAATCCACAAGTGGATTAAATATGCAAATTAGAAAGGTACGCTCCATAACGTTACATGTACGGCGTCATTAATGACGTCGCGTTTACTAATGACAGAATATTGACAATTGCGTTAAAATCGTGAATAAAATGTGATTCAAATGTCATTTGATAAGAAGAATCTTGCATTCGTGCTCATGTATTATCGCATTTTATCCCTTTTTCTCAGCTCGTTTAATAAATTAAATAATACATGAAAACTCATGTAAGATCCTCTATGTATATCATATAAGTAGCTGCGTTTTCCAGAGTAAAACTAATATTGGAGAATAAAAGGAGGCAACCGTTCAGGAATACTTTGACCCTTTAGATTAAGGATCTTTTCTAAAGTTAAGATTTCGCTTCGAGCGAACTGCCTCTGAGGAGCAATTTCTTTCCGCTAAGTATACCGAAAAGCGAAAATCTGTTTCCCGGCAGATGTTTTTTTTTTTTTTTTTTTTTTGTCCAGCCCATTTATCGTGTTGAAAGAGTTCTGTATGAATACGCCAGAGGTATAACCCAGCGCAAACACAGCGAGGATGCAACGACACATCAACGTCGATGCAAAGTCATAACGTTACATCTATGTTGAGGCAGCGTTGCATAGACGTCATTTATCATATGACGTCGTCGATAAGCAGTGGATAACGTCGTGTAATAAAAATCGTATGACCACACGTGTAATAACACTTTGGCGGGATTAAGTAACGTCATGACGGCGTCCATGTCAACCATGCATTTTTTGTGGAAAATTTGTCAAATTTAAAGGCGATGAAATCCAATTTAAAGTGGTCATATGATAAACAGAATCTTACACTCGTGGTCATTTCATATGCAATTTATGAAACTCGCCGAAGGCTCGTTTCATAAATTTCATATAAATGACAACTCGTGTAAGATCCTCTATATCCGCTGGGGGAATTAGCACTAAGAATAATTAAGGACAGTCAACTCTCTTTATACTGATCGGCCCCCGCCCATAGGGGCTTGAAGAAATATATGGGCTGCATGATGCTACCACGCAGAGCTGAATCCGGCCCGCACACTAGTACTGGTAAACCGCTAAGAGGATCTAAGCCTGTCCAGGAACCGCGGCGCGAGGCGGACCGTCGATGCTAATAAACCCTATTGGTTTCATTGGGCGACAGGGCTTGAGATGTCATTACATCTCAATGTCGGGTAAAAGTCCCACAAAATTGGAAGCAACATCTCCAAAATGACCTTTACAGTGTTGACGGGGACGTAAAACCTCAAATCAAACAAACAAACATTATACCGACATTCCCAAGTTAATTAGTTCATCTACTCACCATCTCGAATCAGTTTGCAAAGTTTCAGGGCAATAGCTCAAATCGTTATTAGTTTATACTAATTTATTTTAGTTCGATTGCGATGAAAGCTTCAAGCTTATTGAATCGCTCTCGAACACTCACTCCGGGTGTTTTCACGCGCGAGAGAGAGAGAGGCAGTTGCCTTTACACCACTGCTACCCATTTACACCTGGGTGGAGTGGGGCAGTGTCATTACGTGTCTTGCCCAAGGACACACCTCGATACCGGTGGCCGGATTCGAACGCACAACCTCTCGATCATGAGTCGAACGCGCTAACCACTGCGCTTTCGAGGCTGACAAATCGTTATTGAAATATCTTGCTTACAAGCTTAAACGGCCCAAAGTTTCAAAGGGCCATAACTCAAGTAAAAAAATCAGATTTTTTTTTCAAAAATTAATCAGTTCATCTTCTAATAATCCCCAATCAGTATGTGAAGTTTCAGCGCAATAGTTTTAATTGTTTTCTAGATACCTAGCTTACAAGATTAGAAATCTTGCTTACAAGCTTAAAACGCCCAACGTTTCAAAAGGCCATATCTCAAGTAAAAAATCAGATTTCTTTTTGTTTTCAAAAAACTAATCAGTTCATCTTCTCAGCGTCACCAACCAGTGTGTGAGGTTTCAGGGCAATAGCTGCAATTAGCTCTGAGATATTTTGCCTACAAGCTTAAAATGCTCATAATTCCAAACGGCCATAACGCAACAAGAAAAAAAAAAAAACAGTTTTTTTTCCAAAATTTAATCAGTTTATCTACTCATCACCCCGAATCAGTCTGTAACGTTTTAGGGCAATAGCTCAATCGTTTTTGAGATATTTTGCTTACAAGCTTAAAGCGCCCAAAGTTTCAAAGGGCCATTACTAAAGAAAAAATATTCAGATCGTTTTTTTTTTTCAAAAGTCAATCAGTTCATTTTCTCATTGTCATCAATCAGTCTGTAAAGTTTCAGGGCAATGGCTGTAATGGTTTATGATATATCTTGCTTACAAGCTTAAAATGCCAACAGCTCCAGAGGACCATAACTCAAGAAAAAAAAATCGGATTTTTTTTTTTCTAACGATTTATCAGTTCATCTTCTGTACTTATCATTCCGAATCAGTCTGTAAAGTTTCGGGACAATAGCTCAAATCGTTTTTGAGATATCTTGCTTACAAGCTTAAAACGCCCAAAGTCTCAAAGGAGAGAAACATTGAAGAAACAGTGTCCATTGGTCTATATGGTGGCAAAGACGAATGAAAGAAGACATAAATCAAGAAAGCTCTTGGTCTCTTACATTATGGTAAACACCATGTTTGTATTGCATACCAAGTCTGAAGCCATCAGACTCTAGCTATTGCAATTCCTGAGAAAGCCTTGAAGAAAAACTTAACATTAGCCTAAATTGTGAGAAAGAAGAATGAAAGAACAAATAAGCCAATAGAGCCCATTGTCTCTTATCATTATTACAATGCATACCATGTTTGAGGCTTCTAGCTTTTGTTGTTCCACAGAAACCTTTGACAAAAAATTAACATTGTCCTAACATTGAGAGAAAAAAGATTAAACTAGAAATGGTGTTTGCAAAACAATATGCCCCCAATCATATGCTGCCCCTAAATGCCCAAATTTCGAAAGGGCCATAAAGCAATACCATCAGAATTACCAGAAATTACATAAAAGGAGCATAACAAAATTTCATTAAATTGGTTGAAATTTTAATCAAGTGATCTGCTGCTTAGTCTCAATTAGTATGCCAAATATCAAGGCTCTAGCTCAAATACAAGGTATCTTGCTAACAAGATCTATATGTTATCCAATTAAAAGGGAAACAACACGAGAAATGGCGATAATTCCGATAAGACAAAAAATACAGTTCAACTATTCTTTCATGAGGAATCCATACACAGAATTTAAAGACACTAGCATACATAGTCTTTAAGTAATACCAGGCACAAGAAAGCAACACAATTAAACGGCCAGAAATTGCAAAGAGCCATAACTCCCACAAACTTTCATTAAATTGGTTGAAAATTTAATCAGGTGATCTCCTGCTCAGTCTCAATCAGTATACACAATATCAAGGCTCTAGCTCAAATACTTTTTGAGACATCTTGCTAACGAGCTTTCTATGTTATTTAGTTAAAGGGAAAATAACTCGAAAAGAGGAGATAATTCAGATGAGAAAAAATACGGGTCAACTATTTTTTCATGAGAAATCCATACATGGAATTTCAAAACACAAGCATACATGGTTCTAAAGTTATACTATGCACTTGTAAGCGACCAGGATTAAATGGCTAAAATTGCAAAGGGCAATAACTCCAACAAAATTGCATTTTTTTTAATATGTAATCAGGTGATCTCCTCACCAGTCCAAATTAGTACACCTAATATCAAGGCTCTTGCTTAAATACTTTTTCAGATATCTTGCTAAAGAGATTCCCATGTTATCTAGTTTAAGGGGCAATAACTCAAAAAGGGGAGATAATTCGGATAAGGTAAAACATACGGGTCAACTATTTTTTCATGAGTAATCAATATATGAAGTTTCAAAACACTAGCATACATGGTCCTTAAGTTATGTGATGCACTTGTAAGCAACAGCGTTAAATGGCCAGAAATTGCAAAGGGCAATTACTGCAACAAAAAGATGCATTTTTTTTTAAATAATTCATTTTTTTAAATAATTCAATAATATTTTTTTTTAAATAATCCTTCTCAGTCCAAATCAGTACTCCAAATTTCGAGGCCCTAGCTCAAATACGTTTTCAGATATCTTGCTAACGAGATTCCTATGTTATCATTAAAAGGAACACAACTCAAAAAGGGGAGAAAATTCAGATAAGAAAACAAATATGGGTCAACTATTTTTTCTTCAGGAATCAAAATATGAAATTCAAAACACTGGCATATATGGTTATTAAGGTATGCAATGCACACTAAAGCGCGACGAACGAAGGAACGAACAAACGAACGAACGAACACGCCAGAAGCAATATGCCCCCCACCAACTTTTTCAAAGTTGGGGGCAATAAAAATGAACAAAAAAAAAAACATAGAAAGCCTGATGACTCTCACTCAGTATAAGCCATCAAAACTGCATTGTACACCAAGTCTGAGGCTTCTAGCTTTTGTTGTTCCTGACAAATCTTTGACAAAATCTTAGCATTGGCCTACATCACGGGAACAAGTCCGTGAAATGAACACCCCCTAAACCCCACATTATATAGAGAAAACTAGGGTTTAGGGGGGTATACAGTATTTTTCTTATTTCTGACCCAGGACAAAGGTTGTTGGTACTCGTTAGAACCGCATCAATGAGGCGGTTCTAACGAGCACCTACAACCTATGTTTGAAGTAAAAATAACAAAAATATGACACATTTTCATCAAAAAGGTAGCCATTTTGGAGATATGAAAAATGCACTATGTCGCACGGGTGTGTAATCGTAATGTATATGGAGATAAAGGAGAACGAAAGAACAAATAAGATGAGAAAGCACATTGTCTCTTACACAATATGTCATCATAATGACATTGCTGGCCAAGTTTGAGGCTTCTTGCTTTTGTAGTTTCTGAGAAAACTTTGAATAAAAATTAAACAGTGCCCATATGGTAAGAAAGTAGAAAGAACAAATGAACAAATAAGCTGTGATAAATAGAAGTACAGGCAAGTCCATTGTCTCTTACACAATATAAGTCATCATTATTGCACTGCATACCAAGTTCATGTATGAGACTCCCAGCATTTACAGTTCCTGAGAAATTTTTGATGAAAAATTAAACATTTGCTTATACTGAGAGTAAGAAGAATGAAATAACAGATGAACAAAAAAAGGCCAAGAATGCCCATTCTCTCTGACACAATACAAGTCATTACAATTGCATACTATACCAAGTTTGAGACTTCTAGCTTTTAGAGTTCCTGTGAAATCTTCGACAAAACTTTTAACACTGATTTAGATATGGAGAAAGAACAATGAAAGAACAGATGAACAAATAAGTGGATAATGTCATTGCCTCTTATACTATACAATTCCTCATGATTGCATACTATGCCAAGCTTTTATGTTTCTTGAGAAATCTTTGACGAAAAGTAAGTTATACACCGACGGAAGGATGGACGCACATACGTTCTTACTAGAGATACGTTGTGGGTTTGGTGCCTCTGATGGGAGATGTGGGTTAATTGTAGTGATTCCTGAGCATTGCCTCCATTTCTACTTAACAATGTTCGTCTATGGAGCATAATGTAGCAGCTTTTAAATTTTAACCGCATTTGCTATACATTTACTGTGTCTTTCTGAATAATATTAGAATCATATAACGATGTGAGGGGTGGATGAATTTCTATCCCAGGGTAAAATCACGGATTTGCTTGTCTGGTGTGCAAAGTAGAAGTAAAACAAAGATCAGGAATCGATACAATTAACTTACTCCACCCATCAAAGACACCAAAGGGAAAGATACACAAACATGAAGCGACCAGACCATAATGGAAACCTAAACAAAGGAAGTCCATAGGACAGTTACTCTCCAAAAAATGGCCAAATCGATTTTACATGGCCAAAATCCTCGCCCTTACCTCTGTCGCGGTATACACTAATTTTTTAGTCCGCATGAAGGCTTCCTAACTCATCAGTGTAACATCTCCGAGAACATACAAATAAAAAAAACTATAGGGATGAAACAAGGATAAGGACTCAGCAGCATACAACAACAGAATTGCTGGAGCAAACGAAAACCAACAGTTAGACTCCGAGGGGCCCGACAAAAGACGGAGCATCAGGCGCCAACCAACATAAAGAATACTAAAATAAAATAAAATTCCATTTATGTTTTTACGCTGGAACCGTCATATAATCTTAGGCCCGACCCACCGGTGTGCAATTAAAGAGGGAAGCAAGTTGCCAACCGTGATTGGGTTAACCACCATGCATGCAGTCTGTTTTGTACCCAATCTTTATATATCGCGAACGGTTTTACGAAATTGGGTACTAAAGTCATTACATGTATGTATTTTTCTTAATTTATATATTAAGTCACCAAAGAATTCGGGTTCCGATAGGCTTTGTTGCAGAAGTGTTTTAAGTCCAACATTGAATTTTGAAAAAAAATCAGAATGACGTCGAAAAAACTAAGGAAAGGCTTTACGTAGTTTATGATACCAATACCCCTGATTAAGAAGTTTAGCGGTTAATAATTTATTACGAGTGTTGAAGTCGGATACATGACTAGACACTCAAGCGAATCGATATAACTGCGAAATATAAACCCCGTACGATGTCGCACGAGGAACATCACCGTCCAAAAAAGGAAAATTTACAATCTCGAAATCAAAATCATCACGTTTATCATAAATTTTGCAAGAAACAAATCCATCTACAATAGATAAATGTAAATCCAAAAGGGGGGCCGCGGTATCAGAGGAATTTGCCTTGTTTAACTGAAGTTCTAGAGGATAAATCTGACTGATCAAACGATCAAAGTAAGTATTGTCAATATTTAATAAATCATCTAAACATCTAGAAGTAGAACTAAAAGCTTCAATAGTTTCAGATTGGTTATCAATGGGAAGCGACAACATGAAGTCTCTTTCATAACAATACAAGAACAGATCAGCCACAAGAGGTGCGCAATTCGTACCCATCGGAATACCCACAATTTTTCTAAATAACTCAAATCATTAACCGTATTTGCTGTACATTTCCTGTGCCTCAATGAATAAACCCCATTATGTTCAACTGTACAGAACCGTAACCCCATATTTACCAACAGACAGGCTAGCGGACTGATGTAAACCCGTATACATGTACCCCTACTTTAAAAAGGTGGAGGTATAATCAACTTCTTTTGTCTTCATTAGTAAATCATTATTGTGAAGTCTCAGTAGTTCTGTTTCATCCTCCAGAGATGGAAGACGTTTTTTTATCTTGCATGATAGAAAAGGTTAACTAAAGCCACTTTTCTGGAACATTTTAAGAAATTCACAGAGGGAATTTATTTTCATCATCATAAAAGTTTTAAAGGTTTTTCAGATAATCTAAAGTTTTTTTAAGGATTTCATTTTAAAGGTTTTAAAGGTTCCCCTAGGTGGCCTGTCTTCTGTCGAGGTTTTTCGTGGTTATAGTTCGTCTTTGCATGTACCCTGCAAGCACCAAACAGCGGGCCAACATTGGTCCGGCATTCTTTGCTGGCTAAGTATGTATTGCTAAAATATGTTATTATTATTATAATTATTATTATTACTATTGTTATTATTGTTATTATTATTATTTTGGATAGGCATTTCGTGGGAAAGTGTTACGGTACTTTTGGCTTTTTGCTTGTGAGGTGTTCATCGTGGTGAATATTTGTTTTGTGTTTGTGTTTCTTACTCTTTGATGTCGTGGATGGGAGGTGTGAGGCAATTGTATCGATCCATGATCATTGCCTTCACGTCTTTTTTATTCTTTAAAACTGAGTTAATAATATAAGAGTCTTAAATGGGTGAGAGGGGTGGATGGAAAAATTCGTCCCGAGGATCACTGTCCGGCATCACGACGGTTACCTAGTGATGCCGGACAGTGATCCCGAGGGATGGATTTTTCTATCCACCCTTCACATCCAAATAGGATTCTTTTTCTTGCATACATTCCATTTCTTATCGTGGATTTTTAATGCTGCAGTCACTTCGGTTACCGACGTCCGCCATATTGTGATTAAACTACAGGTATGTTTAGTGACGTCAGTAACATGCTGTGACGTCAACCTTAACGACGGCGCGTATTAGGTCGTATTCCACCCGTGCATTATCAAACACGCGAGAATATTCTATTTAGGGTAAGAGCACCAGGGTTAGGACAGAATTTCTATCCCAAACTAAAACTATGGATTTCCTTATCTGGTGTGCAAGAAAAAAAGATGACATGCTTACTTAAAGTGGAGCGCTGTGGTGCGGTAGTAAAGCACTATTATCGTTATTATCGTTATTATTATTAAGTTTTCTCAGATTTTTGTCGATGTCCAGCTGGCTAACACTACGGCAATCGGTGCCGTTTAAAGGTGCATTAAAGCCCGAAAACAACGCCTCGGTCTTCGTCGGACCTTCTAGAAACTGAACGTCAATGAAGACCGAGGAGTCACAACAGCACGGGATTATGTGTACGCGTGTGTATGATTTAGAACCGGCAAACAAACATAGTACTTAGTTGGGATACAGTTCTAAGACAGATCCGTCAAGCATAGCCTGCGTCAGTTACACAATGTTTTTCTATGATTTGACCTACTGACCTACTTTTTAATCCGACATGACACATATTCGAATATGACCCAGATATTGTCAAGATGATCATTCTGAGCAAGGTTAATGATGATAGGTCCGAAACTGTGGCCTCTAGTGTGTTCACAAGGTTGTTTTCCATGATTTGACCTACTAACCTACGTTTTGATCCGACATGACCCCTATTCGAACTTGAGCGACATATTGTCAAGATGGTTATTCCGAGCAAGATTGATGATGGCTGGACCAACAGTATGGCCTCTAGAGTTTTCACAATGTTTTTCTATGATCTGACCTACTGACCTCCTCTTTGATCCGACATGACCAATATTCGAAATTATCCGAGATATTGCCAAGGTCACCATTATGGGCAAGTTTTATGATTATTGGACCAAAATTGTGGCGTCTAGAGCGTTCATAATGTTTTTCTATGATTTGACCTGCTTACCTACTTTTTTATCCGACATGACCCATATTCGAGCTTGACCGAGATATTGTCAAGATGGTCATTCTCAGCAAGTTTTTATGATGATCGGACCAAAACTGTGGCCTCTAGTGTGTTCACGAGATTTCTCAATGATTTGACCTTCTGACCTATTTTTTGATCCGACATGACTCATATTCGAACTTGACCAAGATAGTGGTAAGATAATCATTCTGAGCAAGTTTAATGATGTCCGGGTCAAAACTGTGGCCTTTAGTATGTTCACAAGGTTTTATATGATTTGGCCCACTAACATTATTTTTGACCCGACATGACCTATGTTCAAACCTAACCCAGATAGTGTCCAGTTGCTCAATCTCGGCAAGTGTTTTGATGACTGGACCAAAGTTTTCAAATGATTTTACCTGCTGACCTACTTTTTAACCCGACATGACCCATATTCAAACTTGACCGAGATATTGTCAAGATGATCATTCTGATAAAGTTTATGATGGTTTGACCAAAACTGTGGCCTCTATGTGTTACAATTTTTTTTTTATGATTTGACCTACTGTTCTACCTTTTGACCCAACATGACCCATTTTCGAACGTTTTCGAGATATTGTCAAGATGATCATTCTGGTCAGGTTTGATGATGACTGAATCCACCCTGTGGCCTCCATAGTGTTCACTTGTTTTTTCTGCTGACCTACTGTTTTACCCGACATAAACCATATTCGAACTTGACCGAGCTTTTGTCATGATGATCATTCTGAGCAAGATAGACGATGATTGGACCAAAATTATGGCCTCTAGTGTGTTTACAAGGTTTTTCTATGATTTGACGTACTAACCTAATTTTTGACCCGACATGATGCATATTCGAACTTATCCGAGATATTGTCATGGTGATCATTCTGAGCTAGTTTGATGATGATCGGACTGTCATCTAGTGTGCTCACATTTTTTTCCATGATTTGCCCTACTGACCTACTTTTTAATCCAACATAATTCATATTCAATCTTGGCCGAGACATTGTCATAATGATAATTCTGAGAAAGTTTGATGATGATTGGACCAAAACTGTGGCCTGTAGACTGTCACAAGGATGACAACCATTTTCCCATTGTAAGTCTATCGTACTTTGCGGTTGCCATAGCAACCAAAGTTTTTATTCAATTTTGATAAAAAGCTTATGTCATCAATCTCCCAACAGAGATATGCTACAGACAAGAAATGTTTGAGATCAGCTGGCAGCTGCAGAGATAAAATTTGTGAATGGTGCTGACGGACGTACGGACGACGGATCAAAGACTTTACTGACTTTACTATAAGCTCCACTGGAGCCTTCGGCCCAGGTGAGCTAAAAAGAAAATACCCACTCCATATCCTCAGGACTGGCATGCATTTTTTTAAATCGTGAATGAAATGGGGTGGTGGGGGAGGGTGTCGAGGAGAGCATGTAATCCTAGAACCTGTCACTCATTATCAAACATGAGGTCTGACTTGCCCCAAGCAGACCTACCTTCGGCTGTTCCGGGAAATCGCGTGTTTCCTGGTAATGGTGAAGAAAATAGCCCAGTTGCCTACTGCGGCACTGCACGTTGGTCGGGTATGAAACACCCTCCCCGATGCCGATCCAAAAAAAACTGATCCAGATTTCTTTATAAGTCCTCAGTTCAGTCATACGGAGGATATTAAACTTTTTGTACCGTAGTGGATTTCGAACTTTAATTAGCCAATATTCAGAAATATTTTGGTGCAATTGTTGAATTTATCAGTGAATTTTCCACTTTAAAGGGGAATGAAACACCGATCCAAGAATTTGAAAATTTCTTCAAAATTACGATAATTTATCCGTTGTGGAAGATTGCAGCAGTAATTTATATTTTATTTGACTTTTATATGATCAGAGAAGAAAGAAAAATACAAATTTAACATTTAAGTTAATAATTTTTTCCGGAATATTTTTACTTTTTACTTTGCTTGCTCCCCGCCCAGCAAATCTGTCTGAACAGTGTTGATGTCACAGGCATTGTTTCTTTCTTTTTCTTTTCTTTATATACTGCCATACTAGGCAGGTGTGTATATTACATACACTCCAGTTTTGCAGGATTGAAAGCCTACACAGTAATCATGGAATTATGGAAGGTTCTTTAACCTGCACAGGGGATGGTTCTCCAGTTAACGTCCCGATCCGAAAGACAGTGTACAGTATGACATTCCTACCTGCAAATGATGCCCATGGAACGTACTCGTAATCAGACACCGAAATATTATCGCCGCTGCGGGGGATTGAACCCGGGACCTCTAGCATCAGAGGCAAGTGCGCTCTAGCCACTGAGCTATCACGCATCCATCAAACCAGAAATCTCTCAGTCACTCAACAGTTTACATGAAGAAATTCTGCTGAGCTATGGGTAATACATAAAAGCAATGCCTGGGCGAGGCTATTTATAAAGTTATCTGGAATTCTAACACACCGCGCCTATATAGGCAATGGAAAATAACTGTGTTTTATTCTGCAACAAATCACAGCTCGGAAGAGCGTGACGAGTGACGTCACTAAAACTGCAAATTTATGACGTCACTAGACGATTTACTTGACGTTAGACGCTGTAACGTCATTTTCTCGCAACGAAAACGTTATAAAAGGATATAAATGCATGTGTTTCAGTTGATAATTTTAGCGGGATTTCTTCTAACAATGGCGAAAATTTATGAGATTTTGAAGGAAACAACATAATTGCCGATTTGCAGCGTGTTAGAATCGAAATAGATCAGCTCTGGTCTGTGATCTGCTGAGTAATAAATCACAGTTTGTCGGTCAGTTGTAAGTAGACAAATCACGCGCGCTACGCGCCCGTGATTTGTCTTCTTTACAACTGACCTCCAAACTGTGATTTATTACTGAACAAATCATAGTTAGAGCTGATCTATTTCTTAATTAGATAATCTCATTAGCTAGATCTTGTCAATATACATCTGCATGCCAAAGTTATCAAAATATTCCTACCAGTTTGGAAGTTATACGTCCGTGCCAGTTGGTGATCATTTTGCCTTGCTTAAGCTATTTATAAAGAAATTGGGAATTAAAGAATCTCATTGGTTGTATAATTTCATTATCTATCTGCATGTCAAAAGTTTTTTGTCTTTCTTCATGCATCTATCCATCTTCATATACTGAGTCGGTCATATTTGGCCATTACCTCAATTGCCAAAATATTCTATGTAGATTAGAAGTTACACTCCGAAATAATTTTTCAAATATTTTACCTCGACGAGGCCCTTAGTAAGGTGATCTGATATTAAACAATCTCATGGCTTAGGTATTGTCAATATCAATCAGTATGCAACAAAATGTTCGGAATTTTCGGAGAGGTTTAGATATTATACTGTAAGCTATTTTTAAAATACATATTACCTCGGCGAGGACATTTATGAATTGATCTGGCATAAGACATTTTATTGATTTAGTTATTTGCAATATCAGTCCGTATGCCAAAAATGATCGGAATATTCGAAGAGGTTTGGGCATTATATTCCGTTAACAGTTTTTAAATATATATAGATTATTCATTCTCCTAGTTGAAATATGGGATTTATAAACCGAGGGAGGTAAAACAATCCGATAAAGAAACGAGTGCGAAGCACGAGTTTCTTTAACGGATTGTTTTACCTCCCGAGGTTTATAAATCCCATATTTCAAATAGGAGAAATGTATAATCTGTATATTACATGCACTTCCATAGACTTTTAGGAGAGTTTGGATCTTGAATTTTGGATCTGAATGCCCGTTCAGTTGGCTGTTTACAGCTCATGTAAACGGTTCATTCAGCGAAGTGTTACAGAATCTGGGTGAAGAACAACTGGATGGGCGCCGTTTTGAAAGCGCTTTCTACAGTTTTGAACAAAAATAGAAGAAACAAAGTGTTTCAGTGATAAAACAAGTAAAACGTTAGATTAAATAAAGCAAAACTTACATCCTAATCAATTGTCATATCCATGTTTTCTTTTGTTTCAGCGTTGCATCCGACTCAAACGTCACGCATTCTGAACGTCTGTTGATATTTCTTAGACGCCATTACAATGACGTCATGAATAACGTCGCCGTGATTGAAACTTTCCCGCGTTTGAATAGAACAATTTCACTGCAAAGCGGTATCTCGTATCTTGTACATAAAGTAGTTCCAGCTGAAGGGATTTATTTCCCCGGCTAAGAGGAAATATTTCTTCTTAGCAAAAAGGAAAATACCAAGTTTATATCTGGTAGAAATCATGGTATTTCTCTGTAATGCATGTAATATACATGTATATTGCCTCGGCGAGGACATTTATGAAGTGATATGGCATAAAGCAATATCTTGGGTTAGGTATTGTCGGCTAGATCGTATATGAAACTTGAGGAAAATAATAACAAAGAAGCGTTGTGATCTGTTCAGGTTCTGTTCAGCGAATAACGTTATGTACATAAACAAGAAAACATAATGTCGTTGCGTCATGACCGTTATATGGCGGAAAAATCGACGTTACTTTAACGTAAATTCATAACAGATATTGTCAATAACAAACCGTGTGGCGAAAACTAATCTCAATGTTCATAGTAGTTTAGACATTATACTCCGTTATCAAATTTTATTATGTTTTGCTTTGGCGAGGCCTTTTATGAAGAAATCTGGCATAAGGCAATATCATGGGCTAGGTACTGTCAATATTAGTCCAAAAATAAATCAAAATATTCCAACGGTTCTAAATTTACAGCGATTGTCACAAACTGACCGCGAACGGACGTATGGACGGACGGAAGGACTCACATGGTGATTATAGTGCCCATCCTACGGTTGGTACAATCCACAAGCGTCATAACATGCTTGCTCAGTTTCCGATCCATCGATTTCACTATCTGTACAAAATTTAGAACATATCAAACCATTCGGGAACCATCGTTCCGCCTTGCATGGGGTATCCGGCGATGGAGGCTCTATACATGGTTCTGAAAATTTGAGAATTAACTTTGTTTATTCTCGCCATCACGTCAGCATGTCCGTAAAATGAACACCCCAGTAAACCCCACTTTATATAGAGAAAACTGGGGTTTACGGGGTATATACAGTATTTTGCTTATAACTGCTCCAAAATATAGGTGCTGGGTACTCGTTAGAACCGCCTCAATGAGGCGGTTCTAACGAGCAACCGCAACCTATGGGTATTCATCCGAAAACTAGTCACTTTGGAAATCAGAAAAAAATGCGCATTGCCGCAAGGGTGTGTTATTGTAACGCCTGTTTGGTTCGAACTTGCTAATCACATGTATACCGTCGGCCCCCGCCCATCGGCGACTGAAGAAATAGATGGGCTGGATGATGCTTCCACGCAGAGCTGAAACCGACCGCACATGAGTACTGGTTAAACCGCTTAAAAAGTCTAAATCTGCCCAGGAAAAGTGGTGCGAGTCGGCCCGTCCATGCATATTAACCTCGGTGGCAGGGATTTACATGTCATTTCATCTCAATGTCGGGTAAAAGTCCCACAAAATTGGATTCAACGTCTTAGAAATGACCTAAACAGTGTTGACGGGGACGTTAAACCTCAAATCAAGGAAACATGTATACCGTCGTTTCTAAATATCATACTATTAGAATTACAGTGAATATCTATAATTATAGATATTCAAAATCGATGTAAGGCCTTAAATTAGCCGTGTTCGCTAAACCGAGCGACCCTGCTTCAGACCCCCGCCCCACCCCGACTCTCTTATTTTATCAATAAAAGAACAAAAATATAAAATAAAAATAAAACACCCACACTACCATTTTCCAATTTCCAACCCTACCCAGTGTCGTCTTTGCATTTTCCCGTAATAATTTCTCGTTTTAAGTAATTTTTTGTAGTTTTTGGCATTTTAAAATACCAAATACAGAGCTGACTTTTTTGGGCAGAAAAAAAATGAACTATGATACACAGTATACAAGGTAGATGCTACGAGTTTTTTGACGCTTTTATCTGAACAATCTCAACATGACAATTTTATTAACAAACACATGCACAAAAACAAAACCATAAACAAGAGGACCATGATGGTCCTAAATCGCTCACCTGAGGTAAAGATTTACATCCTTAATATTTAAGTTTGACAAGGTAGATGCTACGAGTTTTTTGACGCTATTATCTGAACAATCTTCGTAGAGGTCTTCTAGACGAAGGAAAATATCAAATGCCAAGCTTCCTGATTTTAGAACAAAGGGTTTTGATGAAGCTACAAACCAAATATCAAAGGCCAAAGCCTACATTTTTATGGTTTCCCATGTCAAAATTGTGGGCCATGTGTCTAAATAAAATATGCGACTTACTAATACGTGACTTAGAGGGTGGAGCAAATTTTGACCACATACCTATTATTGTAACAACTTTGAAGCAAAACGTGGTCCCTAAAGGGTGAACAAGGATTTCAAGCAATTTGGCCTAGTGACCTAGTTTTTAACCTGATATGGTCCATATTCAAACTTGATCCAGATATCTGCAAGACAAACATACTAATAAAGTTTCATGAAGATTGAAGCAATCTTGCAGTCTCTGGGAGATGAACAAAGTTTTCCAGGAATTTGACCAAGTGACCTTGTTTTTAACCTGACATGAGCCATATTCAAACTTGACCCAGATATAATTAAGACAAACATTCTGGTAAAGTTTCATGAAGGTTGAAGCCAAAATCGTGGCCTCTAGAGGCTGTACAAGGCTTTCAAGGAAACTGACCCAGTGACCTAGTTTCTGACCTGACATTATCAATATTCAAACTTGACCCAAATATCATCAAGACAAACATTCTGGTAAAGTTTCATGAAGATTGAAGTGGAATTGAAGTCTCTAGAGTGTGAACAAAATTTCAAGGAATTTGACCTAGTGACCTAGTTTTTGACCTGACATGACCTATATTCAAACCTGACTCAGATATCATAAAGCCAAACATTCTGACAAAGTTTCATGAAGTTTGAAGCAAAACTTCGGTCTCTAGAGGGTGAATAAGGATTTCAAGGAATTTTACCTAGTGACCTTGTTTTTACCTGATATGACCCGTATTCGAACTTGACCCAGATGTCATCAAGACAAACACCCTGGTAAAGTTTCATAAAGATTGAAGCAAAATTATGGTCTCTAGAGGATGAACAAGGTAAATGTTGACGGCGCACGTCGCATGATGAATGATGCACGAGGCACTTACAACGGACAAAGTGTGATCACAAAAGCTCACCTTGAGCTTTGCTCAGGTGGGCTAAAATTGCGGTCTCTAGAGTGTTAACAAGGTTTTTCTATGATTGACCTACTGACCTACTTATTGACCCCACAAGACCCATATTGGAGCTTGACCTAGATATTGTAGAGATGATCATTCCGAGCAAGTTTGATGATGATTGGACCAAAACTGTGGCCTCCAGAGTGTTAAGGTTTTTCTATGATTTTACCTACTGAACTACTTTTTGACCTGACATGACCCATATTCGAACATGACCAAGATATCACTAAGACAAACATTCTGGGAATGTTTCATGGAGACACTTAATCCACAGCTCCCATCAGAGATACCAAAGGGAAAGAAACACAACATGAAACAACAAACCCTATTGGAAAAATCAATAGCGGAAAGATAAAAGGACAGTTACTTTCCAACAAAAAGCCCAAGAAGTAGTTTAGGTCATAGTACCAAAGCATTAATCCAAAATCATTAATCTATAGACAAATGGCAAATATCAACATTCAGACCTACAGACACGGACTCCAGAATAGTGTAATCAGGCGTCCTAAGATAGTAAGCATTACTTGGTAAGCAAGCTTCACCCACCATGCCTATCGACCTGAACGAAGGAAAGGGGTAAATGCGAGAAAGGTATGGTCCGAGATTTTGGAAGTCTTAAGAAGAACAGAGGAACCTCCTTGGAACGGTCAGTGAAACGAATTCCACTGGGAGGGGGGGGGGGGGGTGGGCTTTATTCGATTTTATGTGACCACAATCCTCGCCCTTACTTCCGTGCCGATTTAGACAAATAATTTGTTCAGTGCGCATGAAGGCTTCCTAGCTCATCGGTGCAACATCTTCGTGAACACAAAAATCAAACAACCACAGATATGAAACAACGGTGAGGACTCGACAGCAAGAAACCACTGAAATGCTGGAATAAAAGAAAAACAACAGTTAGACTCTGATAGGCCCGACCAGAGACAGAGCATCAGGCACAACCAACATTACAAAGAATTAGATTCTCTCTAATTCTCAGTAAGCCTCTACGCTGGAACAGTCATAGAATCTGAGGCCTGACACACCGGTGTGCAATTGAAGAGGGGAGCAAAGTTGTCAACCGTGATTGGGTTAACTAACATGCATGCAGTCTGTCGTATAACATATACGTATATATGTTGTATGTTGTACCCAATCTTTTTATATCGAAGAATGATTTTTACGAAATTGGGTGCTGAAGTCATTGCGGTTATATATGTTTCCAAATGTATATACTAAGCCACCATAAAATTTGGGTTCCGCTAGACCTTGTTGCAGAGGAGATTTAAGAACAATATTGAATTTTGAAATTAAATCAGAATGACGTCTATAAAACTTTAAAAAAGCTTTGCGTAGTTTATGGTACCGATATTCCTGATAAATAAATTTAGCAGTTAACAATTTATAACGAGTGTTGAAGTCAGTTACATGAGTACATACTTTGGCAAATCGTATTGCAAAATATAAACGCCATAGGATGGCGGACGAGAAACAACATCATCCAAAAAAGGAAAATGTACAATGTCAAAACCAAAATCATCGCGTTTATCTTAAATTGTGCAAGAAACAAACCCTTCTACAATAGATAGATGTAAATCCTTAGACGGGGCGTCGGTATAAGAAAAATGTGCTGTATTTAACTGAAGTTCTGGGGGTACATTTGACTGATCAAACCATCGAAAAAGGTATTGTCAATATTTAATAAATCATCAAAATATCTAGAAGTCGAACTAAAAGCTTCAATGATTTCAGATTGGTTTTCAATAGAAAGGAACATCACGAAAACAAAAACATATCAGACACAAGGGGTGCGCAGTTAGTACCCATCGGAATGCTAACAACTTGTCTAAATATCTTGTACCAAATCTTATGTAAATACTGTCAAGTAGAAAGGTGAGAGCTTCACACACTTTCTGACATGACCATAAAGTATAATTTTTATGCTCTTCAGAAGTGAAAAAGCATAATCACTCACAAGCTGCATGAAGTCCGAAGGATGTGGAAACTCCGGTGAATCACTCACAAACTTAGATTCGGTCTAAATGCAGTTTGTGAGTTGATCGCCGGAGTTTGCACATCGATAAAATTCCCCCAAAAATGAAATTCATTCCTATAATAACACAACTGAAAGTCAACCTTGATGCGGACTAAAAACATTATTTGCCTAAATCGCGAAGGAAGCAAGGATGAGGATTGCGGCTGCGTTAAATCAATTTAAGTTCTCGGTGAATTTTCTTCCACTGACTGTTCTAATGCGGTTCTTCTGGCGGAGTTTATTTTTTAAAAGGTGTCTATCGCTTTTAAATTATTGTTTTGGATAGCCAGTTGGCCATTTTGTGGGAAAGTAATTTTACATTTGGCTATCCGCTATTGATGTTCCACTAGGGTCTAGATATTTTTGCCTTTGTTTCTTTCTCTTTGGTGTCTCTGATGGGAGGTGTGGGTTAATTGTATCAATTCCTGATCATTGCCGTCACTTCTACTGCGCACTCAGGCAGTCTAAAGCAACACCTCATTATTATTTGTTTATGTAGTATAATGAAATTCTCACTAAGCTGGACCTGTTTTGGTGTTTATTCTCTTTCTGTAACTTGGGACTTTTTCAAAGTTCCGTGATCTTTTCGAGTGCCCTTGCTTTCTTTTTTTCACCAGGCTACAAATACAGGCTATGCGACCCGAACCGCAAAGTAAATTGTGTTTGAAGACATATTTTGGATTACACAGAAAATCTTACATGAGTGCTCATGTATTATTGACTTTATTAAACAGGTTGAGGAAAACGGAAAAATGCGAGGCTTGACCGAGTATTTTTATCCTTTGTCCTCAACGAGTTTAATAAATTTAATAATACATGAACACGAATGTTAGATTATATTTATCATATGACATTTAAAACGCTTTTTATTCACGATTTTTAACGAAAATTTCAACAATCCGTCATTAGTAGACGCCACACCGTTAAGGACGTCGAGGGTGTAATGTTACGGAGCCTAACTAATTCACATATTAAATCAAGTAATGGATTACCGAATTTGTTACATGTCATTATTATGCCCCCAACTTCGAAGAAGGTGTGGGGGCATATTGGTTTTGCCCTGTTCGTCCGTCCTTCCGTCCGTCCCGCTTTTTTACTGCATAGCATAACGTAAGAACCATGGATGCTAGGTTTTTGAACTTTTATTTATGGATTCCCTATGAAAAATTAATTGGACTGTAATTTTTTTCTCGTTAGGATTATGCCTCTTTCTTGAGTTATGCCCCTTTGCAAAAAATACTTTGAAATCTTGTAAGCAAGATATCTAAAAAAAATTGTTTGAGCTTTTGCCCTGAAACTTTACAGACTGGTTTGAGATAATGAGTAGATGAACTGACTAACTTTTGAAAAAAAAATCAGATTTTTTTTTCTTGAGTTATGGCCTTTTTTGCGTTTTAAGCTTGTAAGCAAGATAACTAAAAACTGTTTGAGCTATTGCCCTGAAACTTTACAGAATGGTTGGGGATGATAAGAAGATGAACTGATTAACTTTCGACAAAATCCATTTTTTTTTCTCGTCAGGATTATGCCTCTTTGCAAACAATACTTTGAAATCTTGTAAGCAAGATATCGCAAAAAACTGTTTGAGCTTTTGCTCTGATACTTTACAGACTGGTTGAGGATGATGAGTAGATGAACTGATTAACTTTTGAAAAAAAATCCGAATTTTTTTTTCTTGATTTATGGCTCTTTGAATTTTTTTGCGTTTTGAGCTTTTAAGCAAGATAACTAGAAAAACTGTTTGAGCTATTGCCCTGATACTTTACAGAATGGTTGGGGGTGATGAGTCGATGAACTGATTCACTTTTGACAAAAATCCATTTTTTTTTCTTGAGTTATGCCCCTTTGAAATTTTGCGCGTTTTAAGCCTGAAAGCAATATATCTAAACAAGAGGCCCATGGGCCACAATGCTCATCAGATCTCAGGGGGGCCACTACCCACTGGCAACAATGTATTTTAATTAACCATGGAAGCCCTGTATCCAAGGATGTTACAGATATAATTTGGACCCAATCAGATTCTGATGTCGCTTGAATGTGTTGTTGCAGGACAACAGATGACAATTAACAATTTCCCACCTGTGAC
Organism: Lucinisca nassula; assembly: GCA_963580285.1. Taxonomy (NCBI): domain Eukaryota; kingdom Metazoa; phylum Mollusca; class Bivalvia; order Lucinida; family Lucinidae; genus Lucinisca; species Lucinisca nassula. The sequence continues at coordinate 370,433 of CAUZLF010000690.1, read as the reverse complement.
AAAAAATAGGCCAAAAGGAACATTTCTATGAAAGTGTGACAAAATATCTTGAAAAGTATTAATGTCATTTTTTCAATTTTCCCTATTATAAGTCAATGGAAACTCTTAACTTGCCATAACAAACAAACAAAAGAGTGAGTGTTTGAGTTTTAGGTCCCACCAACAGCTAAGGTCATACGGACCTCAGTTTAAAGACTCATCCGAAAGTCTGGAGAACCCCGTGATCTATCCTGTGATCCCTGGTTTACAAGGTGAGTAGGGTTACCCATTACACCACGGAGGCTTCTAAACAAACCAAAGTGCCAAATTTCATAAACCAGAGCTCAGGTGGACACTGTCCAATGGCAGCCATGTATTATATTATGATATGATTTTAATCTACCAATTATAAAGTCTCCCAAACAAACCCCATACCCAAATGAGCACCCATGTGGACTGTATCTGATATATTAGGTGTTTTATGTTTGGAGCGAAAGATGGAGAATATCATAATTTTTATCAGAAAATCTTCCATTTTTTGGTGGCGAATTTTTCCAATATACTGGTATGGGCGTGTTTTCGTAATGAAAGATTCATTTTTCACCGTGTGCCCCTCCCTCATCTATCTGTTGGTCCCAGATCCGTTCACGGTAACGGGATCACCAGAGGGAGAGAAATCAACAACTAATAGAAAACCTACCTGAAACACTTATCATCATTCTTCCATCATAACTTTTCGGTTGATAATCCAGAATTAAATGTTCTCCATTCACAACATCGCTATATATATAACAACGTGGATTGTCACTTTATCACGAGCAAGTCGTGTTCGCTTGACCTTGTAAATTGTTGTGAATGAAATACTTTTACACCCGAGAAATATTGTTCAGTAAAATTTGTTTACGGCTGGGTTACTATAAATAAGTTCTGATATAAAGTGTACATCTCTATATGCCTATGTGACATAGATTGCAGCCCAGACACATATGCCTCTTTATATATGCACTTTGAAATTGTTTTACCTATTCTCCCTATCCCCCCCTGTTGTTCTTCTCCCCACCCCTATGCTTGTCTGTAACTTATCTTCAGTAAATAATGTGTATGCTAAAATGTTTGCCGCCGCCAAATGTGATATGTTGTTCCTCATATGTCATTTATATGTACTTGAGTGAATATAGAGTTTGTCTGTCTGTCTGTCTCTATAAAGTAGAGAGGGTGGAGCATGGACCCAATGGAGCCCTGGTTGGTGTCATTAAACGCGTCTTATCACAAGGAACAGAGACATATATATGTATGGTTTAGCAGTGGGGATATTTATGGTTCTGAGATGTAAGGCCTTTTAAGCAATGGAGGGATTCAGGCATGACAGATCCCAGAAAAGCCCAAGATTGTTGTCACTGATATGTCTTATCATAAGGACCAAGAGTATATATGGTTAAACGGTGGGGATCTGAATGGTTTCTGAGATATGAGGCCCTTTTATGAAGTGGCAGAGAAAGAAATGTCCCCTGCGGACCCCCCCCCCCCCCCCCCCCAAGCCGGGTGACTGAGTGTGTCTAAAAACAATGAACAAGAATATATGTGATTATGGGGTGGGGATTTGAATGGTTTCTGAGATATATGGCCTATTATGAAGTAGAGACTTATCATAAGGAACAAGAATATAATGGTTAAGGGGGGGGGGGGATCTGAACGGTTTCTGAGATATATGGATTTTAATGAATTAAAGGGGTTGGGCATGGCCCATGGCACCCCGGGGGACCCGCATGCTGGTGTCACTGATTGCATCCTATCATAAGGAACAAGAATATATTTGGTTTATGGGTGGGGCTCAGAACCGTTTCTCAGCTATATGGTCTTTTGTGAAGTCTAGGGGTTGAGCATGGCCCGGGCGCACCCCCGGTGACCCGTAGGTTGGTGTCACTGAATGTGTCTTATCATAAGAAACAAGAATACATATGGTTTAGGGGTGGGAACCTGTAAGGTTTCTGGAATATTTGGCCTTTTATGAAGTGGAGGGGGTTGGGCATGGCCCGGGCACATCCCTGGGCCCCCAAGTTGGTGTCACTGAATGCGACTTATCATAAGGAATGAGAATATATATGGTTTAGGGGTGGGGATCTCAATGGTTTTTGAGATAAATGACATTTTATGAAATGGAGGGGGTTGGGCATGTCCCCGGCACATCCCGGGGGACCCACAGGTTGGTGTCACTTAATGCGTCTTATCATAAGGAACAAGAATATATATGGTTTAGGGGTGGGGATCTCAATGGTTTCTGAGATAAATGGCATTTTATGAAGTGGAGGGGATTGGGCATGTCCCCGGCACATCCCTGGGGACCTACAGGTTGGTGTCACTTAATGCGTCTTATCATAAGGAACAAGAATATATATGGTTTAGGGGTGGGGATCTGTAAGGTTTCTGAGATATAAGGCATTTTAAGAAGTGGAGGGGACCCCAAGGTGGACATAAAAGCATATGGCTAAGAGAAGTTTATTCAAGGAACATTTCTATGTAAGTTTTGTCAAAATATCTGCAACAACTTGGCAGTAAATGCCATTTTCAGTTTTCCCCATTATAAGTCAATGGAAACTCTAAGTTGCCATAGCAACCAAACGAAAAGGCCAAATTTCATAAAAAACTCAAAACCTGTAAAGGCAAATATGGTGCATATTTTCATAAAGTCACTGCCTCCGAGAGCATATGGTTTCTGACGAGATGATTTTTTAAGTATTTTTTGTATTTTTTGTTGACTTGTTGAGCTGGGATGGCTCTATAAATGAGTAAGGTTTGAAAAGTTTTGTATGTGTAGTTTTTAGTGGGAGCATGTAAAAGGTAACTATTGTCGCCTATGGAAAATATTTAGTGGTAAGCACCCGGCTAGCTCAACGGAAGTCGCGATTTGACTTACGGTAGTTGCCCAAAGGCAATGTTTCAGACCCATAGCACAAACAAAGTCACAAAGAAAGAATCCCGTGATAGATCAATAACAGGGATCATCAATGAGTCAAGTCTGTAACATTAGTATCCCTTTTTCCATTTAACCCATATCCATGTAAACAAGAAGATTTTCTTACCAAATACACGTTACAAATGTATTTTGTTTATAATATTTTGATAACTAGAGAAAGCGACCAGTGGGTCACGTATACCCCCGGCCAGCGCCACCCTCTGATTTATCTTTCGAGCTTGTATGAAGAAATCAAGAAGCTATAAGAATTTATAAATGTGTTTGTAAAAGCTAAACAAAACAAAATTTCTAAATGGACCAAGAGAGTGAGGGCATCAAAGTTACCGAAGGGTTGGGGGCATCAATGTTACTGAAACAGGTGGGGTGTGCATCAATGAAATATTTGGACTGGTATACACTATTGATGCAAATATCAATTGAATTTGTCTTAGAGTTTAGAACATACAGGCATCTATAAAGTTTGTCATAAAATTTTAACCAAATATAAATGTCTAAGTCTGTGACCTCGAGGTCAAGGTCACAATGGGTGGGAGAAGGGACATGCATTACAAAATCTTTGGACTGGCATGCATCATTGATGCAAGTATCAACTGAATTTGTCTTAGAGTTTAGAACATACAGTCATCAATAAACTCTGTCATAAAAACTTTAACCAAAAGTAAAATTTTTCTAAGTCTGTGGGTAGTGGAACATGCATCAATGAACTCTTATACCAGTATGTAACTTCAGTGTAAGTATCAACTAAATCTATCAAATGGTTCAGAAGATACAATGTCTTAGAAACTTTAACGCAAAACTTTTACCAAAATGTTAACAGACGGATGGACGGACGGAAGGACGGACACACGGATGGACGAACGGCAGAACGAAAACTATTTACCCCCATAGCATACTTCGTATGGCGGGGGTATAATAAATACTGGTCAGCAACACATCCTTATGCTAACTATAACACTAGAACACTGTCGATGGCGCGCCATCGCAAATCCACACGTTTTCTACAGAGGGGCCAAGTACCGAAAACCCCTCACCCTGGGCCCTAATTTGACTCCATGGTCAAAATATTACCTGTATTATATTCTACTAATCATGCCCTTCAATTTCATATGCCACATGACTATGTTCCAAAAAACTTAACTTTTGACCCTTTGACCCCTCTCCCAGGGCCCCAATCTGACCCCAGGGTCAAAATTTTACTTGTAGTTTATTCTACCCATTATCCCCTTCGCATAGATATGCAACATGACTATGTTCTGAAAAACTTTAATTTTGACCCCCGGCCCCCCAAGTCCGACCCCCAGGGCGTGACCTAGGGGTCACAGCCAAAATCCCGTTCAATATGTTTTACTTTTTTCATAACTAAGTACATGTGCAAAGTTTGGCATCAAAATCTTCAAAATTGACTTTGTAATTGAATTTTATTGATATTTGACCTTTTGACCCCTCCCCAGGGCCCCTGGAGGCGGGGACAAAAAAAATGTGCTCTTGCGCAAGCCATTCATGTAAGCAACTCGCATACCAAATTTGGTTGAATTCCGGCTAACGGTTTAGGAGGAGATAGCCGGACAGACAGACGGACAGACGGACAGACAGACAGACAGACAGACGGACGGAGGCGATAACAATATCCCCACTTTTTTTTAAAAACGTGGGGATAAAAATGTATTCAGAAAACATCCGTTTTTCACGAGCTATGCACTTAAATGACCCCTGACCTATAACACTGACATACTTTGAGGGTACATTTATAATGATTTTCCATTGTTCACTGCACCTGAATAATTTATGGTGATTTAAAGCAAACATGTCCCCCAAATATGTGTTAATAGAGAGTTATAAGTAGTTTCATGTTTATTTTTGCACTCATTTGATCTTTGACCTACTTCTGAGCCTCAGACGCATTTCCAGACGTGGCATCCACCCCTATGATTGTTGACACACACCAAGGATTACATTTTGCATGGGTGCCATACTCTACTAAATTTTGCCATCAAAAGTAAAAATATCAATCTTTTTTGGGGATTGGATGGCCAACTACACGCTCCTTATTGTTTTTTTTTTTCAATTATATGACGTCACGCAAACTAAAGTAAACGTCACTTTTGAGTCATTGTTTTGTTTGTATTGACAAAGTATGGCCATGGAATATGTGCAGTGGCAGACTATTCAAGGCTTATTTTTGACACCAATGGAAAAATAAAGTAAACGTCATGCGTTAAAGAGTGTTCAGATTTGCCGTGGAAAGATGATGGGCTGAAAGCGGAGGAAACAAATCAGTAGCTGGAAAAATACAGGGTTAGTCTGTTTATCACTTAATTTCCATGTGCTTACAGTCATGCGAACTAGACCGGAAAGTAGTCTATGAAGTCGCAAAATATTTTACAACAAAAAACACACTGCAATGGTTATTAAATGTTACAAAAACCTCAGAAAACCTTTTAAAAACAAAATACAAACTTTACAAAAGTTATTTTGAGGTAAAAATTCGAACTTGATTACGGCAGAGTCAGTTATGCGTGACCCTCCTTAAGAAAAATTATGGTGGCATGAAGCTGCCATCGAGATGCGAGATGCTACTTACTTAGCTGATGTATTTTATGTTGACATACTAGTGTAAGGCGACATATTTGGTTTGTAAATCGTTATAAAAATATCTCGATTTTCATTAACTAGCCCAGAAACTGCTTTACAATGACACCCAGTTCATTGATATTTTTACATCGAAGTGTAACTTACTATGTTGACATAAACTGGTTGTAATTTTTGTAATTATTGCTTTGTAATGGCATCATGATAGGGTAAGTCGACTTAGGTTTTTTATATTTACTTATTTTTAAGTTTACACGGATATTCATAAATGTCACTACTGCCCATACATCATGTGTATTAGCATGATTAAGTTTGTCTTAAGTGATTTTTGAAAGCAGAGACAGTACTACATTCCCGTATAAGGGGTATATATTTGGCATACAGACGGCGACCCAGATCCCTACCCTATATAGCCCGTATAAAATACTTTTTCATTACGTGATACTGCGCTTAACCACGCAAATTCTCATTGCAGACCTTTAATATTTAATAACCTTTAATATTAATTTGAATTAGTGTTATATCAGATCATTCTATTATCGCTCAGTTTTATATGTATAAATTGTGTTGATTCTACCGAATAAACACCAATCAATCAATCAATTAATCAATGTTTAAGTCAGTATGTCATCAATACAGACCGTGACATTGTAATGTCGATTAAACATTCAAACGGCATGTAAAACATTGGACACAGTCGAAAACATCGTCGCCGTTTTACGCATGAAAACGTTGTGTTGGGAGAATTTGGAGAACAAAATTGATTTTTCAAAGGCTTTTTCAAAGGTAAAATCATTCTTCGATATAAAAAGATTGGGTACAACATGGATATTATACGACAGACTGCATGCATGGTAGTTAACCCAATCACGGTTGGCAACTTTGCTTCCCTCTTTAATTGCACGCCGGTGGGTCAGGCCTCAGATTCTATGACGGCTCCAACGTAAAGGCTTATTGAAAATTAGAGAGATAATGTCGGTGGGTGCCTGATGCTATGTCTCTGTTCGGGCTCATCGGAGTCTAACTGTTGGTTTTCTTTTGCTCCAGCGCTTCAGTGGTATCTTGCTGTCGAGTCCTCACCGTTGTCTCACCTCTGTGGTTCTTTGATTTTTGTGTTCACGGAGATGTTGCACTGATGAGTTAGGAGGCCTTCATGCGGACTGAACAAATTATTTGTCTAAATCGCGACGGAAGTAAGGGCGAGGATTGTGGCCACGTAAAATCGATTTAAGCCCCCCAGTGGAAATCTTCCACTGACCGTTCCAAGGCGGCTCTTCTGTGGCGATTTATTTATGTTGTTGTTTGTTACTTACCATTCAAACCCGGGCCCAGATTCAAATGACATTCACTCACTTGATATTATTCATTTGAATACGAGAAGTACCAGAAACAAATTAGATTACTTATCCAATGTAGTTGATTCCTTCCAGATAGCATGTTTTAGTGAAACACACCTTGATGCTGACATCAACTCCAATAATTTAAATCTCGAAGGCTTTGATAAACCGCTAAGAAAGGACAGAACACGAAATGGAGGGGGAATAATGATATACATGTCTAGCCTGTTGCAATACAATAGACGACACGATCTAGAATCTTCTCACATTGAAACGATTTGGGTTGAGATCAAACTTAAAGACAGGAATTTGTTATTATGCTGTCTTTACAGGAGCGACTTTAATGCATCACAGTCCCTGTTCATCACAGATATTCAAAATTCAATTGAGATTGCTTTAGATTATACGCCATACGTTATTTTGACCGGTGATATTAATATCGACTTTATAAATCTGACTAACAGTCAAATGAGAGATTGCTTATCGATTTTTAATTTGAGAAATGTTCTTAACGAGCCAACAAGGGTCAGTGCAAATTCGGCCACATTAATCGATCCAGTAATTGTTTCTGATGTCTGTATTGTTTTAGATTCTGGAACCCTGAGTGTGGATGAGTTTATCAGTGACCATAAAGCTACATATGTCTCTCTTCAGATAAATATTAATATATCAAAGTCTTACTATAGAGAAGTCTGGAATTATAAAAATGTAGATACTGAAAGGTTAAATCAGTTAATAAGAACACATGACTGGGATTCAATTATAAATGAAAATTGTTCGGCAGATGAAGCCTGTGTCAATTTCACAGATATATTTTTGCAATTTTGTAAAGAATGCATTCCCTGTAGAAAAGTTCTAATAAGACAAAATGATAAACCGTGGTTTAATTCTTAGCTTAGATTTAACTTAAGAATACGTGATCGACTTCGGAAACGTTATTTTAAAACAAAACGGGAAATTGATCATATACCTTATAAGCGACAGCGCAACAAAGTTAATAATATGATCAAATATGCAAAAGATAACTTTGTGAATAAAATCGATGATATAATTCAAAACCAGGGAACTGGAAATTCGTGTAGAACATTTTGGCAAGTCATGGGGCGATTCATGGGAAAAACAGCCACTTCGATCAAAATACCCCCTATACTGAAAAGCGATAATAATTTTGCATTTACAGACTATGAAAAAGCTGAAGAATTAAATAGGTATTTTGCCTCTATTTCCACCATTAATGATGTCAATATTGAAATTCCAAATTTTGGAAGTCGTTGTAATGTAGATTTTATACAAATGAGGATCACGGAAACTGAAGTGGCCGATATTTTGAAAATACTAAAACTTAATAAGGCAACAGGTCCAGACGGAATCAGCAATAGAATGTTAAAATTAACTTGTAGTACTGTTTGTGTTCCCCTGGCTAAACTTTAATTTATCGCTGAAAGCTCATACATATCCAGAATTATGGAAAATTGCACATGTTATGCCACTGTTCAAGAAAGGGGAAAAATCACTCTGTTGTAATTACAGGCCAGTATCATTAACAAGTAATGTTGGCAAGTCTTTTGAACGCATTATTTTTAAACATCTGTATAATCATATTTTAGAAAACAAACTTTTATATAAATATCAATCTGGTTTTCTGCCAGGTCACTCTACTGTTCACCACTTAATTGAACTGACACATAACACATGCTTGTCTCTTGAGAACTATGAAGCAAATTGTCAAGTTTTTTGTGATATCTCGAAAGCTTTTGACCGTGTTTGGCATAAGGGTTTATTATGTAAACTGGAAAAATATGGCATAAAGGGAGACATTTTAATGTGGATAACAAGTTATTTGCATTCCAGAAAACAAAAAGTTTTTGTAAATGGGGAACTATCTGACGATCTCCAATTAAACGCAGGAGTTCCTCAAGGGTCGGTTTTAGGTCCGTTATTATTTTTATTGTATATAAATGATATTGCAGATGAATTAGAGGGAAAAACGCGTCTTTATGCAGATGATACCTCCATTGGTTATTCGTCGTCTAACTTAGCAGAAATTGAAACGGTATTAAATAACGACCTTAAGAAATTAAAAGATTGGGCAAACACATGGCAGATAAGTTTCAATCCTGCGAAAACGGAAGTTGTATTAGTTTCTAACATTTTCCATGATTATGACCTACGGCTTACTTACGACGACATCGCATTAAATATAGTCGAAATCCACAAACACTTTGGTATATATTTAACATCCAACAATAAATGGACAAAACATATCGATTTTATAATTGATTCAGCATCAAGGCAAGTTTCATATCTAAGAAAACTAAAGTACCAGTTATCAAAAAGTTCACTTGATAGATTATACTGTACTTATATCAGGCCTTTGTTAGAATATGGGTCGGAAGTTTGGGATGGCTGTACGATGACTGACGCCAATCGCTTGGAGCAAATACAACTTAATGCAGCACGAATTGTTACAGGTCTACCAGTGTTTGCATCGTTACGTTCTCTTTATTATGAAACTGGTTGGGAAACCTTGGCGAATAGACGAAAACGTAAAAAAAAATAACTTTGATGTACAAAATTGTCAATGGCGATGCTCCATCTTATCTCACTGACTTATTACCAAATAGAGTAAATGATATTAGTTCTTATAACTTAAGAAATAGGAACAATTTCGAAATTCCTTTTTCTAGACTTTGTTCATATGAAAGTTCATACTTCCCTTCTACCTTAAAATTGTGGAATGAACTTGACCCACAGATTCGATTACTCCCAACTCTTTCACAATTTAAGTCTAATATTCAGTTCACAACAGACAAAATAGCTGATTATACAAATATAAGCGAGCGAAAGTACAGCATAATACTTCCTCGTATCAGACACAGAAGCAGCAATTTAAAGGCTGATCTTTTCCATGTAAATATTATTTCGAGTCCTGTATGCAGTTGTGGTGCTCCAAGCGAAAGTGCAGAACACTATTTCTTTGAATGTCAGCTATACACAAATCAACGAAACGTTCTTATGCATAATTTACAAACTTTATTGAACCTTCGAGATGTTAATGTTGAGATCCTGACAACAGGATCTCAAAATTATGGCGACATTACTAATAGATCAATCATACAGTCCATCACTAGATTCATTAAGGATACACGCAGGTTTGAAGAAAATACGTAGATTAATTTCCTTTTCGGTTCTTTAGTTTGCTGGCCCAAATACATGCATCTTAATGATTTCAAGAACAGCGCTACCACAACGGATGGGGTTTCATGTGTGAAATGATGTATGTGTGTGTGTGTGTGTGTGCGTGTGTGCGTGCGTGCGCGTGCATGAGACGTGCTTGCATTCTTGCACATGTGTGTATTAAACCTGAGCTGGTATAAATTATATGTTAAATTGCATCCACCATTGTACCATTGAAATGATTTGTTGTTATGTTTAGGGAAAGGACTATCTAATGTTGTCATAACTTGTGTCCAATCCCTTTGTATGTTTATGCAATAAAATATGTTTAATCTAATCTACTGTGTGTATCACTTGTGTCTTTTGGTTTTGGATGGCCACATGGCCATTTTGTGGGAAAGTAACTGTCCTTATGGCCTTCCTTTGTTTAGGTTTCCATTATGGTCTGGTCGCTTAGTGTTTGTGTTTCTTTCCCTTTGGTGTCGTTTATGGGTGGAGTAAGTTAATTGTATCAATTCCTGATCTTTGTTTTACTTCTATTTTGTGTGTTACAATTAATACATATTCGTGTTGTTACGTGATTCAGGGACATTAGAGTTTGCTTTATTCAGATCATTGTCTTCGGAAGTAAATACATGCGACAATAACTCGCACTGACGTAACAAACCTCATATTGAATTATTGAGGTGTATACATGTAATATGTGTGTATCAGAAAAACCTCGGACGAACAACCGTTTGCTAACACACAAAATAAAACCAATATAGATCAAGCACATGTGCTAGGATGTATATGATTACTGTATGTGCTTACATGTACGTGCTAACATTTTTTGAAATCCGTGGTTGGTTGCTAACTGGCCATATGGCCTTTCACAGGACAGAGAGAGGGCTTCTGCTATGCGCAGGCACCTACACATCCCACTAAAACAATAAATTGAGTCGGAAACTACTTTTTTGGCTGCTGCACATCGTCTTCTCAGGAAAACGAACTCTATAAAATTACTGGATACCAAACCCCGGGTTTAGCAAAGTTACCACGAGGTAAATCCCGAATATCTATGACCGCTACACGTCTACTTTTCTTATGGAAAACGAGCGTGTTTTAATATGCCAGATACAAACTCTAAGTTGAAGCCTCGTGTTGGGGTGGGGGAACTAAGGGCCATTAGGTATGGGTGAGCGGACAGGATTTTGAAAACATACCCCATTCATATTCTTGTACTCTGAAAAAGGGACCCATTCATATACTTAACTTTCGAAAATGTCACACCCATAATATGAACTTGTTTTACATACAATAAAAACTTTTAGAAAAAAACGTGCTGTCTGTCGGTCAATCGTAAGTGCATAGATCGCTCACGTGCGTCGTGTTCTTTTCACTTTTACGAGTGACTTCCTGCCAGTGATATATTAAGCAACTAGTCACTACCAGCACGAATCTATTTCCTAAATAAAAGCTAACGCTCAAGACGTGAAAGTGGAGCCGTGGCTTAAGAGTCTTTGTACTTTCGTTGGGTGCAGCGAGGACGTAGCAGAATAAACTGATAAGGTCTCCATTTTTCAGAAGATTTGCTTATAACCCATACTTTGGGTATATATATATATCTATTCTATTCCGTTACATTCTCTAATTTAACGGCGACCTAATACCGGCTTTTATATTCCTTAAATGTTACATGGTTTATTGCCATGTCATTTTAAAGCACTGAGACGACTTTGTAGTGAAATAAAAAGATATATAAATAAAGTGTCGTTTTTAAAATAAGTCGAGTTGCCTGTTCCGCAAGGCGCCTTATAAGCTTTTTTTTTCAAGTTTGTGTATGTCAAATTAAAGCACTATCTCGCTCATTTTTAGCAAAAATTTAGATAAAAATGACAGAAATATAAAACGGCATATTTTATGTCGACTAAATATAAGAGAACATTTTTTTTTCATGTAGACTTAAAATATCTCAATGAACAAGAAAATTATGTAGACTTATGGCACTTTTGTTGTTTTATCTGTATAATAAGTATACTTAATATCTCGCATCTCGATGGCAGCTACATGCCACCATAAAAAGTAAAAACTATAATTACTATGGAAAATTTTCTCAGTATGCATGGAAACCAGATTTCGGTTTCAAAATCTATGCCATATTCTTCAAGGCGGTCACTATGTACTGACGTAGATAAAATCGTCATAAATGACTTCACATTATGATTCCAAACTCTATAACCTAGGCTAGTTGACATGCTAAATGTAGCCATATGCCGAACATGCCCCGAGGCCGGACTAGCCCTGGTCTCCCCAATAGGTCATTTTGGTGGCGTTGCTTCTAATTTTGCGGGACATTTACCGGACATTGAAATGAAATAACAGCTTAAGTCCTGTCGCCCAATGAAACCGATAGTGTTTATAAGCGTGGACGGTCCGACTCCAACCGCTTTGCCTGGGCAGGCTTAGATCCTCTTTTTCAAGCCGCGACGGACGGAGGCCGGGGTGCCCAATGAAGAGTACTTGAGTCTATCAGTCACAGGAAGGTCTAGAAGGCGTTTTCTTGTGTATACCAACAGTTATGTAATCTATGCTGTCGGGACTCCGTGGTCTTGTGGATAAGGGCACTGACTCTTAATCATCTATGGTTAGAAGTTCGCTCGGGTTATATGTGAGATGCCAATTTTGCAACGGAAGGCCATGTGTTTTTTCTTCGGGCACCCTGATTTTCTTGTAAAGGCCGTTAAAGAGCAACATCAACAAAACAAAAAAAAAAACAGATGTGTGTGTGTGTGTGTGTGTGTGTGTGTGTGTGTGTGTGTGTGTGTGTGTGTTTGCCATTTTTTGTGATTGTGGAGGAATTGCCTGGTAAATCAGACAAACCTAGTACTAACTGTTCTGGAGGTGGTAGCACAGTCCTTGAAGCAGATCAAATTCAAAGTATACCACTGGGGTCAAATCGCATAATATGTCTGTTCTGCATCGGTTTGCTTCGAATAAGACATAGAACATTCTCATCAAGCAACACCGCAAGCGGAAGACCACCATGAAACCAGAGGCAAGCTACAGATGAGAAATGATTGAGATTAGTCTGCAGGATGCAGAGATATAGCTGCTCAAAAGGGTGGACGGACGGACGACGGACGACCCACTATACTATAAGATCCCCCTGGAGCCTTCGGTCCAGGTGAGCTAAAAAGCTGATATCATCAATGCCCCACTAGAGGCATGCTACACATGACAAACGATTGAGATCAGCCTGCAGGCTGCAGAGACATAGCTGCTGAAAAGTGACGACGTACGACTTGGCCAGTTTTCGAACTCAATCGAGGTTTTATCCCCAGCCACCTTACATATAAGTTCCAGAAAGATCCGATCAAAACTGAAGGGGCTACGGTGATGACAGGGTCAAAAATCGACAGTTTCAGCAATCAAAGGGATGTTACTTTATGATAAATGGGCCGACTTGGCCGGTTTGCGAACTCATCCGTGATTATATCACCAATCACCTAACATAAAAGTTTCAGAAAGATCCGTTCAAAACTGAAGGTGCTACGCTGATAACAAAGTAAAGAATCAGCATTTTAAGCAAACGAAGGGACGTAACTCTTTGATAAATGTGCCGACTTGGCCGGTATCTGAACTAACTTATCCAAGGTTTTATCCCCAGCCACCTTACATATAAGTTTCAGAAAGATCCTAACGAAACTGAAAGGGCTACGGTGATAACAAGGTCAAAAATCAGCATTTTCAGCAAGCAATTGGACGTTACTCTATGATAAATGAGCCGACTAGGCTGGTTTTCTAACTCATCCGAGATTTTATCCCCAGCCACCTTACATATAAGTTCCAGAAAGATCTGATCAAAACTTAAGTGGCTACGGTGATGATAAGGTCAAAATTGGCATTTGCAGCAATCAAAGGGACGTTACTCTATGATAAATGGGCCAACTTGGCCGATTTTCGAACTCATCTGAGATTTTATACCCAGACACCTTACATATAAAAAGATCCGATCAAAACTGAAGGCGCTATAGTGATGACAAACATTTGCCCATTGTAAGTCTATGAGACTCTGTGGATGCCCTAGCCACCAAAGTTTTTGTGCGATTTCGAAACAAGGCTAATATCATCAATGCCTCACCAAAGGCATGCTGCAGATGAGAAATTATTGAGATCAGCCTGCAGGCTGCAGAGACATTTCTGCTCAAAAGTGTGGACGGACGGACGATGTACGGACAACGGAGGGCCCACTTTACTATAAGCTCCCCTGGAGCCTTCGGCCGAGGTGAGCTAAAAATCCGATCAAAACTAAAAGAGCTACGGTGATGACAAGGTCAAAATCAGCATTTGCAGGGACGTTACTCTATGATAAACGGGCCGATTTTGCTGGATTTCGAATTCATCCGAGGTTTTATCCCCAGCGACCTTACACATAAGTTTCAGAAAGATCGGATCAAAACAGAAGGGGCTATGGTGATGACAATGTCAAAAATCGGCATGATCAGCAATCAAAGGGACGTGACTCCATGATAAATGGGCCAACTTAGCCGGTTTTCGGACTCATCTGAGATTTCATCCCCAGCCACCTTACATATAAGTTTCAGAAAGATCCGATCAAAACTGAAGACGCTACGGTGATGACAAGCATTTTCCCATTGTAAGTCTATGGGACCTTGTGGTTGCCATTGCAACCAAAGTTTTCGTGTGATTTCAAAAAGTAGTTTATGTCATCAATGCCCCGCCAGAGGCATGCTACAGATGAGAAATGATTGAGATCAGCCTGTAGGATACAGAGATATAGTTGATCAAAAGTGTGGATGGACGGACGACGGACGGACGACGGATGACCATCTGTACTATAAGCTCCCCTCGAGCCTTCGGCCCAGGTGAGCTAAAAATCTGTTAAAGTTTGCCTATAGGCAGGAGTTAATTTCAAATCTAGTCTCGAATTGTACAAATAAGATAATGAGCTGATGATAGATATAGGTACAAAGTTTTGTTCAGCACTACCCTCACCCTTGCCCATCACCTCAATGTCAATGTTATGCACTTAGAAACTTTTAACGTTGAAGACTCAAGTTAAAGTATTTGTACGCATCAGGTAGAACCTTATAATTTAAGAGCTTATATCTTCCAAAGTATAAGATTGGTTTGGTTCATATTCAGTATAATGATATATATAGGTGCAAATTTTAATCCACAATACCCACACTCATGCCTATGTCCTCCAGGTCAAAGTCATAGACCCAGGTTAAGCTATTTGTACTAGATAGCACCTTATTATGCAAGAGCTTATATCTTCTAAAGAATAATATGGATTTGGATCATATATCGTATGGTGATAGATATAGGTACAAAGTTTTATTCAGCAATGCCCCCACTCATGCCTATGGCATCAAGGTCAAGGCACCAACATAGAAATTTTTAATATTCAAAACTCAAGTTAAGACATTTGTACAAGGTAAAACCTGAACCTTTTTATTGATTTGGTTTATATTTGTTACGATGATAGATGTTGGTCCAAAAATCATTCAGCAATACCCCCGCCCATGCCTACCTCAAGGTAAAGGTCACAGGCTTAGAAATTTTTAATGTTAAAATTCAAAGATACAGTATCTTCCAAACCATATGATGGATTTGGTTTATATTTGATATGATGATAGATACAGGTCCAAAGGTTTATTTGGCAATACCCCCACTCACGTCTAAGGTCAAGGTCACAAACTTAGATATTTTAATGTTGATTTTTTAGTTTATACTTTCCAAACCATATGATGGATTGTTATTATATTTGGTGCAATGATAGGTAAAGCTCCAAAGTGATATTCAGCTGTACCCCTCCCCATATACATGACCTCAAAGTCAAGGTCACAGACAAAAATTTTCTTTAAGTATGTTAATAGCCCATATTGTCCAAACTATATAATGGATTTGCTTCATATTTGGTATGACAATTGTTACAGGTCCAAAATTTTATTCAACCATACTCCACAACCCATGACCTCAAGGTCAAGGTCATAGACTTAGAAATGTTTTATGTTATGTCTTTTAAGAGCTCATAATTCCTAAACTATTTGCTGGATTTGCTTCATATTTGGAATTATTACAGATACAGGTCAAAATTTTCATTCAGCAATAACCCCGCCTCTGCCTCATTACCTCAAGGTCAAGGTTTCAGACTTAGCAATTTTTATTGTTAATGCTTTTAAGAACTCATTTTTTCTTAAGCATTTGATGGTTTGAGACCATATTTTGTATGATGATAGTTTCTTTTCAAAGGTTTAATCAGCAGTACCGCAACCTATGCCAATGAGTAAGCGAATGACTTCAGCATATTCAGAATATCAACTAACAAGTGACCGTTCAATCTAGTCGAATACTTACAAAAGCAAGTGATCTGAATAGTTTATATTTTCTCCTGTGACATACTTATAACAGTCCTGCGATCTGATTTTAATTTTTGAAGATGTCTTTGATTTCTATTCAGTCAGTGATAATATTAGAAGACTTCAACGCTAAATAACAAAGGAAATGCTTCTTGACACACTTTTTATGCATATTTACAATTGTGTCGACCGGTTATGGAATAACTATAAACAAAGTGATCAACAATCTAGCTCTTTTCATGCCATCCAAAAAATAATATGTGTCTGCGATTGGGATATGATAAAAACATCAATCTTACCGACAAGACATAAACATATAAATTGCATATAAACGTTATGTTCGCGGAACAAAAATGAAATCCCTCACCTTGTCGACGAAAATATCATACCGCAAGTGCTGATCGTCCACTATACAAATCACAAGTCCTGTTCAATCGAAAATGGCCGTTCACTTCCCCCCTCCCCCATACTGCGGTTATTCCGATTTAGATTCGAAATTCAATATTGGGCTGAAATCTTTTTTTGCAACAAGGTTTATCGGAACCCGAATTTTATGGTGGCTTGGCGTATAAATTCAGAAAAATATACTATTGCAATGTCGTAAAATCATTCTTCGGTATAAAAAATGGGTACAACATAAATGTTATACTGCATGCATGTTAGTTAACCCAATCACGGTTGACAACTTTGCTTCCCTCTTTAATTGCACGCCGGTGTGTCAGGCCTCATATTCTATGACGGTTCCAGCGTAAAAGCTTACTGAGAATAAGAGAGAATTTAATTTTATGTACATGTAATTTGGTTGGTTGGTGCCTGATGCTCTTTCTCTGGTCGGCCCCTTCGGAGTCTAACTGTTTGTTTTCTTTTGCTGCACAATTTCTGTGGTTTCTTGTTGTCGAGTCTGCTTCGTCGTTTCATCTCTGTGGTTGTTTGATTTTTTGTGTTCTCGGAGTTTTTGCACCGATGAGCAAGGAGGCCTTCATATTGACCTAACATTGATATAACCTGGATTTTGTCTAAATTTGACCCATTTAGCACAGTTGTGACCTTGATAATATGTTCAAGGTCTCAAAAACAAAAACGGTCCATTATTCTCCTAGTGTTGTAGCCTTGCAAATTTGATTAAAATCCGACCAGTAGTTCATGAAATATCTTGCACACAAGAACGTGTCATGCCGACGCATACGCCGACACCGACGGGACCCGCACCAAAACAAATATGCCCCCCACTCCCTTTTGGTGGGGGAATATACTCAAACACAAGAACCGCATTGGATCGGTCAGTAAAATCCTTGTTCTCCATGGGCATTTAAATTCGAAGTTTTAAGACATGGTTGAAAGCATTAACTCGCAATGGTGTTAGTGTATGAAACACTTACCGTTTTTTTCACATTTGCTGCCGTAGTAGTGAGACACACATTTACACATGTAATAGTCATATATTGGTATACAGGTCCCACTATTTAAACACGGCGAGCGATTTTGGTACTTATCGCCTATGCGAGCAGCGAAGGTTCAGGCGAGCCTGCGCATCCGCGCAGTCTCGCCAGAACCTTCGCTGCTCGCTCATGCAAGCAGTGGATGAAGAGGAACCTTCAGACAGAAAGCCATATGCCTGGCCCCTCTGAATGGCTGAGCATGCGCAGTTAAACTTTGTCATGACGGAATACTCGAAAACACAAGTTCGCTTGGCGGGGCTCAGTTAATAAAATATTGTTTACACTTATTAGTCATGTCATAACGAAAATACGCCTATATAATTTTAAACCCTTGAATAGAAGTAAAGGCAATGATCAGGAATCGATACAATCAACCCACAGCTCCCATCAGAGACACCACAGGGTAAGAAACAAACATGAAGCAACAAACCTAATGGAAACACCAATAGCGGAAAGCCAAAAGGACAGTTACTTTCCCACAAAATGGCCAATAGGCTATCCAAAATAAAACAATATAAGCGACACAAACACCCAAAGACAAGTCATAACAAAATAAACCGCGACAGAAGAACCGCATTGGAGCGGTCAGCGGAAACGAATTCCAGTGGGGGACTTAAATCGATTTTACGAAGCCACAATCCTCGCCCTTGCTTCAGTCGCGATTTAGACAAATTATTTGTTCAGTCTCCATGAAGGCCTTCTAACTCATCATTGCAACATCTACGTGAACACAAATAATCAAACAACCACAGAGATGAAACAACGGTGAGGACTCGACAGAAAGAAACCACTGAAATGCTGGAGCGAAAGAAAAACAACCGTTAGACTCCGATGGGCCCGACCAGAGATAGAGCATCAGGTACCAACCAACATTACCTTGAACTAGATCTCTCTAATTCTCAATAAGCCTTTACCTTAGAACAGTCATAGAATCTGAGGTCTGACCCACCGGCGTGCAATTAAAGAGGAAGCAAAGTTGTCAACCGTGATAGGGTTAACTACCATGCATGCAGTCTGTCGTATAACATTTATGTTGCACCCTATCTTTTTATATCGAATAATGATTTTACGAAATTGGGTGCTGAAGTCATTGCGGTTATATATATGTTCTGAATCTATATACTGAGTCACCATAAAATTCGGGTTCCGATAGACCTTGTTGTAGAAGAGATTTAAGTCCAATATTAAATTTTGAAATTAAATCACAATGACGTCTATAAAAATTTGAAAAGAAGTTGCGTAGTTTATGGTACCGATAACCCTGATTAAGAAGTTTAGCCGTTAACATTTTATAACCAGTGTAGAAGTCAGTTACATGACTACACAATCTGGCAAATCGAATTAATTGCGAAATATAAACGCCAAAGGATGGCGCACGAGGAACATCACCATCCAAAAAAGGAAAATTTACAATCACAAAATCAAAATCATTGCGTTTATCATAAATTTTGCACGAAACAAACCCGTCTACAATAGATAGATGTAAATCCAAAAACGGGGCCTCGGTGTCAGAAGAATTTGCTTTATTTAACTGAAGCTCTGGGGGGGGGGGGTAAATTCGACTGACCAAACCCCACAATTAATAAGTAAAACGGGGGTTTACAGGGGTAAACCTTATTTTTCTTATTTCTGCTCTAAAATATAGAGTGTGGGTACTTGTTAGGACCGCCTCATCGAGGCGATTCTAACGAGTACCCGCAATCTATATTTTGATCAGAAATAAAAACATGTCACAATTTTCAGCTTAAAATTTTCACTTTTTTCGGTAATAAAGGTTACAATGTATTTGTATAAGCGTGTTTTCGTCATGCAACCTCTAACCGTATATGCAGAAAATTGAGACTAAGGCTTTTGGTAATCGTACAAAAGTGCATTTCTAATAGTTATTGTAAAGAACTTTGTATATAAGGGCATTATGATAACTCACCCGTGCAGCATAGTGCATTTTTCACATCTCCTAAAAGGCTACTTTTCTGACGAAAATCTGTGATAATTTACTTATTTATACTGCAAACATAGGTTGTGGGTACTCGTTAGAACCGCCTCATTGAGGCGGTTCTAACGAGTACCCACAACCTATGTCTTGGAGCAGAAATAAGAAAAATATTCTTTACCCCCGTAAACCCCAGTTTTCTCTATATAAAGTGGGGTGTAAGGGGGTGTTCATTTCACGGACTTGTTCACGTGATGGGTAATGACAATCTATCACGTTCTGTATGTATTAGTAATTCTTACACGACACGCCTATATAGGCAATGGAAAAAACTGTGTTCTATTCTACAACAAATCACGGCAAACAAGAGTGTGACGAGTGACGTCTTAAAACTGCTAATTTATGACGTCACCTAGTCGATTTCCTTGACGTTAGACGGTTTAACGTCATATTCTCGCATCGCAAACTTTAGAAAAGGATATAAATGCATGTGTTCCATTCATTAATTTTAGCTGGATTTCTTTTAACAATGGCAAAAAGTTGTTACATTACTAAAACACGCCTTTCTAAAAATATTGAAAATTTTACCTTCAAAAATTGAAAAGTTCTGATGAAAAATAGCGATTTTTCGTTATTTCTGCTCTAAACATAGATTGTGGACACTCGTTAGAACCGCCTCGCCGAGGCGGTTCTAACGAGTACCCACAACGTATGTCCAGCAGCAGGAATAAGGAGAATAATGTATACCCCTGCAAACCCTAGTTTACCTATATAAAGGTGACATTTTCGTGCTTCAAGTCTGTCTACTTGCGATTTTTCCACTCTTTACACTACACTTCCTCATGATCTTATAAAAGAAAAGCTTAATGATTTAATTGAATAGGCTTTCATAGGAAAGATTCTCTCTTTCTTGCATGTAATGTCAGAAATGCATTTTCAACTTCTAAATAGCATAAGAATTATACACTTTGGTCATGTCAGAAAGTGTCTGATGCCCTCATCTTTCTACTTGACAATATTTATATTAGATTCGGTACTAAGTTATTTAGACAAATTGTGGGTATTCCGATGGGTACGAATTGCGCACCTCTTGTGGCTGACCTGTTCTTGCATTGTTATGAAAGAGACTTCATGTTGTCACTTTCCATTGATAACCAATCTGAAATTATTGAAGCTTTTAGTTCTACTTCTAGATATTTAGATGATTTATTAAATATTGACAATACTTACTTTGATGGTTTGATCAGTCAGATTTATCCCCTAGAAATTCAGTTAAACAAGGCAAATTCCTCTGATACCGCGGCCCTCTTTTTGTATTTACATTTATATATTCTAGATGGATTTGTTTCTTGCACAATTTATGATAAACGTGATGATTTTGATTTCGAGATTGTAAATTTTCCTTTTTTGGAACGGGTATAAGGGTAATGACAAGCGTATCAAGTGGGGTTTATATTTCGCAGTTAATTCGATTTGCTTGAGTGTCTAGTCATGTATCCGACGTCAACACTCGTAATAAATTAATAACCGCTAAACTTCTTAATCAAGGGTATCGGTATCATAAACTACGTAAAGCCTTTTCTAAGTTTTATAGTCGTCATTCTGATTTGGTTTCAAAATTCAATGTTGGACTTAAAACACTTCTGCCTATCGTAACCCGAATTCTATGGTGACTTAGTATATAAATTTGTAAAAATATATGGCTGTAATGACTTTAGTACCCAATTTCGTAAAAATGTTCGTCGATATATAAGGATTGGGTACAACATAAATGTTATAAAACAGACTGCATGCATGGTGGTTAACCCAATCACGGTTGGCAACTTTGCTTCCCTCTTTGATTGCACACCGGTGGGTCGGGCTTAAGATTACATGACGGTTCCAGCGTAAAAACATAAATGGAATTTTTATTTTATTTTAGTATTCTTTATGTTGGTTGGCGCCTGATGCTCCGTCTTTGGTCGGGCCACTCGGAGTCTAACTGTCGGTTTTCTTTTGCTCCAGCAATTCTGTTGTTGTATGCTGTCGAGTCCTCAACCTTGTTTCATCCCTGTAGTTTTTTTATTTGTATGTTCTCGGAGATGTTACACTGATGAGTTAGGTAGCCTTCATGCCGACTAAACAAAATTAGTGTATACCGCGACAGATGTAAGGGCGAGGATTATGGCCATGTAAAAATCGATTTAAGCCCCCCACCCCCCACCCCCGTGGGATACTTTCCACTGACCGTTCCAAGGCGGTTCTTCTGTAGCGGTTGAATTATGTTGTTGTTTGTTATTTACTGTGTGTATCACGTGTGTCTATTTATTTTGGATGGCCATTTGGCCATTTTGTGGGAAAGTAATTGTCATTATGGCCTTCCTTTGTTTAGGTTTCCATTATGGTTTGGTCGCTTCATGTTTGTGAATCTTTCCCTTTGGTGTCTTTGATGGGTGGAGTAAGTTAATTGTATCGATTCCTGATCTTTGTTTTACTTCTACTTCAAGGGTGTCAGAATTAGATAGGTGTGTTTTCGTGATGGAATTAAGTTTATACTAATTTATCTTAGTTCGATTGCGATGCAAGCTTCAAGCTTATTGAATCGCTCTCGAACACTCATTCCGGGTGTTTTCACGCGCGCGAAAGAGGCCGTGGCTTTTACACCAGTGCTACCAATTTACACCTGGGTGGAGTGGAGCAGTGTCATTAAGTTTCTTGCCAAAGGACATACCTCGATACCGGTGGCCGGTTCGAACGCACAACCTCTCGATCATAGATCGAACGCGTTAACCACTGCGCTATCGAGGCTGACAAGTTGTAAGAATTAGAAGGAAACAACAGCATGATTGCCGATTTTCAGCGTGTTAGAATCGAAATAGATCAGCTATAGCCAGTGATTTGTTAGGTAATAAATCACAGTCTGCTGGTCAGTTGTAAATAGACACATTACGCGCGCTTCGCGCCCGTGGTTTGTCTACTTTACAACTCCAAACTGTGATTTATTACTCAACAAATCACAGTTAGATCTGATCTATTTCTTAATTCTCGCCGTATTAGGTAGAGAGTATAAGGGTAATTACAAAGGTTTCAAGTTCTGTATATATTAGTAATTGCCGTCGTATCAAGTTAAGAGTATAAGGCTGTTGTATTAAGTTAAGAGTATAAAGGTAATGACAGTCATATCGAGTTCTGTATATATTGGTAATTGTCTTCGTATTAGGTAAAGGGTATAAGGGTTAATTACAATCGTATCAAGTTCTGTATATATTGGTTATTGCCTTCGTATTAGGTTAAGAGTATAAGGGTAATGACAATCGTATCAAGTTCTGTACATATTGGTAATTGCCGTCGTATCAAGTTAATAGTATAAGGGTAATGACAATCGTATCAAGTTCTGTATATATTGGTTATTGCCGTCGTATTAGGTGAAGAGAATAAGGGTAATGACAATCGTATCAAGTTCTGTATATATTGGTAATTGTCGTCGTATCAAGTTAATCGTATAAGGGTAATGACAATCGTATCAAGTTCCGTATATATTGGAAATTGCCGTCGTATTAGGTGAAGAGTATAAGGGTAATGACAATTGTATCAAGTTTTGTATATATTGGAAATTGCCGTCGTATCAAGTTAAGAGTATAAGGGTAATGACAATCGTATCAAGTTCTGTATATATTGGTAATTGCCGTCGTATCAAGTTAATAGTATAAGGGTAATAACAATCGTATCGAGTTCCGTATATATTGGAAATTGCCGTCGTATCAAGTTAATAGTATAAGGGTAATGACAATCGTATCGAGTTCCGTATATATTGGAAATTGCCGTCGTATTAGGTGAAGAGTATAAGGGTAATGACAATCGTATCAAGTTCTGCATATATAGGTAATTGTCGTCGTATCAAGTTAATTGTATAAGGGTAATGACAATCGTATCGAGTTCCGTATATATTGGAAATTGCCGTCGTATTAGGTGAAGAGTATAAGGGTAATGACAATCGTATCAAGTTTTGTATATATTGGAAATTGCCGTCGTATCAAGTTAAGAGTATATGGGTAATGACAATCGTATCAAGTTCTGTATATGTTGGTAAATGTCGTCGTATTAAGTTAAGAGTATAAGGGTAATGACAAGGTATCAAGTTCTGTATATATTGGTAATTGTCGTCGTATTAGGTAGGTGAAGAGTATAAGCGTAATGAAAATCGTATCACGTTCTGTATATAATGGTAGTTGCCGTCGTTTTAAGTTAAAGAGTATAAGATGAATGAAAATCGTATCAGGTTCTGTATATATTGGTAATTGCCGTCGTATTAAGTTAAGAGTATAATGTAAATAGCAATCGTAAGTTAGTTTATATTGGTAATTGTCGTCGTATTAAGTTAAGAGTATAAGGGTAATGACAATCGTATCAAGTGCTGTATATATTGGTTGTTGCCGACGTATCATGTTAAGAGTATAAGGGTAATGACAATCGTATCAAGTTCTGTATATATTGGTTATTGCCGCCGTATTAAGTTAAGAGTATAAGGGTAATGCTATTCGTATCAAGTTCAGTATATATTGGTAATTGCCGTCGTATATAGTTAAAAGTATAAAGGTTATGACAATCGCATCAAGTTCTGTATATATTGGTAAATGCCGTCGTATTAGGTGAAGAGTAAAAGGGTAATGACAATCGTATCAAGTGCTGTATATATTGGTAATTGCCGTCGTATTAAGGTAAGAGTATAAGGGTAATGACAAGCGTATCAAGTGCTGTTTATATTGGTAATTGCCTTAGTATTAAGTTTAGAGCGAGAGGGTAATGGCAGTCGTAGCAATTTGAACCCAAGGGGCATGATTCGCATGATAAATGTATGTGCATCACATTCATAATAAATATATAAACTGTGGATCGCGTGGTTTCAGAGACGAATATATTTTAAGTTTTGACAATTATAAGTATTTAGGAGCTAATGACTGTCGGGGTGTTGCCAGATTGGACCCCAAGGACATGATATTTATATGAGAAATTGAAGTGAAGGCAATGATCAGCGGTCGATGCGGTCGATGCAATTAAACCACTGCTCCCATCAGAGACATCAAAGGGAAAGAAACCCAAATATGAAACAACTAGACGCTAATGAAAACATCAATAGCGGAAAGCCATAAGGACAGTTACTTGTTCACTCCGCATAAAGGCCTCCTATCTCATCAGTGCAACATCTCCGAGAGCACAAAAATCAAACAAGAGGCCCAAGAGGGCCTGTCGCTCCACCGGCTAACTTCAAACAATTGTCATATTTATTACATTAACCAATTGTATACTAGTGGACTCTTCTATTGCTATATGTTGGACCAGTCCATTTGTCATATAAGGGGTGTCAGGCCTATTTTTTTTCTATTTTTGATGGAAAATTCTGTTAGCAAATAGTGCAGGCCCTGATCAGACATGGTGTTCTGTGGGGTCTGATCACTCCAGCACTGTTTGCCACAGTACCCATTTAGGGTTTTCCCGCATACAATGGGTAAAAAAGAAACAAGTGATCCACCCAAGGAATGTCCATTCTATATTTTTTTGGACCCCAGAGCCATGGTTGGCAGAATTTATGTGAGTGACCATTTGGCATTGCTCCGTTCTAAATATCTAAAACTCTGGGCCTTATGGTTTCAGAGAAGAAGACTTTTTTTAAGTTTTTCCTATTATAGGTCTATGGGAACTAATATGCCTCTGGGCGTGACCAATTTTTTACCCCAGGGGCATTGTTGGCAGGATTTATTTGAGTGACCACTTGACGTTGCTGCATACTTAATATCTAAGCTCTGGGCACTGATGGTTTCAGAGAAGAGTTTTGTCAGTTTTTCCCAGTATAAGTCTATGGGAGCTTATGGGCCTCAGGGTGTGGCCAATTTGGACCCCAGGGGCATAGTTGGCAGGATTTATGCAGTTGAATACTTCAAGTTGCTACATACTAAGCCTTTGGCCTTATGGTTTCAGAGGAGAAAAGTTTCAAGATTTTGTCATTATTAGTCTATGGGAGCTACTAAGCACAGGGGCGTTGCCAATTTGGACTCAAGAGTCATAGTTCGCAGGACTTAGTAGGTGACCACATAACTTTGCTACATACTACAGTTCAACCTGTATTAAGCAAGTGCCTAAGGGATAGTCAAAATATGCTTGCTTAAGACAGGTTCTTGCTTAATAGAGGTGAAATTTAACACATCTACCTTTCTTGGGAACTGAATGTCTGCTTGCTTAAGACAGGTTGCTTGCTTAATAGAGGTGGCCACTAAGACAGGTTTTACTGTAAATATCTTAGCTTTAGGCTTTATGGTTTCAGAGAAGAAGTTTCTCCATTAATTGGTCTATGGAAGCTAATGAGCCAAAGGTGGTGGCCATGGCGGCCATGTTTTTTGTCTGATCAAAATTTCTTCAATTAATCTGACAATGGTAGACACAAGGAACATTCATGAAAATTAAGAACGAAATCCATTTAGCGGTTTTGGAGGAGAAGATTAAAAAAAAGGTCCCTTTATGAGTCTACGGAAGCTAATTAGCCAATGGGCGTGTCCATGGTGGCCATGTTTTTTGTCTGATCAAAATTGCTTCAAGGAATCTGACAGAGGTCCACCCAAGGAACATTCATGCAAAGTAAGAATGAAATCCATTAAGTTGAGCGGATTTGGAGGAGAAGGTTTTTAAAACTTTTCCCCATATAAGTCTTTGATAGCTAATGAGCCAAGGGGCATGGCCATGGCAGTCATGTGGGGCATGGCCATGGTGGCCATGTTTTTTGTCTGATCCGAATTTCTTCAAGGAATCTGACAGAGGTCCACCCAAGGAACATTCATGCAAAATAAGAATAAAATCCATTGAGCGGTTTTGGAGGAGAAGATTTTTAAATATTTTTTTTTTGGTTTCGATGCCATTTTGTTCTGCATGTAACAAAATTCTTTGAAGGAATTCAGAAGAGGACTATGTGAGAAACATTCCTGTGAAGTTTGGTTACAATCGACCAAGTAGTTAAGGAGGAAATGTTTAAAGAAAAAAGTTAACGCACGGATGCACAACCGCACAGACGCACAACAGACACAGGGCCATAACATATAACATAAGACCCGCTGGTCTTTGGCCAGTGGAGCTACAAAAATGAACAGATTTATGTTTTTATTTCTTTATTTATTTATTTTTTCCTTTCCTCCGTCGGATTCAGTATGCCTCCCTTTTCAACTAAGCCATTTTAACCCTCAGGGATCTGGAGAACTGTTGACACTGTAGTATAATTAGGTCTAATAAATCAATCTCCCGCAGTATTTTGAATTTATTTTGAAACATCAAGTCGTCTAAATAGAGTTTGTGTTGAAAACATCAGTTCTATCACCAGTGTGATGGGCAAGTGAAATTTCTGATGTTTTGAATTTTAGAATGACAATTTGTAGGTTGACCTCTATAGATATGTGATAGTCAGCAAAATTGGAGGAGATTAATTCAGATACAGAAAGATACTTTTAAATAAATAAATAAATAAATAAATAAATAAATAAATAAATAAATAAATAAATAAACAAGAACTTTTGAAGAAGAGAAGACTTTTTTAACATTACACTACATGTTATATAGTGAAAATAAACCCCGCCCACTGCAGCCATGTTTTTTGTCGGATCAAAATTTCTTCAAGGAATCTGACAGAGGTCCACCCAAGAAATATGCATGCCAAATAACTATGAAATAAAACAAGAACTTTTGCAGAAAATATTTTCAGCATTACACTATATGTTATATAGTGAAAATAAGCGTCGCCCATGGCGGCCATGTGTTTTTGTAAGATCAAATTTTTTTCAAGGAATCTGACAACAGTCCACCCAAGGACAATTCATGCAAATTACAATGAATCCCACAAGTACTTTTGCAGAAGAAGATTCTTTAGCATTACATTATATGTTAAATAGTGAAAATAAGCCACGCCCATGGCGGCCATGTTTTTTGTCGGATCAAAATTTCTTCAAGGAATCTAAAAGAGGTCCACCCAAGGAACATTCATGCAAAATCAAAACAAGGCATCGCATGTGATACAAATCCCCTCGCACTAGACAACTTCGTGTGTGGAAAACACTGAATTTAGCAAAAGTCCAACTTGCTTGAGATATTATCATATGCAACATTTGTGTAAAGTTTGTTTGAAAATCCTCCAATAAATGTACATTCTAGAGTGATGACGTTTCTCTAAAAATAGCCATAGTGACCTTGACTTGAGGCCATGACCACGAAAGTAGATCTTGCGCAAGATATTATCATAAGCATCTTTTGTGTGAAGTTATATTAAAATCTGCTAATAAATGTAGGCGGTAGAGCGATGACAAAGTTTTTCTAAAGATAGCCACAGTGACCTTGACTTTGAGGTCATGACCTTGAAAGTCGAAGTAAGTCGAGATATTATCATAAGAAACATTTGTGTGAAGTTCTATTACAATCCATCATTGAATGTAGGCGCTAGAGCGATGACAAAGTTTTTCTTAAAATAGCCACAGTGACCTTGACCTTGAAAGTCTAAATAGCTCGAGATATTGTCATAAGGAACATTTGTGTGAAGTTATATTGAAATTGGTGAAAAAATGTAAGCACTAGAGCAATGACAAAGTTTTTCTAAAAATAGCCACAGTGACCTTGACCTTGAAAGTCAAACTCGCTCGAAGTATTGTCATAAGGAACATTTGTGTGAAGTTATATTGAAATGGGTGAAGAAATGTAAGCGCTAGAGCCATGACAAAGTTTTTCTAAAAATAGCCACAGTGACCTTGACCTTGAAAGTGGAACTCACTAGAGATATTGTTATAAGGAACATTTGTGTGAAGTAATATTGGAATTGGTGAAAAACATGTAAGCGCTAGAGCAATGACAAAGTTTTTCTAAAAATAGCCACAGTGACCTTGACCTTGAAAGTCAAACTCGTTCGAGGTATTGTCATAAGCAACATTTGTGTGAAGTTATATTGAAATCAGTGAAGAAATGTAGGCGCTAGAGTGATGACAAAGTTTTCTAAAAAAAAGTCATAGTGACCTTGAAAGTCGAAATGGCGAGATATTGTCTTAAGGAACATTTGTGTGAAGTTATATTGAAATCGATGAAGAAATGTAAGCGTTAGAGGGATGACGAAGTTTTTCTAAAAATAGACACAGTGACCTTGACCTTGAAAGTGGAACTCGCTAGAGATATTGTCATAAGGAACATTTGTTATATTGAAATTGGTGAAGAAATGTAAGCGCTAGAGCGATGACAAAGTTTTTCTAAAAAATAGCAAAAGTGACCTTGACCTTGAGGCCTTGACCTTGATAGTCGAACCCGCTTGAGATATTGTCATAAGGAACATTTGTGTGAAGTTATATTGAAATCAGTGAAGAAATATAGGCGATAGAGCGATGACAATGTTTTTTCTAAAAATAGCCACAGTGACCTTGACCTTGAGGCCATGAGTTGGAAAGTCGAACTCGCTGGAGATATTTTTATAAGGAACATTTGTGTGAAGTTATATTGAAATTGGTGAAGAAATGTAGGCGCTAGAGCGATGAAAAAGTTTTTCTAAAAATAGCCACAGTGACCTTGACCTTGAGGTCATGACCTTGAAAGTCCATCTAGCTCAAGATATTTTCATAAGGAACATTTGTGTGAAGTTATATTGAAATCAGTGGAGAAATGTAGGAGCTAGAGCGATGACAAAGTTTTTCTAAAAATAGCCACTGTGACCTTGACCTTGAAGCCATGACCTTGAAAGTGGAGCTCGCTTGAGATATTTTTATAAGGAACATTTATGTGAAATTATATTGAAATTGGTGAAGAAATGTAGGCGCTAGAGCGATGACAATGTTTTTTCTAAAAATAGCCACAGTGACCTTGACCTTGAGGTCATGACCTTGAAAGTAAAATTCGCTCGAGATATTTTTATAAGGATCATTTGTTTGAAGTTATATTGAAATTGGGGGAGAAATGTAGGCGCTAGAGCCATGACAAAGTTTTTAAAAAAATAGCCAGAGTGACCTTGACCTTGAGGTCATGACCTTGAAAATCGATCTTGCGAAGTTATATTAAAATCGGTCAAGAAATGTAGGCGCTAGAGCGATGACAAAAGCACGTACGTACGTTGCGGTAGAGCGATAACAAAAGTATGTACGTACGTGGTGCTAGAGCGATGACAAAAGTACGTACGGGACAAATGCTATATCCCCCCTCACAACTATGTTGTGCCAGGGGATAATGAAATCCAACTGGTAGGTTTGGAGGAGAAGATTTTTAAAGATTTTTAATTTTTTGTGTGGTTTTGTTGCCATGGCAACCAGAGTTCTGGGTGTAACAAAATTCTTTGAAGGATTTAAGAAGAGGACTAAGTAAGGAACATTCCTGTGAAGTTTGGTTACAATTGGCCCAGTAGTTTAGGGGGAGAAGATGTTTTAGCATTACACTATACGTTAAATAGGGAAAATAAGCCCGGCCCATGGCGGCCATGTTTTTTTGCGGATCAAAATTTCTTCAAGGAATCTGAAAGAGGTCCACCCAAGGAACATTCATGCAAAATAAAAATGAAATCCAACAGGTGGTTTTGGAGGAGAAGATTTTTAAAGATTTTTAATTTTTTGTGTTGTTTTGTTGCCATGGCAACCAGAGTTCTGGGTGTAACAAAATTCTTTGAAGGAATTTTGAAGAGGACTAAGTAAGGAACATTCCTGTGAAGTTTGGTTGCAATGGGCCCAGTAGTTTAGGAGGAGAAGATGTTTTAGCATTACACTATATGTTAAATAGGGAAAATAAGCCCCGCCCATGGCGGCCATGTTGTTTGTCGGATCAAAATTTCTTCAAGGAATCTGAAAGAGGTATACCCAAGGAACAGTCATGCAAAATAAAAATGAAATCCAACAGGTGGTTTTGGAGGAGAAGATTTTTAAAGATTTTTTGTGGTTTTGTTGCCATGGCAACCAGAGTTCTGGGTGTAACAAAATTCTTTGAAGGAATTTAGAAGAGGACTATGTAAGGAACATTCCTGTGAAGTTTGGTTACAATTGGCCCAGTAGTTTAGGAGGAGAAGATGTTTAAAGAAAAAGTTAACGCACGGACGCACGAACGCACGGACGCACGACGGACACAGGGCCATGACAATAGCCCCGCTGGCCTTCGGCCAGTGGAGCTAACAACAACAGAGATTAAACAACGGCGAGGACTCCACAACACGCAACCACTGAAATGCTGGAGCAAAAGAAAACCAACAGTTACACTCCGATTGGCCCGACCAGAGGCGGAGCATCAGGCACCAACCAACATTACATAAAATTAAATTCTAATTCTCTGTAAACCTTTACGCTGGAACCGCCATGGAATCCCATACTGTGGTTATTCCGACTTAGTTTCAAAATTCGATGTTGGACTTAAATCTCTTTTGCAACAAGGTCTATCGGAACCCGAATTTTATGGTGGCTTAGTATATAACTTATATAAAATATACTATTACAATGACTTTCAGCGCCCAATTTCGTTAAATCATTCTTCGATATAAAAATGCGTAAAACATAAATGTTATATGACAGACTGCATGCACTGTAGTTAATCACGGTTGAAAACTTTTCTTCTCTCTTTAGTTGTACGCCAACGTGTCAGTCCTCATATTCTATTAGGGTTCCAGCATAAATTGAAGTAGAGGCAATGATCAGGAATCGATACAATTAACCCTCAGTTCCCATCAGAGACACCAAAGGGAAAGAAACACAAACATGAAGCAAGACCCCAACAGCGGAAAACGAAAAGGCCAATTACTTCCCCACAAAATGGCCAAAAGGATATCCGAAATAAAACTAGAGCAGCAGTCGATGGTATACCATCGCAAATACCCGCTTTTCCTATGAACAAGCCTTTTCTTAGAAATTTGACCTTTGACCTCACCCTATAACCCCAGGGGTTCAGATGAAAATTTCGCAACCTTCATGCACATCTGCAGTCCCCAAACAATGTATGTACCAAGTTTGTTCACTGTAGGTAAAGAAATAAAAAAGGAGTTGCAGTCACAAGAAACGTGACAGACGGAAAGACGGACGGACGTCCGGACGGACACCCGTGACGAAAATAATATACCTGTTTTTTCTTTTCAAAAAAGCGGGTATGATAATATAAGCGACACAAACACCCAAAGACAAACCATAACAAAAATGAACCGCGACAGAAGAACCGCCTTGGAACGGGCAGCGGAAACGAATTCCACTGGTGTGCCAAAATCGATTTTACGTGGCCACAATGCTCGCCCCTACTTCAGCCGCGATTAAGACAAACAACCCGTTCAGTGCGCATGAAGGCCTCCTAACCCACCAGTGCAACATCTGCGTGAACACAAAAACCAAACAACCACAGAGATGAAACAACGGTGAGGACTCGACAGCAAGATAGAAGCAGAGACAACGACCAGGATTCGACACAACCAACCCACAGCTCCCACCAGAGACACCAAAGGGAAAGAAACCCAAACACGAAGCAACAGACCCCAACCGAAACAACAACAGTGGAAAGTTAATAGGACAGCTACTTTCCCACAAAACTGCCAAAAGGCTGTCGAAAAATAAAATAATATAAGCGCCACAAACACCCAAAGACAAACCATAACAAAAATAAACCGCGACAGAAGAACCGCCTTGGAACGGTAAGCGGAAGCGAAATCCACTGAGGGCTTAAATCGATTTTACTTGGCCACAATCCTCCCCCTTTACTTCCGTCGCGATTAAGACAAACAACCCGTTCAGTCCGCATGAAGGCCTCCTTACTTATCAATGCAACATCTCCGTGAACACAAAAATCAAACAACCACAGAGTTTAAACAACGGTGAGGACTCGACAGCAAGAAACAACAGAAATGCTGGAGGAAAAGAAATTCAACAGTTAGACTCCAATGTGCCGACCAAAGACAGAGCATCAGGTACGAACCAACCATAAGCCTTTACGTTGGAGCCGTCATAGAATCTGAGGACTGACCCAGAGGCGTGCAATTAAAGAGGGAAGCAAAGTTGTCAACCGTGATTGGGTTAACCACCATGCATGCAGTCTGTCGTAGTACATTTATGTTGTACCCAATCTTTCTATATCGAAGAATGATTATACGAAATTGGGGTTATTTTCTAAATGTATATGTTAAGTCACCCTAAGTTCCTATAGAGATTGTTGCAACAGAGATTTTTGTTAAGGTTTGAATTTTGAAATTAAATCAGAATGACGTCTACAAAATTTTGAAAAAGGCTTTGCTTACTGAGAATCAGAGAGAATTTAATTTTATGTAATTTGGTTGGTTGGTGCCTGATGCTCCGTCTCTGGTCGGGCCCATCGGAGTCTAGCTGCATGATTTCTTTTGCTGCATCATTTCTGTGGTTTCTAGCTGTCGAGTCCGCACCGTCGTTTCATCTCTGCGGTTGTTTAATGTTTGTGTTGTCGGAGACTTTGCACTGATGAGCAAGGATGCCTTCATGTTGACCCAACAAATTATTTGTCTAAATCGCGACGGAAGTAAGGGCCAGGATTGCGGCCGCGTAAAATCGATTAAAGCCCTCCAGTTGAATTCGTTTCACAGACCGTTCTAAGGCGGTTCTTCTGCCGCGCTTTATTTTTGTTATGGTTTGTCTTTGAGTGTGTTTGACGCTTATATTATTTTGTTTTGGCTAGCCGATTGGCCATTTGGTGAAAAAGTAACTTCCTTTTGGCTTTCCGCTTTTAATGTTTCCATTTCAGTCTTCTTATTTCAGGGGTGTGCTTCTTTTCTTTTGTTGTCACTTCTATTTTATACTAAAATCTTGTACTGTTCGACGTTGGAAAGTTTTGAATGTTTGACCATAATTTGTGTTCTATCACGAAAACACGCCTATATGATTCTGACCCCCTCGAACCGTACTTTTATGTAGAAAAACTGGGGTTGGCAGGGGTAAAGGTTATTTTTGTTATTTCTGCTCTAAAATATAGATTGTGTGTACTCGTTAGGACCACAATCTATATTTTAGAGCAGAAATAACAAAAATATCACAATTTTACATCTAGAAATTTCGTTTTTTTCCGCTGATAAAATTTACATTGTATTTGTATAGGCGTGTTTTCGTAATGCAAACCACCCTTCCAAGAATAGGTGAGCATTGCTTTCCTTTGCATTAAGCAGAAATCAGAGCCTAACTGTTTGTTTTTGTTTGCTGTAGCATTTCAGTGGTTTCTTGCTTTCGAGGCCTCACCGTTGTTTCATCGCTGTGACTGTTTGATTTTTGTTTTCACGGGCATGGTGCACAGATGAATTAGGCGGCTTTCATGCGGACTGAACAAATTATTTGTCTAAATCGCGACCTTAGTAGGTGCGAGGATTGCAGCTGCGTAAAATCGATTTGAGCCCCACACCCCACCCCACCTCCAATTGAATTCGTTTCACTGACGGTTCGAAGGCGGTTCTTCTGTCTTGGTTTATTTTTGTTATGGTTTGTCTTTGAGTGTGTGTTTTGCTTATATCATGTTTGTGTTTTTCCTTTGGTTTCACATACGGGAGCTGCGGGTTAATTGTATCGATTCCTATCATCGCCTTTACTTCTACTTTACAGGGGTATAACATTATTTTTTTTACGTCTGCGTCAATGCAATATTTGTTGTGGGTACTGGTTAGAATCGTCTCAATGGTTCGTTTCTAACAAACTATATTTGGAGCCGAAATAAGGAAAAATCACAAAAATTACCTTTATTAGATATGAAAGAATGCATTATTTTACACGGGTGTGTTAACGTAATGCTCCGCAATCAAGAAGTTCTAATTAGCAACCAGAAACCTGTGTGTGTGTGTGTGTGTGTGTGTGTGTGTGTGTGTGTGTGTGTGTGTGTGTGTGTGTGTGTGTGTGTGTTAAATCAGATAATACAAATTTTATCGTAAAAGTAACCGTTTAGAATACATTATTCTCAAGGATATCATCGTAATTTTTGTATCGTTTTTTGAGATACCATTTTTCGATTTGTGAAAAAGTGACATTTTCATTACACGTACTTTGAGGGTACTCGTTATAGCGGTAATCAAGATAAGCGTTAGGGGTATAAAAATGATATCTAAGTGCTAATATTAAATCAATATAAAATAGAAGTGAATGCAATGATCAGTAATCGATACAAATACCGCAATCCTCCAATCCGAAGGATCCAATACCACATAATAAAACAATTTCAACAAAATGAAAAGGTCACAATGGGAAAGCCAAACGGACAGTTACTTTGCCACAAAATTGGCACACGACAATCCAAAGTAAGACAAGGCATCGCATGCGATATAAATCCCCTCGCAAAAGACAACTTCGTGTGTGGAAAACACTGAAATGGCAAAACTCCAACTTGCTTGAGATATTATCATAATTTTATGCAACATTTGTGTAAAGTTTGTTTAAAAATCCTTCAATAAATGTAGGTTCTAGAGTGATGACAATGTTTCTCTAAAAATAGCCATAGTGACCTTGTCTTGAGGCCATGACCGCAAAAGAAGATCTTGCTCAAGATATTATCATAAGCATCTTTTGTGTGAAGTTATATTAAAATCTGTAAATAAATGTAGGCGGTAGAGCGATGACAAAGTTTTTCTAAAAATAGCAACAATGACCTTAACCTTGAGGTCATGACCTTGAAAGTCAAAGTAACTCGAGATATTATCATAAGAAAACTTTGTGTGAAGTTCGATTAAAATCCATCAATAAATGTAGGCGCTAGAGCGATGACAAAGTTTTTCTACAAATAGCCACAGTGACCATGACCTTGAAAGTCGTAATAGCTCAAGATTTTGTCATAAGGAACATTTGTGTGAGGTTATATTGAAAATGGTGAAAAAATCTAAGCGCTAGAGCAATGACAAAGTTTTTCTAAAAATAGCCACAGTGACCTTGACCTTGAAAGTCAAACTCGCTCGAGGTATTGTCATAAGGAACATTTGTGTGAAGTTCTATTGGAATCAGTGAAGAAATATAGTCGCTAGAGTGATGACAAAGTCTTTCTAAAAATAGCCACAGTGACCTGGACCTTGAGGCCATAACCTTGAAAGTCGATCACGCTCGAGATATTTTTATGAGGAACATTTGTGTGAAGTTCTATTGAAATTTGTGAAGAAATGAAAGCTCTAGAGCAAAGACAATGTTTTACAAAAAATAGCCACAGTGACCTTGCCCTTGAGGTCATGACCTTGAAAGTCAAACTCGCTCGAGATTTTGTCACAAGGAACATTTGATTGAAGTTATTTTGAAATTGGTGAAGAAATGTAGCCGCCAGAGCGATGACAAAGTTTTTCTTAAAATAGCCACAGTGACCTTGACCTTGATGTCATGACCTTGAAAGTAAAACTCGCTCGAGATATTGTCATAAGAAACATTTGTGTGAAGTTATATTGAAATCAGTGCAAAAATATAGGCGCTAGAGCGATGACAAAGTTTTTCTAAAAATAAACAAAGTGACCTTGACCTTCAGGCCATGACCTTGAAAGTCGAACTCGCTCGAGATATTTTTATAAGGAACATTTGTGTGAAGTTATATTGAAATTGGTGGAGAAATGTAAGCGCTAGAGCGATGACAATGTGTTTCTCAAAATAGCCACAGTGACCTTGACCTTGAGGTCATGGCATTGAAAGTCAACCTCACTCGAGATATAGTCATAAGGATCATTTGTGTGAAGTTATATTGAAATCTTTGGAGAAATGTAAGCATTAGAGCGATGACAAAGTTTTTTCTAAAAATAGCCACGGTGACCTTCACCTTGAGGCCATGACCTTGAAAGTCGAACTCGCTCGAGATATTCTTATAAGGAACATTTGTGTGAAGTTATATTGAAATTGGTGAAGAAATGTAGGCGCTAGAGCGATGACAAAAGTAAAAATGCTATATCCCCCCTCACAACTATGTTGTGCGAGGGGATAATAAAAAGAGAAATGTTAGCAGTACATACCTGCAAAG
The DNA here is from genome assembly GCA_963580285.1 of Lucinisca nassula. NCBI lineage: Eukaryota > Metazoa > Mollusca > Bivalvia > Lucinida > Lucinidae > Lucinisca > Lucinisca nassula. The sequence continues at coordinate 333,717 of CAUZLF010000690.1, read as the reverse complement.
ACGAATAATAACAAAAAATAGATATACTGCACACATTCACCTAAATTTGGCCTAAATTTGACCTATTTAGCACGACTTTGACCTTGAAAATAAGATCAAGGTCACCATTACCTAATCAGATCTTCATCCTATCCCAATGTTATATCAATGCAAATTTGATTAAACTCCACCCACTTTTCACGAGATACATTATACATTTGGCCTTAATTTGACATATTTAGCACGGCTGTGACCTTGGAAATAAGGTCATGGTCACCAAACCCTAGCCAGTTCTTCATCCTGTCCTATTATTAAATCCATGCAAATTGATTAAAATGATATATACTGCACACAACCTGCATTTAGCATTAAGTTTACTTATTTAGCACAAATGTGACCTTGAAAATAATGTCAAGGTCATAAAAATCCAATCAGTTCTTTATCCTGTCCCAGTGTTTTATTCATGTAAATTTCATTAGAATGCATCCAGTAGTTCATGCGACATACTGTAAACAACCTGGATTTGGTCTAAATTTGACCTATTTAGCACATTTGTGACCTTGAAAATACGTTCAATGTCTCTGAAACCTAAACAGTCCATTATTCTCTCCCAGTGTTGTAGCCATGCAAATTTTATTACAATACACCCAGTAGTTCATGAAATATCTTGCCCAAAAGAAAGTGCCATGCCGACGCATATGTTGACGCATACACCGACGGGACACGCACCAAAAAAGAATATGCCCCCCTCCCTTTGTTGGGGGAATATACTAAACCAGAAGAACCGCACTGGATCGGTCAGTAAAATCCTTGTTCTCCTTGGGCATTCAAATCGAAGTTTTATTCAAGACATGGTTAATAGCATTAACTCGCAATGGTGTTAGTGTATGAAACACTTACCGATTTTATCACAGTTGCTGCCGTAGTAGGGAGACACACACTTGCACGTGTAATAGTCGTCATCTATTGGTATACACGTCCCACCATATAAACACGGCGATTCACTACAAGGGTCTGGAAAAAATATATGTCATCGTAATTAGTCACGATTAGATAATTTTTATGAGCAAGTGTGCTTGTTTTCAAATCCTGTGGATATTTCCTAGTGACTTATATTCTTGAAATACCACAGTAATTGAAAAAAAGTAGTTAATAAAATATTGCTTACACTTATTTTTCACGACATAACGAAAACACGCCTATATAATTTTGACCCCCTTGAAACCCCCTTTTATATAATAAAACTGGTGTTTACAGGGGTAAACCTTATTTGTCTTATTTCTGCTCTAAAATATAAATTGTGGGTACTCGTTAGGACCGCCTCATCTAACAATTACCCACAATGTATTTTTTGAGCAGAAATGAGAAACATATCACAATTTTTCATCTTAAACTTTTCATATTTTTTTCGGTGATAAAGTTTACAATGTATTTGTATAAGCTTGTTTACTTAATGCAATCCGGCCCCCGCCCATAGGGGCTTGAAGAAATATATGGGCTGCATGATGCTTCCACGCGGAGCTGAATCCGACCCGCACACTACTACGAGTAAACCGCTTAGGGGATCTAAGTAGAAGTAAAACAAAGATCAGGAATTGATACAATTAACTTACTCCACCCATAAAAGACACCAAAAGGAAAGAAATACAAACACTAAGCGACCAGACCACAACGGAAACCTAAACAAAGGAAGGCCATAAGGACAGTTACTTTCCCACAAAATGGCCATATGGCCATCCAAAACCAAAAGACACAAGTGATACACACAGTAAGTAACAAACAACAACATAAATAAATCGCCACAGAAGAGCCGCCTTGGAACGGTCAGTGGAAGATTTCCACTGGGGGGCTTAAATCGATTTTACGTGGCCACAATTCTCGCCCTTACTTCCGTCGCGATTTAGACAAATAATTTGTTCAGTCCGCATGAAGGCCTCCTAACTCATCAGTGCAACATCTCCGTGAACACAAAAATCAAAGAACCACAGAGGTGAGACAACGGTGAGGACTCGACAGCAAGAAACCACTGAAATGCTGGAGCAAAAGAAAACCAACAGTTAGACTCCGATGAGCCCGACCAGAGACAGAGCATCAGGCACCAACCAACATTATCTCTCTAATTTTCAATAAGCCTTTACGTTGGAGCCGTCATAGAATCTGAGGCCTGACCCACCGGCGTGCAATTAAAGAGGGAAGCAAAGTTGCCAACCGTGATTTGGTTAACTACCATGCATACAGTCTGTCGTATAATATCGATGTTGTACCCAATCTTTTTATATCGAAGAATGATTTTACGAAATTGGGTGCTGAAGTCATTGCGGTTATATATTTTTCTGAATTTATGTACTAAGTCACCATAAAATTCGGGTTCCGATAGACCTTGTTGCAGAAGAGATTTAAGTCCAATATTGAATTTTGAAATTAAATCAGAATGGCGTCTATAAAATTTTGAAAAGGCTTTGCGTAGTTTATGGTACCGATAACCCTGATTAAGGAGTTTAGCCTTTAATAATTTATTACGAGTGTTGAAGTCAGTTTCATGACTACACACTCTAGCAAATCGAATTAATTGCGAAATATAAACGCCATAGGATGGCGCACGAGGAACATCACCATCCAAAAAAGGAAAATTTACAATCTCAAAATCAAAGTCATCGCGTTTATCATAAATTTTGCACGAAACAAATCCATCTACAATAGATAAGCCTGTCTAGGAACCGCGGCGCGAGGCGGACCGTCCATGCTAATAAACCCTATTGGTTCCATTGGGCGACAGGGCTTGAGATGTCATTTCATCTCAATGTCGGGAAAAAGTCCCACAAAATTGGAAGCAACGTCTCCAAAATGACCTTTACATTGTTGACGGGGACGTTAAACCTCAAATCAACCAACCAACCAACTTAATGCAATTCTCACCTCATGCAGAAAATTGAGACAAAGGCTTTTGGTAATCGTACAAAGTTGCATTTGCAACAGTTATTGTACAGAACTTTGTTTATATGGGTAATGTCAATCTTATCAAGTTATGTATATATTCGTAATTGTCGTCGTACTAGGTTAACCCTTGTCCTGCTGAATATCTAAATATGCCACACCCACTACTAATTATCAACCAATCAGATTACTTGATGCAAATTATTGCGACAAATTCATAAACTGAATGACAAACAATGAAGATCCTGTTCTCCTTGGCTTCTTCAGCCATCTGATCTGGATCTTCATTGTTTGAAAGATAAGACATATCCGGGCTCAGCAGGACAAGGGTTAAGAGTTTAAGGATAATGACAATCGTATCAAGTTCTGTACATATGGGTAATTGCCGTCGTATTAGTATAAGAGTATAAGGTGACTGACAATCGTATCAAGTTCTGTACATATGGGTAATTCTTTTACAGCGTGCCTATGTAGGAAAGGGAAAATAACTGTGTTCTATGCTACAACAAATCACGGCAAAGAATAGCGTGACGAGTGACGTCATTGAAAACTGCAATTTATGACGTCACTAGTAGATTTTCTTAACGTTAGACGGTGAAACGTCATATCCTCGCATCGAAAACGTTGGAAAGGATATAAATGCATGTGTTCCAGTCGATAAGTTTAGCGGGATTTCTTAACAATGGCAAGAAGTTGTGAGAATTTGAAGGAAACAACAGCATTATTGCCAATTTTCAGCGTGTTAGAATCGAAATAGATCAGCTCTAGCCAGTGATTTGTTAGGTAATAAATCACAATTTGTCGATCGCGCTCGTGGTTTGTCTACTTTACAACTGACCTCCAAACTGTGATTTATTACTCTACAAATCACAGCAAGATCTGATCTATTTCTTAGTTTTCGTTGTAGTAGGTAACAAGTATAAGGGTAATGACAATCGTATCAAATTCTGTGTATCTTTGCAATTGCCGTCGTATTAAGTTAAGAGTATAAGGCTGTCGTAATAAAATAACAGTGTAAGGGTAATTATAATCTTATCAAGTTCTGTATAAATTGGTAATTGTCGTCGTATTAAGGTAAGAGTAAAATGGTAATGACAATCGAATCAAGTTCTGTGTTTATTGGTAATTGCCTTCGTATTAAGTTAAAAGTATAAGGGTAATGAAATCGTATCAAGTTCTGTATATATTGGTAATTGCCGTCGTATCAGGTTAAGAGTATAAGGGTAAAGACAATCGTATCAAGTTCTGTATATATTGGCAATTGCCTTCGTATCAAGTTAAGAGTATAAGGGTAATGAAAATGGTATCACGTTCTGTATATATTGGTCATTGCCTTCGTATTAAGTTAATAGTATAAGGGTAATGAAAATCGTATCAAGTTCTGTATATATTGGTAATTGCGTCGTATCAAGTGAAGAGTATAAGGGTAATGAAAATCGTATCTAGTTCTGTATATATTGGTCAATGCCTTCGTATTAAGTAAATAGTATAAGGGTAATGATAATCGTGTCTAGTTCTTTATGTACTGGTAATTGCCGTCGTAATAGCGAAGAGTATAAGGGTAATGACAAGCGTATCAAGTTTGTGTTTATTGGAAATTCTCGCCATATTAGGTTAAGAGTATAAGGGTAATGACAATCGTATCAAGTTCTGTGTTTATTGTTAATTGTCGTAATATTAAGTTAAGAGTAAAAGGGTTTTGAAAAACGTATCAAGTTCTGTATATATTGGTAAAGTTCTCAGTGATTCTTGAAAAAATGACCCAATTATGAAACCAAAAAGGTAGAAAAATGAACCTTATGGAATTTCAACTTTCTTTCGGTTTATTGCCACATTTTAACATTTGACCCAAACTTTTACCAACACCATTTAAATAGTTTTTGAGTTTTTGACAGTAAAACATGCTGTTACGGAGGAGAGTTTATATTTGTGAGCCCATGTGTCTGTTTCATGCAACAGCCTATGCTAACCAAATGGGTATATTTATGAAGTTAAACTCATAGCTTTTGCCAACAAACAACACTTCGTTGGGCTACTGTTTGTCTGAATAAATAACGCTCACTTCTAAAATTACTCGCCTCCGTAACATTTTAACTCCCTTCCGTAACATCTCTTCCGTATCGATAGATTTCTCCCCACAGTCTGTAGCTAGACCAAAATCCCATGTTTTGCTTTAGTGATTTGATATTACTAGCACAAATAGCACCCGATGCACACAAAGATGTTCGGATTCCTATATCGGCTTAGTTTTTGACGTTACGGAGGAGAGTAGTTACGGAGGTGGAGGACAGTTTGTTTTTTATCAACCAAACCGTTGTTGTTGGACCAATGGTCAATATTATGTTCCATGTCTGTACAATCTTATGCAAAATGTATGGCAATTAGCTTAAAGTGTTCCTTTCCATCCACTGACCTTTTGAAAGCACCGTTACGATGGCGAGGCTCTGAAACGTGACAAATTAATTATCCACTTTCAGATTTCATATTATATTTATTTCGAAAGAAGATCAAACACTTAATGGTTTATTTATCAGAACATTCCTTTGGTGGGATATAAGACATAGATATACGCAGATAATTATTCCTGTCTGCACACTATTACCAGATATAGATCCGTTACGGTAGGTGAGTGCTATTTTAGCGACACCCTATTTTTACGGCATTGTGTCCAGACACTGAATGCAATAAGTCTTTAATTTCTGCTAATTTTTCCTAAGCATCGTATCGTTGAACGTCAAATGCAATCCCATTCCATCTAAACAATAAAAGGTTAGATATTTGCACTTCAGTATGTAACCATGCCTTGTGACATGGAAAAAACGCATACCCCACTGGTATATTAATGGTGCTAACTCAGTATTCGTACGAGAAGGCATTGGTTTTAGAATTGGAAGTACGTTCCTGAATATGCCGCTTGGCTTATATGGCTTACTTACACCCATAGACTGCGTTGTTTAGCCACCATGAAGGGACAAACATTAGCAACAGGGTATATTCAAAATTGGGTCATTTTTTCAAGAATCATTGAACTGTCGTCGTATTAGGTCAGGTGTATAAGGGTAATGCCAATCGTATCAAGTTCTGCATATATAGGTAATTGTCGACGTATTGAGTTAAGAGCGGAAGGTAATGACAATCGTATCAAGTTCTGTAAATACTGGTAATTGCCGTCGTATTAGGTTACGGGCAGAAGGGTAATGACAATCGTATCAAGTTCTATATATATTGGTAATTGCCATCGTATTATGTTAAGAGTATAAGGGTAATGACCATGTATCAAGTTCTGTATATATGGGTAATTGACGTTATGACAATGGGTTATGACAATCGTATCAAGTTCTATATATATATTGGTAATTGCCATCGTATTAAGTTAAGAGTGTAAGGGTAATGACCAATTATCAAGTTCTGTATATATGGGTAATTGACGTTATTACAATGGGTTATGACAATCGCATCAAGTTCTGTATATATTGGTAATTGCCGTCGTATTAGGTGAAGAGTAAAAGGGTAATGACAATCGTATCAAGTGCTGTATATATTGGTAATTGCCGTCGTAATATGGTAAGAGTATAAGGGTAATGACAATCGTATCAAGTGCTGCTTATATTGGTAATTGCCGTCGTATTTAGTTTAGGGTGAGAGGGTAATGGCAGTCGTAGCAATTTGAACCCAATGGACATGATTTGCATAATGAATGTATGTGGATCAAATTCATAATAAATATATAAACTGTGGATCGCGTGGTTTCAGAGACGAATACATTTAAAGTTTTGGCAATTATAAGTATTTAGGAGCTGTATGTTCCGTATGTTGGAGGCTTTTACCCAACTGCCACAGAAGCTGAAGGCAGCCACCTATTTCGAGGCACCGGGTGGTCTCGGCAAGGGGACTGTTTTCGGTGGGGTCTTGCCACTCTGCCACACTCCCGAAGGCAGCCGCCATATTTCTACCCCCGGGCTGGCGCGGGGCAAAAACTGAAAGAGAATTGGAGAATATAATGAATTTTTCATAGTTTGTATCTCTTATAGATAAGATAGCAACGTTAATAACAGTAGCTTCAGCAGAAAGTATTGAGCATTTATCTGGTAAACGAACATTAAATGCTTCGTATCTGTTTGTGGCCGAGCATGCTACATTGTCATCTTGTTAAGACCCGTCTGTATAAAAGGACATATAATCGTGATATTTAGAGGTAATCTCTAAAAATTAATTTTTAAAAACAAGAGGGTTTGTTTCCGACTTTTCACTCTGATTAATGTCTAGCAGAACTGTAGGAGGCTTTAAAGTCCATGGTTCATTTTTAGAGGAAGAATACTTGGCAATATTATGTACATTTATGTCGGCTTCCTTAATGATAGGTTCAATTCGAAGACCAAACGGTTTAAGGGCATGAGGTCTGTTTTGATAAAATTGCTTGTATAAAGGATAAAATACATCGTTATAAGCAGGATTTTGAGGATCTGCAGCAAGTTTGGTAAGATACTGTAATGACAATTTCTCTCTTCTGATGTATAACGATGGCTCGCAAGCCTCAGAACATAGACTTTCAACCGGCGATGTACGAAATGTACCCGAAGCTAAACGTAAGCCCTGATGATGAATAGTATCTAAACTTTTTAAGTATGATTTTCGAGCGGAACCAGACACAATGGAACCATAATCTAATTTGGATCGGATAAGTGATCGATAAATGTTTAAAAGTGTACTATCGCCTCCCCAGTTCGTACTGGATATGACCCTCAGAACATTTAAGGCATTTGAACATTTTAATTTTAACGCCTTAATATGTGCTTTGAATGTCAGTTTTTGTCAAAGACAACTCCAACGAATTTCGCCTCTTCACACACAAGACTTTGTGAACCATAAATTTTTGAAAAATGATCATGATGAAGGTTCCGTTGTTGACAGAAATGGACACACTGAGTTTTAGTTTTTGAAAATTTGAAACCATTTTCTGTCGCCCATTTTTCTATTTTATTCAAATGTTCCTGGAGTTTCTTTTCTATAGTTTCCATTTCTTGCGAACGATAACAGATGAGAAAGTCATCAACATATAGAGAACAATCAATATCGTTGTCAAGACATATTGTGATGTTATTGATCTTTATATTAAAAGGGGTTGGTGATAAGATGCTTCCTTGAGGAACACCCTGCTCTTGATCGTAATTATCAGACATAGCGTGACCAACTCTTACTTTGAAAGATCTGTTAGAAAGAAAGTTAGAAATGAAGTTTGTCAAATGACCTCGAAGGCCAATTTTATGTAGATCTTTCATAATGCCATATTTCCATGTGGTGTCATACGCTTGTTCTAAGTCAAAGAATATGGTTACAACAGTCTGTTTTCTAATGAAACCATTACGAATGAAGGTTTCTAATCTGACTAACTGATCGTTAGTACTACGATTTTTCCTGAAACCCGTTTGATATCTGGAGATCAAATTATTTGCCTCCAAATACCAGACGCGTCTCTTATTGATCCTTTTTTCCATAGTTTTACAAACACAACTTGTTACAGCGATATGCCGATAATTTGTTGGATTGGTATGATCTTTGTTTGGTTTTGTGATTGGAACTATAACAGCTTCCGACCAACATTTGGGAAATGTACCTTTTCCCCATATAAGATTAAAAATGTATAGAGGACATTTCTGAGAAATTTCTGGAAGATGTTTCAGAATTTGGTAGTGTATGTCATCCGAACCAGCAGCTGAATCATTAGCATTTTGCAAAGATTCCGAAAGTTCAGCTATCGTGAAAGGAAGATTATATTTTTCGTCATTTTTAGACTCAAAAATAAGAAAGTTTTGTTCTTCCTCTGTTTTTATATTTTGGAATTTTTACTGTCATGTTCGGATGAAGAGTTGTGTTCAAAAGTTTCACCCAATTTATCTGCCATTTCCTTTTTAGTTTCGTATGTTGTGTCGTTAGACTGAATGTGTGTACAAGGTGATTTTTTTATTTTTACCATTTATTTTTCTCAAAATATTCCTGATCTTCATTGGAGTTCGTGAATTTATTTTGGAGACGTACTTTTGCAATGATGTTCGTTTGGCTGTTTTTATAGTACGTCGAGCTTTATCTCGCATTATTCGTGTTGTATTTAAATTATCTGCGGTTGGTTGTCTGTTCTTCAAGCTATTTTACGTTTTTTAATAGCTTCTTTACAATCCTCATTGAACCAAGGCCTATTTTTCTTTGGATTTGTCGAGGATTTAGGACTACACTCGTGAGATATTTCTAAAAGTGATTCTGAAAAAGACATGATTGGATCCATTTCATTTGTAAAATTCTCAAATTGTAATTAATCTTCACAAAGTGTTTTTAATTCCTCCCAATAGGCTTTTTTTAAATTCCATCTTGGTAAAGAAACGTCATTTGCTGGTTCAATTTCATTAATAATGATAGGAAAATGATCGCTCCCATTGAGTTCATCATGAACCGACCATTCATAATCTAAATAAAGTGATGGATGACATATGGATAAATCAATGGAGGAATAGGTTCCATAAGCTGGATGTCAATACGTATGTTTATTGTAATTTAATAAACATAAATCAATCTCAGTGATAAAGTCTTCGATAATTTTACCTTTATCATTCAAATCTGAACAACCCCAAAGTTGGTTGTGTCCATTAAAATCGCCTATTAGTATAAAAGGGCGAGGAAGTTGAAGGATTAAGTTTTTTAGATCATTCTGATCTAGATGGGATTGAGGCGGTACGTAGACAGAGCAAACAGTAATAGTTTAGACATGGAGACTTATAGCTTTTGCTTGTAAATTTGTAGCAAGATCGATTGAGCTATGAGGAGTATCTGATTATACCAAGATGGAAGTTCCACCCGAGGCTTTTAAGCCATCATTGTGGATATAATGGTAAGCCGAATAATTAGTAATGTTTATAATGTCAGACTGTTTTAATTTAGTTTCCTGAATACATAATATTTGGGGAGAAAATAACGATATAAGTAATAATATTTCATTGTAATTTGCTTTAATTCCTCGACAATTCCACTGCATTATTTTATTTTGTTTTTTGTTATCCATGATAAAATGAAGAGATTAATTAGGTTACTCACTTTCCATTTGTTGATCTGGATCAAGATCCCCATAGCGATTTGCCATTTTGATAGAAGTTTTGCTTTGGGGTGGCTTTGGCGATTCTTTTTTATTCTTTATCCCTTGTTCGTGATGATGGTCTTGGCGTGTGTCCCGAGTGTGAACTGGGTTTTCCCGAGTGTTGAGATGATGATCCCGGTTTTACAGAAGCAGAAGATTGTGATTTGCTAGATGCAGAAGACTGAGAAGATGATGATGTTGAAGCAGTTTGAGAAGAATGGACAAGCTTTTTTTTTTAATTCTTGGAATAATAATTTTGAACTTTCCGTGATTTTGCCGCCATTTTTATCCCATTGGCACGCTACTCCTTTCTTTTCTGGTTTTGGAGCTGCAGATTGAAGGATTTGCGAAAAGGTAAATTCTGGTTTATTTTCGAACATTTTTTGGCTTCAAACTATATGGTGTACCAAAAGGGTCAAAATGACCGATACCGGTCTACCCGCATTTTAGATATACGGGTACACCCGTAAATTGCGGGTACACCCTTAAATTTGCAGGTACACTCCTATTTAAAATGCGGGTGTACCCGTAAATTTGCAGGTACACCCGCATGTAGCGGTCTACCTACATTTTACAAGTACGCCTGCATTTTACGGGTACACCTCTATATTTGCGGGTACACTTCTAATTAAATTGAAAAGCTTGTTTAAGCATGGGAGAAGAGTCATAGCACCTGATTTTAACATTTCACTCCTTATACTATCTAATCCAGCAGCCTTATTACTCTTAAGTTTACTAATAGCGTTTATTATTTCCTTGTCCTTTATAACCGCGTCCAGCAAATTGAATGTCCGGGGGTGATCTTTATTCAACAAAATTTGATTCAGAGAATCTAATCTGTCTTGAAATTTACTGTTATTAGAACTTAGCTTTTGAAAATGTGTGTGCCATGTATTTGCATCAATACAAGTTTCTGGTCCCATAGATGACTCATTTTCCTTTTTTAGATTATTAACTATATTCCAGTATGCCTTTGGGTCATTACATTCTAATTCATCTAATTTTGCAAGCATATTTTTTTGTATTTTTTTTTCTTTTTGTATTTAACAAGCTTCCTATATTCTCTATACTGTTTAAAGTATGAATTACGAAAAGAAGTGTTGAAAGGGTTTTTGAACATCAATTTCGCTTTCACATTAACTGCTCTTCTTTTAATATATAATTCCTCATCATACCATTTACTGCCTTTCTTTTTTGACTTATTTGAGGATTTTACGGATAGACAACTTTTAGCAGCAGCCAAAACAATGTCTTCGAAATTACAACAAGCCTGTCCGATGCCTGAGTCCAACGTATCATATTGGTGGTCCATAAAAGAATTAATTTTATTCAACACCTCTTTATTTTGAAGAGCTTTCTGAAATTTTTCTGATGACAATTTATTCCATTTAAAACCATTGGGCATTTAAAAACTATTCTCTGAAATATTCTCCCTTACATAGGAAGCTTTCAAGGAAACAGATATCTTACTGTGACAATCTGAAAATACTGGTAAAAAGGGATGCACATGGAAATATATGACATCTTTCAAGAGTTCTTCAGATGCAATAAAATAATCAACTACACTTGCTCCTGTAGGTTTTTGGCAAGTAAATTTACCGAAAAAATCGCCAAGAGTTCTTCCATTTAGGATCCGTAATTGTGAAGCAATGCATAAATCTATTAATTGCTTACCTCTGTCATCGGTCTTTGAGTCTTCACTATTTCGACATACCATATTCGAATCAATAACATAAGATGGATCTACAGGAACGTACAATAGCTACTACTATTTCTATTATTACAACAACAACTGCTACAAATACTACAACTTCTAGTACTACTACTACAGTAACTACTTCTTCTACAGCAACAACAACTACAACAACCACTTGAACTTCTATTTCTACTACTACTCCTACTACTACAACTACTACTACTATTTCTGCTACTACGGCTACTGCTTCTATTACTAATACTACTACTATTACCACTATTTCTACTACTAGAACTACTTCTACTACTGCTGCTACTACATTTATTTTATCTTCTACTGCTACTACTCATCGGGGTTTGGAGAAATATATGGGGTTGCATGGTGCTTCCACGCAGGGCTGAAACTGAAACGACTACTGCAACTACTCCTACAATATTTGCGTATACTACTACTTATACTATAATCAGTACTACTACTGAACGTTCTACTTCTGCTACTGCTACTACTACGATTACTTCTACTACTGGACTTCTACTTCTGTTTGTTATTTTAATTTTTGTTTTTCTACTAATACTTCTGTAACTGCTAATGCTACTTTCAATACCACTGCTGCTACTACTTCTACAATATTTACTTATACTACTGCCTCTACTATAACCAGTACTACTACCGAAACTTCTACTTCTACTACTGCTACTACTTTTACTACTACTACTACTAATACTACTACTACTTCTACTATTACTACTACTACTACTACTACTACTACTACTACTACTACTACTACTACTACTACCATTACTGGAATTCTACTACTGCTTGTTATATTATTTATTGTACCATACTACTACTATTACAATTACTTCCGTTACTATAACAACTACTTCTACAATTGCCTTTAGTAGAAGTTGAAGCCGTAGGGACTACATTGGTAGCACAAGTAGTGGTAGTAGTAGTTCTAGTAGTAGATTTTGTTGTTGTTGATTTTGTAGTCGTAGCAGCAGTAGTGGACTTAATTATGCCAGAAATAATAGCACTATTGTTCCTACTACTACAACTGCAACTACTACAACAACAACTAATACAACGTCTACAACCATTACTACTACTACTACTTATACTGCTGCTACGCCTACTACTGTTACCACTTCTACTTCTTCTATAACTTCCGCTTCTACCTCTACTAATACGATTACCACTACTTCTACAATTATAACTACTACTACGATTATTATTATTACAACTACTGCTACTACAACTACTTATACTATAACAACAACAACTACTACTACTACTACTTCTACTAGCACAACTATAAAAATAATAATAGTAGTTATAATTGTACAAGTAGTGGTAATAGTACTACTTCTACTAGAACTACTACTACCACTACGTGTGCTACCAATGTAGCCACTACGGCTAGAACTTCTACTAAAAGCAATTGTAGAAGTAGTTGTTATAGTAGCTGCAGTAATTGTAATAATAGAAGTATGGTACAATAAATAATAGAACAAGCAGTAGTAGAAATCAAGAAATGGTTGTGGTAGTAGTAGAAGTAGTAGAAGTAGTAGTAGTAAAATACTACTACTGCTACAATCATTAGTAGAAAGAAGTAGTAATGATTGTGCCTGTAGTAGTAATGGTTGTAGCAGTTTTAGTAAAACACTTGTATTATACTTGTATTTTACTACTAGTGCTGCAAATCATTACTACTTCTACTGCTGCTACTACTATTACTAGTGCTACTAATGCTACTACTGTTACTACTACTCTTAAAATTGTAATAGTAGTAGTAAATAAATAATAAACAAGCAGTAGTAGAAGTCCAGTAACAGTAAGTGTACTAGTAGTAGCAGTAGTAGAAATAGAATAATCAGTAGTTGTACTGGTTATAGTAGAAGTAGTAGTATAAGTAAATATTGTAGGAGTAGTAGCAGTAGTAGTATTGTAAGTAGTAGTAGCAGTGACAGAAGTAGTAGTAATGCAAGCAATTAGTGTGATTATACTTTGTCTATGGATTAATGATTTTGGATTAACGCTTCGGTACTACGACCTAAACTACCTGTGATACCAATATTAGATTGAGATGATTTCTTGTTTTATAGCGCGGTGTAATGGCAAAAGCAATAGTAGTAGTAGTAGTAGTAGTAGTAGTAGTAGTAGTAGCAGTATTGCTTAAAAGAGAAACAGTAGTAGTAGAAGTAGTTTAATAGCAATAGTAGTAAAATACAGGTAGTAGCAGCAGTATTAGAACTAGTAGTAGTACAAGTGATGCCTTGAGATGTAGAAGAGGCAGGACAGGAAGAAGCTGTTGTAGAAGTAGTAGTGAAGTTGTATTAGTAGTAGAAGGCGTATTTTTATTTTTATTGTTTTTATCATTATTATTAGTAGTAGAAGTAACAGTAGTAGAATTAGAAGTAGTCGAAGAAGTAGCAGTAGATGTAGAAGCAGTAGTAGTAGTAGTACTAGAAGTGGTAGTAGAAGTTGTAGTTGTTGTTATTGTTGTTTTATGAGTCGTAGTAATAGTAGTAGCATTAGTAGCACTAGTAAAAGAAGTAGCAGTAGTAGAAGTGGTAATGATTGCAGCACTAGTAGTAAAATACAGGTATTTTACTACTACGGCTACAATCATTACTACTGCTACAATCATTACTACTTCTACAAATGGTTGTAGCAGTAGTAGTATTTGAATACTACTGCTACAATCATTACTACTTCCACTACTGCTACTACTAGGAGTAGTTGAACTAGTTTTAGAAGTAGTAGTAGCAGAACTGGTTCTTCAAAATGTTTAAGTGGTAGGAGTAGAAGAAGCAGTTGTAGAAGGAGTAGTGTTGTTGTATTGTAGTAGTAGCCGTATCATTTTTTCTATTATTATTATTATTTTTATTATTATAATTAGTTGCTGTAGTGTTAGTTGAAGTTGTAGTCGTAGTAGTAGCAGTAGATGTAAAGGCAGTAGTAGTAGCAGTAGAACTAGAAGTTGTAGTAGTAGAGGAAGTAGTTGTTGTTATTGTTGATAATGTAGTAGTAGTAATATAAGTAGCAGTAGTAGCACTAGTAGTTGTAGAAGTAGCATAATATAATATCAGTGGTAGTTCTACTACTACGACAACAACTACAACATCTAGTACATATATTATTTCTACTGCTACTGCTACTGCTATTACTACAACTACTAGTACTACTACTCATCGGGGCTTTGAGAAGTATATTGGGTTGCATGGTGCTTCCACGCAGAGCTGAAACTGAAACAACTACTGCTACTACTCATACAATTTTTACTTATACTACTACTACAACTTTAACCAGTAGTGCTGCTGAAACTTCTACTTCTACTACTGCTACTACTACGACTACTTCTACTACTGCTGGACTTCTACTACTGCTTGTTCTTTTAATTATCGTTTTCCTACTAATAATTCTGTTACTGCTTATATTTCTTTCAATACCACTGCTGCTGCTACTCCTACAATATCAGTATACCACCGAGACTTCTACTTCTACTTCTGCTATTTCTACTACTGCTCCTCTACTTCTAGTAATACTATTACTACTTCTACTACTGCTACCATTACTGGACTTCTACTACTGCTTGTACTATTATTTAATGTACCATACTACTCCTATTACTATTACTGCAGCTTCTATAACAACTGCTACAATTGTTTTTAGTATAAGTTGAAGCCGCAGTGGTTACATTGGTAGCACAAGAAATGGTAGTAGTAGTACTGGTAGCAGACTTTGTTGTTGTTGATGTTGTAATAGCTGCAGCAGTAGTCGACTTAATTATGGCAGAAATAATAGCACTACTGTTCCTACTACTACGTACTACAACAACAACAACTACTACTATTTCTACTTCTACTACTATTACTGCTACTACTACTACTACTACTACTACTACTACTACTACTACTACTACTACTACTACTACAACTACTACGCATTTTACTGTTAGCAATTCTACTTCTCCTATGACTTCCGTTTCTACTACTATTATTACCACTACTTCTACAATTATAACTACCACTTCCACTACTACGATGATTATTATTACTGCCTCTGCTATTTATACTTATACAACAACTACTACTACTATTTCTACTTCTAAAATAATAGAAATAATAATGATACAAATAAAAATTGTTCGACTGTTTATACTGCTGCAGCTACTACGATTATATCTACTACTACTACTGCAGCTACTACTTCTACTACTATTACTTCTACTACTTCTGCTACCATAACTACTACTACTACTTCTACTGCTATTACTATTATTATTTATTTTACTACTAATACGACGACTACTACTACTACTACTACTTCTACTGTTACAACTGCAACCAATATGACAAAAAGTAGTAGTATTACTAGTTGTAGCATTAGAAATTGTACTAGAAGTAGTGAGTGTGTGTGGGAATTCAGGTTTAACGTCGCTTTCAACAATTTTTCAGTCATATCACGACGGTGTCTGGTTGCGACAGGGCGCTCAATGCTCACTTTTTTAGTGCTGCCTCACTGAAGTATCATGTCCCAGACATATTACACGATACCACACCCAGTCACATTATCCTGACACCGGGTAGACCAGTCCTAGCTCTACCCCGTAAATCTGAGTGCCAAGCGAGGAGCAGATAGTACCATTTTTAACGACTTTGGTAAAAAGTAGTAGAAGTAGTAGTAGTAATAGTAGTAGTAGTGGTAGTAGTAGTAGTGGTAGTAGTAGTAGTAGTAGTAGTAGTAGTAGTAGTAGTAGTAGTAGTAGTAGTAGTAGTAGTAGCTGCTATTGTAGAATTTGTAGCTGTTGTTACAGCTACAACTTCTACAAGTTTCACTTATGCTTATACTACTGCACCTGCAATTGCAATTAAAACTACTATAACTTTTGCAACTACTACTATTACTACTACTACTACTACTTCTACTACTACTACTAATAATAATAATGGTAACTGTCATCCTCGATAGCGCAGTGGTTATCGCGTTCGGCTCATGATCGAGAGGTTGAGCGTTCGAATCCGGGGCCCGGTATCGAGGTGTCTCCTTATGCAAGACACGTAATGACACTGCCTAACTTCACCCAGGTGTAAATGGGTAGCAGCGGTGTAATAGTCACTGCCTCTCTCTCGCGCGTGTGAAAACATCCGGAATGAGTGTTCGAGAGCGATTAAATAAGCTTGAAGTTTCCATTGCAATAGAACTTAAATAAATTAGTATAAACTTATAATGGTAATGCTAATACGACTTTTACCAATAAGACAACAACACTATTACTGCTACATTGGCCTCTTCTACTCCAAACACTTCTACATTTTAAAGCCCTACTATTACTATAATTGCTACTAGTATTGTCATAATCGCTACAACTATGGTTTCTACTTCTACTACTTCTACTATTGAGCTATTACTGCATCTCCCACTACCACTTCTAATGCTGATACTACTACCACTATTTCTTCTACTACTACTACTGCTGCTACTGCTTATTCTAATACTTATAATACCTCTCATACAATAACAACAACAACTACTACTACTACTACTACTACTACTACTACTACTACATTACTACTACTTCTACTACAACAACTACTACTTCTTCTACTACTAAGACAGCTACTATCACTACTACTACTTATGCTACTACTGTTGCTATAATTACAAATACTACTCCTACTACTACTACTACCACTACTACTACTACAGTACTACAGTTACAACTGCTACTACTATGACAAAAGTAGTAGTAGTAGTACAAGTTGTAGAAATAGAAGTAGTAGTAGTAAAAATGGTAGTAGCATTAGTAGTAGCTATTATTGTAAGTTTGTAGTTGTTGTGACAGCTACTACTTCTACAAGTTTCACTAATGCTTATGCTACCGCACTGCAATTGTAATTAAAACTACTATTTCTTTTGCAACTACTACTACTTCAACTACTACTACTGCTAATAATAATAATCATAGAAGTTATAATAATACGACTTCTACCAATAATACAACAACACTGCTACTGCTACAATGGCTTCTTCTATTCCAAACATTTCTACATTTTAAAACACTACTGCAGCTATAACTGCTACTAATCTTGTCATAATCGCTACAACATTTGCTTCTACTGTCACTACTTCTACAACTACTGCTACTACTACTACTACTACTGCTGCTACCACCACCTCTGCTACTGCCACTTCTATTACTTCTTCAACAAAAACAACAACAACAACAAGAACAACAGCTACTACTACTACTACTACTACTATTAGTACTACTTCTACAACAACAACTTCTACTACAAATTCTACTACTACGACAACAACTACTACTACTACTACTACTTCTAATACTACTGCTACTACTTCTACCACTGCTACTATTACTACTTCTTCTATTTTTACTACTACTGCTACTACGACTACTTCTGTTTTTGCTTCTGCTGCTACTATCGGGCCCCCGAACATCGGGGCTTGAAGAAATAGATGGGCTGCATGATGCATCCATGTAGAGCTGTAACAGACCGCACACAAGTACTGGAAAATCGCTTAGGGGATCGAAGCCTGCCCCGGCAAAGCGGTGCGAGTCGTCCATGTTTATAAACAGTATTGGTTTCATTGGTCAACAGGGTTTGAGATGTCATTTTATCTCAATGTTGGGTAAAAGTCCCACAAAATTGGAAGCAACGTCTCCAAAATGGCCTATAGAGTGTTTACGGGGACGTTAAACCTCAAATCAAACAAACAAAAAACTGCTGCTATCATTTCTACTACTACTACTAGTACTACTACTACTACTACTACTACTACTACTACAATAATTACTTATAGGCGCGATCCATGCTTATAAACCCTATTAATTTCATTGAGCGACAGGGCTTGAGATTTCATTTCATCTCAATGTCGGGTAAAAGTCCCACAAGATTTTGAGCAACGTCTTCAAAAAGACCTATATAGTGTTGACGGGAACGTTCAACCTCAAATTAAACAAACACAATACTTATACTACTACTACTACTACTACCATTATAACCAATGCTACAACTGAAACTACTACTACTACTACTACTACTACTACTACTACTACTACTACTACTACTACTACTACTACTACTACTGCTACTACTACCACTACTGCTACTACTACCACTACTACTACTACTACTACTACTACCACTATA
Source organism: Lucinisca nassula (assembly GCA_963580285.1). NCBI lineage: Eukaryota > Metazoa > Mollusca > Bivalvia > Lucinida > Lucinidae > Lucinisca > Lucinisca nassula. The sequence goes on along the minus strand of CAUZLF010000690.1, from coordinate 314,807 downwards.
ACCAATACTACAACTGAAACTACTACTACTACTACTACTACTACTACTACTACTACAACTACTACTACTACTACAACACCGCCCCCACCCATCGGGGTTTGGAGAAACTATGATTGCACGCAGAGCTGATACCGACCGCACATGAGTACTGGTAATCCGCTTAAAACGTCTAAGCCTACCCAGGAAACTGTTGCGAGTCGGCGCGTCCATGCTTATATACCTTTTGGTTTCATTCAGTGGCAGGGATTTAGATGTCATTTCATCTCAGTGTCGGGTAAAAGTATCACAAAATTGGAAGCAACGTCTCCAATATGACCTAAATAGTGTTAGCGAGGACGTTAAACCTCAAATCAAACAAAACAAAATACTACTACAACTACTACTACTACTTCTACTACTACCATAACCAACAATACTACTACTACTACTACTACTACTACTACTACTACTACTACTACTACCACTACTACTACTACCATTACCAACACTACTACTACTACAACTAAACCACTCATCGAGGCTTGGTGCCAGTCTCGGTAGCTCAGTCGGATGCGCGTCTTACTGTTGATCCGGAGGACACAGGTTCGATACCTGCCGGGGTCGGCAACATTCTTTCGTGGAGATTGATCATGCAATCGTTTCTACGGCCATTCTCTCCCTTCCGCCATGCAGTTGCCAGTTTCTAGCGAAAGAATGTGCACTGTACTGGTTAATCCTGCCCAGGAAATTGTGGATAGGAAAAACTGACCGGCTCACAAATGACCTAAAAGTGTTGACTGGACCGTTAAACTCCAATATAAAAAAAACAGACATCGGGGCTTGGAGAAAAGGATTGGGCCGCATGGTGCTTCCACGCAGTTCTGAAACCGACGAACGAGTACTGGTAAACCGCTTAGAAGGACTAAGCCTTCCCATGCAAAGTAATGTGAGTCAGACCGTTCAATGTATATAATTGGACTACAGGGCTTGAGATGCCATGTCATCTCAGTGTCGGGTAAACTTCCCACAAAACTGGAAGCACGGCCCCGCCCATCAATAGATTGGGCTGCATGATGCTTCCACGCAGAGCTGAAACGACCGCACATGAGTACTGGTAAACTGCTAGAGGTTCTACGCCTGCCCAGGAAAAGTGGTGCGAGTCGGACAGTCCATGCTGGTTTCATTGGGCGGCGGGGCGTGAGATGTCATTTCATATCCATGTTGGGTAAAAGTCCCACAAAATTGGAAGCAACGTCTCCAAATGACCTATACAGAGTTGACGGGGACATTAAATCTAAATCAAACAAACAAAACTGGAAGCAACATCTCCAAAATGACCTAAATAGTGGTTACGGGAACGTAAAATCTCAATTCAACCAAAGAAAATACTACTATTTCTACTTCTGCTTCTGCTACTACTGCTGCTGCTGCTTAGGCTAATACACCTACTACGAGTATAACTGCTACAACTACTGCAACTACTACTACTATACCTACTACTTCTACTTCTATTCCTATTACTTCTACTACTACAACTACTACTACTACTACTAGAAGTTATACTTGTACTACTTCTGCTTTTTTCAATTACTACTACAACTACTTGTACTAGTGACTGTGGTAGACATAGATGAAGTAGTGGTTACAGAGGTACCATGAATAGTGGCGGTAGTAGTTTTGTTTGTATTGGAGTTTAACAGTCCAGTCAACACTGTTTTAGGTCATTTTGAGCCAGTCAGCTTACCTATCCACTTTTTCCTGGGCAGGCTTATATAGCTGTAGTTGTAGTAGTTATGGCAGATATAATAGTGGTATTAATAGTGGTATTTAAAGATATAATGGTAGTGGTAGTAGGCCCGTATATATTTTACCTTAGTTGTTTGTGAAACTTTCAACTAAAACGCACTCCGCACACACATACATGCATCTGCCTGCGCTTCCGCGCAGTATTTACGCACATTCTTATTCTTTGCTTGAATAACACAAGACATTACGAAAACGCGCCTTTTCAGATATACTGGAAATTATTACCACCCATAAACGAAATGTTTCGTTTTTTTCTTTCAGACAAAAACGAATGCGTTTGCCGCCCCCCACCCCCCCCCACCCCCCGACCCCAACACACACACTTTTTCTTTGATAGGAAACAGGAAACATTTTTTCGAAATAAAAAAGCTTTTCGAGTTATCTGTTTGTTTGAGTTGAGGTTTTACGTTCCCGTCAACACTATTTAAGTCATTTTGGAGACGTTGCTTCCGATTTTGTGGGATTTTACACGACATTGAGATGAAATGACATCTCAAGCCCTTCCGCCAATAGAAACCGCTGGGGTTTAAGGAGTGGTCCGACTCGCATCACTTTTCCTGGGCATGATTAGACATAAGCTGTTTACCAGTGCTCAAGTTCGGTCGGTTTCAACTCTGCGCGGAAGCACTGTGTAGCCCATTTTATTTCTCCAGGCCCCGATGGGCGGGCGCGATTCGAGTCATCTTCATCATGCGTATTTGAAACCATTGAAGACCAAACCATACATAAAGAAAATCGGGGATTAACAAGGGTATACTTTATTTTTGTCAAGTCTGCTCCAAAACATAGATTGTGGGACTTGTTAGAACCGCTTCAGCTAAAGAGTACTAAGTAAATGGTGTAAATGGGTAGCAGTGGTGTAAAAGCAATTGCCTCTCTCTCGCGCCCGCGTGAAAACACCCGGAGTGAGTGTTCGAGAGCGATTCAATAAGCTTGAAGCTTTCATCGCAATCGAACTAAAATAAATTAGTATAAACTAAAGAGTACTAAAGAGTACCAACAATCTATGTTTTCAGCAAAAATAAGGAAAATAATGTATACCCCAATAAATCCCAGTTTCACAAAATGAAAATAAGGTTTCTGGGGGTCAAACATATACAGACGTGTTTTCTTGATGATTCACCATTGTATATCTGGAACTAAACCCCACATGATAATCTGTGTAAATAAATAAATAAATGATAGGAAAGTAAATGCAAAACATTTTATTATACTCTTAGTTAAATTTTAATATATCAAATCAGACTTTTACGGGTGTACCCGCATCTTAAAATGCGGGTACACCCGTAAATTTAGGGGTGTACCCGCAAATATAGGGGTGTACCCGTAAAATGCAGGTGTACTTGTAAAATGCAGGTAGACCGCTAAATGCGGATGTACCTGCAAATTTACGGGTACACCCGCATTTTAAATAGGAGTGTACCTGCAAATTTAGGGGTGTACCCGCAATTTACGGGTGTACCCGTATATCTAAAATGCGGGTAGACCGGTATCGGTCATTTTGACCCTTTTGGTACACCATAAAACTAGGTGGTGTGATTTGAAACTTTAATTTTCATGATTTCGTTCTCGTTTTTCCCAAATCTGACCTTGATTAGATTTTTATAGATCGCTTTCACCACAGTTCACACATTTTTCAGCATTTTTGCATTGGCTGGTATGGTGGTCATGATCACCAGTACCGCATTTTTCACCGATTGATCCTATGTCTTCGGGACATCTTGATTCATGATGACCAAACCTCTGACAGTTAAAGCACCGCAGAGGGTTTGGTACATACATTTCAACTGGAACGGTTCTGTAGAAAATTTTAAGTGCTTTAGGAGGAGTTTCTTTGTTAAAAGTTAGCAGAACGGTGTTTGTTTCTATGATTTTTCCTTCTTCTTTTATCGTGAATCTTTTGACATTGGTGACTCCTTGGTCCGATAAATATTCCAAAATATCTGCCTCTGACTCACCTTTAAGAATTTTGTCTTTAACGATACCTTTAGAAGAGTTAAGGGAGCCGTGAATGGAACAAATAATGGGCAGATTGTAAAATGTGTTTAATTTCAAAAGGCTATCTGATTGGATTTTTGAAGCCGTTTCTACCAGCAAGGAGTCATCTTTTAACTTTTTTACTGATTTTACCGTCCCTATCAATCCTTTCATTTGTTTCTCAATAATGAAAGGTGAAGGTTATCTTTGTTTCATTAGTTGATTTGACGGTAACAAATCTTGCGAATCGTTCAGTTGTTTCCGAGAACAAGGGAAATTCTTGTCGTTGTCGTTATCCGATCGGGGTCTTTTTAAGGAAGCCATGATTGAAATTTATGATTCTATAGCTATGTGCCCCACCATCCTTGGAGCCCTACAAGGGGACGTTTAATGAAAATGGATCTCCTAATTTTCAAGGCCAAGGCTACATTGCTATTATACTCGATGACAGGACCAGAGTCCTTCCGCTCTACCTCTGCTTTATGTCTCCCACCTATGCATCTAGTTTTCAAAAGAAAAAAAGATAAAAAGTTTGGATCCATTCCCACCCATATTTTCTCCCTCACAGAAGTATCTGCTGAATTTCCCCAGTACAAGCCCACCGATTAATCCATCAGCCGCCGCCCATCAAACAACACTCAAAGATAGAGGAATAAGAAAAAATTAAACCCGGTTTCTACCAAAAAGATACGTAAAAAGAGAAAAGGAAGTAAAGAACAAGCTGTGCGATTCTAGAGCTTGTCGTGACTGAGCCGATTGATTCAAGCCGGATCTAGCCCAAACCACTCGTCTATCTGAAATATGGGCCAAAATGATGTGTTGAAAAGCTGGAGATCCCTGGGCTTCTCTCAATCTTCAGGATCCCTTCTTCCAGCATACGAGACGCCACTCACGGCAAACAAGTGGTTCTTGTTTCAACAGGGCATTTCATCCCCATTCACTACAGAAGGAAAGTGACCTGTATATTTTATTCCCTACAGACAAGGGAGACCGAAAACGTTTGCTTAAATAAAAGCTTGGCTTCGAAAATAGGAGGTCCTTTGCTAAACATGAGATCCACGATTATGTAAAGAAATTGAGGTAATAAGTTTCCGAATGAAAAAAGGATTTTATAAACTACTAAAGAAATAAGTTGTGTTAGATGATAGCGTACACTTCAGAACTTAGTGATAAGTATCCGATTCTGATAACTTTGGAGTAACATGAAATAACTTTGGAGTAACATGAAGTGACAAGTTACTTATCTAATAATGTATGCAAAATGCATCTTTCATTGTTTTATGTGCAGAGTGATGGAGCATGAAAAAGTGACACATACACAGTACAAACACATATGTTAAGACACAAATGAGGTTGTCTTCTGTCCAGTGTGCGGCCCACCAGCACAGATGATACACGTACAAATGCAGCGTGGTAGTAACACGAGATAGGAAAGGTTTAAAAGGATAGATCGCGCGTAGTGAATTCTGTAAAAAAAATATAAGATGCATTTGAACAAACTTATTAAAAAAAAAAACCCGATCGAACGGACGATTGTTCTGTATGTTGGAGGCTTTTACCCAACTGCCACAGAAGCTGAAGGCAGCCACCTATTTCGAGGCACCGGGTGACTCGGCAAGGGGACTGTTTTCAGTGGGGTCTTACCACTCTGCCACACTCCCGAAGGCAGCCACCATATTTCTCCCCCCCCCCTCGGGCTGGCACGGGGCCGGTAAAATTTGATGAGTATAGCTTAAATCACTTTAAGAAGCATACCTCGGACTTCAAAGGATGTAAGTTTACGAATTTGTCATCAATCGATTGCTAAATGTTTGGGAAATATTACTTCATTCAATTTGATCAATTTTCATATTGACCGAAAACCTGATTAATGTAATGTAGCATTTTCGTTTGTTTTTTTTTTCCTCAATATATTTAAAACAAGAGGGCCATGATAGTCCTGGATCGCTCACCGGATCCACACTGTTGAAACGAAATGGCAGGTAATATATTAAATTGATTTGTCAGAAGGAAATACATGCCAAATATGAAGCCTCTGTCTCAAATGGTTCAAAAGTAATGATAAAGTAGGTCAAAGGTCAAGGTCAAACTTTTTGTATGGGTGTGAAGCCATTTTCTTACATACTTTCCAATGAAATCTACAGATTTTTCAGTGAAATCGAAAACGATATTGTCACTGTTTCAAACAGTAACTGATATCTTATATTTTTCACTTTGTGTAGAAATCTAATTCTGTGGTCAGTTTTTCCGTTGCCAGATGATTGAAAATTTAATTGTATGAGAATTGACGCTTAGCCCGTTCACAGGTAACGAGGAAGTCGATGACGTCATTTTCGACGCTGACGTCACGTATTTTGTCGCGCGACGTTAGATCTGCCCGCACCTTCTTTGGGAAACATATCTCAATTATTACAGTAAACATTCATAGAAATTGTTTCACGACTTTTTCTCAGGTGCAAACGTTTAGTTAACGCCCAATATTATACCCAATAAATATGTTGGGTCACCACTAAATTGACGCGAAACGACCAGGAACAATGTTAGTTTATTCTGAAGGTGAGTGATGCGATTAGTCAAGCAAAATATTGTCGTTTTGAAGCATGTAAGAAACAGAAAATATGATTCTTTAGTGTAGGATCCAATTTTCTTGCACACCAGACAAGGAAATCCGTGAATATACCCTGGGATAGAAATTTATATTCTGACCCTGGTGTTCCGACCCAATTCGAATATAATCGCGTGTTTAATAAATGCACTGGTTAATTACAACCTCATGCGCGGCGTCATCATGCGTGACGTCATTAAAATTCCTGTTGTGTCATCACAAAATGGCGGACGTCGGTAACCGAAGTGACAGCAGCATTAAAATTCGCAATAGAAATGGAAGGTATGCAAGAAAAAGAATCCAATATGGGTGTGAGGAGTGGATGGAAAAATCCGTCCCTCGGGATCACTGTCCGGCATCACTCGGCAAGCCTCGTGATGCTGGACAGTGTCCCTCGGGACAGATTTTTCAATCCACCCCTCACACCCATATAAAATTCTTATATTATTTCACTCATGAACACCAAAACTGGTATTTTTATACTGGTTTTGGTGTTCATTCGGTGAAATACAATTCGATCTTACACATAAAAAAAAAAAAACAAATAGCTTCTATGTCACAAGGAATATACATTCCAAATAAGAAGGCTCTATCTCAATAGGTTCCAAAGTTATGATTAAGTAGGTCACAAATCAAGGTCTAGGTCACAAGGGACATAGATGCCAAATATGATGTCTCTACCTTAAATGGTTCAAAGGTTTTTGACAGAAACGGTCAAAGGTCAAGGTCACAGGTAAAACATTATGCATTTGTGGGAAGCCCTTGTCACAAGTTACCTACATGCCAAATATGAACTTCAAGGATCTATCTTGAATGGTTCAAAAATTATAAGAAAGGTCAATGTTCAAGGTCAAAGGCCAAATATGATGTCTTTACCTTAAATGGTTCAACGGTTTTTGACAAGAAAGGTCGAAGGTCAAGGTCACAGGTCAAGAATTTTGCATGGGTGGAAAGTCCTGGCCACAAGAAACATACATGCCATGTATGAAGGCTCTACCTCAAATTGTTCAACAGTTATGATAAAAGAAGGTCACAGGTCAAGGTCACAAGTCATTTTAATGAATAGGAAGCCCCTGTAACAAGGAAACTATATGCTAAATATGAATGCTCTATCTCAAATGCTTCAAAAATGATGACAAAGTATGTCAAAGGTCAAGGTCATAAGACAAAATTTATACATGTCAAATATAATGACACTATCTCAAATGAATCAAAAGTTAAAATAAAGTAGGTCAAATGTCAAGATAAAGGTCACAGATCATTTTATGCATGAATAGGAAGCCATTGTCGCAAGGAACAGCCATTGTCGCAAGGAACCTGCCTGCCAAATATGCTGGTTGTACCTCAAATGTTTCAAAAGTTATGACAAAATATGTCAAAGGCAAAAGTGATGGGTCAAAAGTTTTGGATGGTCTGTTAAACCTTGTCACAAGGAACATACATACCAAATATGAAGGCTCTATCCCATATGGTTCAAACGCTATGATAACAAGGCATCGCATGCGATACAAATCCCCTCGCACAAGACAACTTCGTGTGTGGAAAACATTGAAATGGCAAAAGTCCAACTTGCTTGAGATATAATCATATGCAAAATTTGTGTAAAATTTGTTTAAAAATCCATCAATAAATGTAGGTTCTAGAGTGATGACAATGTTTCTCTAAATATAGCCATAAGTGACCTTGGCTTGAGGCCATGACCGTGAAAGAAGATCTTGCTCAAGATATTATCATAAGCATCATTTGTGTGAAGCTATATTAAAATCTGTAAATAAATATAGGCGGTAGAGCGATGACAAAGTTTTTCTAAAAATAGCCACAGTGACCTTGACCTTGAGGTCATGACCTTGAAAGTCAAAGCCATTCGAGATATTATCATAAGAAACATTTGTGTGAAGTTCTATAAAAATCCATCAATAAATGTAGGCGCTGGAGCGATGACAAAATTTTTCTAAAAATAGCCACAGTGACCTTGACCTTGAAAGTCGAGATAGCTCGAGATATTGTCATTAGGAACATTTGTGCGAAGTTATATTGAACTTGGTGGAAAATGTAACGGCTAGAGCAATAACAAAGTTTTTCTAAAAATAGCCACTGTGACCTTGACCTTGAAAGTCAAACTCCCTTGAGGTATTGTCATAAGGAACATTTGTGTGAAGTTATATTGAAATCAGTGAAGAAATGTAGGAGCTAGAGCGATGACAAAGTTTTGCTAAAAATAGCAACAGTGACCTTGACCTTGCAAGTCAAAATCGCTCGAGATATTGTCACAAGGAACATTTGTGTGAAGTTATATCGAAATCGGTGAAGAAATGTAAGCGATAGAGCCATGACAAAGTTTTTCTAATAATAGCCACAGTGACCTTAACCTTAAAAGTGGAACTTGCTAAGGAACATTTGTGTGAAGTAATATTGAAATTGGTGATAAAATGTAAGCGCTAGAGCAATGACAAAGTTTTTCTAAAAATAGCCAAAGTGACCTTGACCTTGAAAGTCGACTTCGTTCGAAGTATTGTCATAAGAAACATTTGTGTGAAGTTATATTGAAATTAGTGAAGAAATGTAGGCACTGGAAAGATGACAAAGTTTTTCTAAAAAAGCCATTGTGACGTCCTTAAAAGTGGAACTCGCTAGAGATATTGTCATAAGGAACATTTGTGTGAAGTTATATTGAAATCGGTGAAGAAATGTAGGCGCTAGAGCGATGACAATGTTTTTCTAAAACTAGCCACAGTGACCTTGACCTTGGGCCATGACCTTGAAAGTCGAACAAGCTCGAGATATTTTATAAGGAACATTTGTGTGAAGTTATATTAAAATTGATGAAAAAATGTAGGCGCTAGAGCCATGATAAAGTTTTTTCTGAAAATAGCTACAGTGACCTTGACCTTAAGGTCATGACCTTGAAGGTCAAATTCGCTCGAGATAGTGTCATAAGGAACATTTGTGTGAAGTTATATTGAAATTGGTGAAGAAATGTAGGCGCTAGAGCGATGACAAAGTTTTTCTAAGAATAGCCACAGTGACCTTGACCTTGGGGCCATGACCTTGAAAGTCGAACTCGCTCGAGATATTTTTATAAGGAACATTTGTGTAAAGTAATATTGCAATGGGAGAAGAAATGTAAGCGCTAGAGCGATGACAAAGTTTTTTCTAAAAATAGCCACAGTGACCTTGACCTTGAGGTCATGACCTTGAAAGTCGAACTCGCTCGACATATTGTTATAAGGAAAATTTGTGTGAAGTAATATTGAAATTGGTGAAGAAATGTAGGCGCTAGAGCGATGACAAAGTTTTTCTAAAAATAGCCACAGTGACCTTGACCTTGAGGTCATGACTTGAAAGTCAAACTCGCACGAGATATTGTCATGATGAACATTTGTTTGAAGTTGTATTAAAATCGGTCAAGAAATGTAGGCGCTAGAGCGATGACAAAGTTTTTCTAAAAATAGCCACAGTGACCTTGACCTTAAGGTCATGACCTTGAAAGTCGAACTTGCTCGACATATTGTCATAAGGAACATTTGTGTGAGGTAATATTGAAATTGGTGAAGAAATGTAGGCGCTAGAGCGATGACAAAGTTTTTCTATAAATAGCCACAGTGACCTTGACCTTGAGGTCATGACCTTGAAAGTCAAACTCGCTCGAGATATTGTCATGAGGAACATTTGTTTGAAGTTATATTAAAATAGGTCAAGAAATGTAGGCGCTAGAGCGATGACAAAGTTTTTCTAAAAATAGCCACAGTGACCTTGACCTTGAGGTCATGACCTTGAAAGTCGAACTCGCTCGACATATTGTCATAAGGAACATTGGTATTAAGTAATATTGATATTGGTGAAGAAATGTAGGCGCTAGAGCGATGACTATGTTTTTCTAAAAATAGCCACACTGACCTTGACCTTGAGGTCATGACCTTGAAAGTCAAACTCGCTCGAGATATTGTCATGAGGAACATTTGTGTGAAGTTAAATTAAAATCGGTCAAGAAATGTAGGCGCTAGAGCGATGACAAAGTTTTTCAAAAAATAGCCACAGTGACCTTGACCTTTAGGTGATGACCTTGAAAGTCGAACTCGCTCGAGATATTGTCATAAGGAACATTTGTGTGAAGTTATATTAAAATCGGTCAAGAAATGTAGGCGCTGACAAAGTACGTACGTACGTACGTACGGGACAAAATTCTATATCCCCCCTCACAACTATGTTGTGCGAGGGGATAAAAAGGTCACCGGTCAAGGTCACTGGTCATTTTTATATGAGTGGGAATTCCTTGTCACACGGAAACTACATGCAAAATATAAAGGCTCTATCTCAAACTGTTAGAAAATGTAATGTCGAAATAACCTACTGATCTACTTTTTGATTTGACATGACCCATATTCGAACTTAACTGAGATATTGTCAAGATGATCACTCTGACCAAGTTTTATGATGACTGGACTAAAACCGTGGCCTCTTAGAGTGTTCACAACGTTTTTCTATGATTTGACCTGCTGATGTACTTTTTGACCCGACATTACCCATATTTTAACTTGACCAAGATATTGTCAATATGATCATTCTGAGCAAGACTGATGATGACCGGACAAAAACTGTGGCCTATAGTTTATTCACAAGGTTTTTCTATGATCTGACCCACTGACCTACTTATTGACCAGACATGACCCATATTCAAAATTAATCGAGATATTGTCAAATGATCATTCTGAGCAAGTTTGATGACGATCGGTTCAAAACTGGCCTTTAGAATGTTCATTAAGGATTTTTCTATGATTTGACCTACTGACCTACTTTTTGACCCGACATGACCCATATTCTAACTTGACTGAGTTATTGTCAAGATGATTATTCTGAGCAAAGCTGATTATGATCGGATCAAAACTGGCCTCTAGTGTGTTCACAAGGTGTTTTTATTTGACCCACTGACCTTTTTGAACCGACATGATCCATATTCGAACTTGACCGAAATATTGTAAAGATGATCGTTCTGAGCAAAGTTGATGACGTTTGGATCAACACTGCGGCCACCAATGTGTTCACAAGGGTTTTCTATGATTTGACCTACTGACCTACTCTGACTCGACATGACCCATATTCGAATTTGACAGAGATATTGTCTAGATGATCATTCTAGATAAGATTGATGGTGATCGGACCAAAACTGTGACCTTTTGTGTAATCACGGTGTTTTTCCATGGTTTGACCTACTGACCTATTTTTGACCTGACATGACCCATATTCGAATTTGACCGAGATTGTCAAGATGATCATTCTGGGCAAGTTTAATGATTATCGGACCGCACATGTGGTCTCTAGTGTGTTCACAAGATTTATCTATGATTTGACTTTTTGACCAACGTTTTGACCCGACACGACCCATATTCGAGTTTGACCGAGATTGTCAGGGCGATCATTCTTAGCAAGTGTGATGATGATCGGACCAAAACTGACCACTTGAGGTTTTTGCTATGATTTGGCCTACTGACCTACTTTTTGATTCGATACGATCTATATTCGAACTGGATAGAGATTTTGTCCAGATGGTCATTCTGGACATGTTTCATGATGATTGGATTAAAAATGTGGCCTCTGTTGTGTTCACAATGTTTTTTCTATGATTTGACCTACTGACCTACGTTTTGACCTAACAAGACCCATATTCGAACTTGATCGAGATATTGTCAAGATGATCAGTCTGAGCAAGATTGATGATGATCGGTCCAAAACTGTGGCCTTAAGTGTGTTCACAAGGTTTTTCTATGATTTGATCAACTGACCTCCTTTTAACCCGACATGACCCATATTCGAACTTGACCGAGATATTGTAAAGTTGATTATTCTGAGCAAGGTTGATGACGATCGGATCAAAACTTACCTCCAGTGTGTTCACAATATTTTCCTATGATATGACCTACTGACCTAATATTTGATCCGACATGACCCATATTCGAACTTGACCGAGATATTGTCATGATCATTCTGATCAAGTTTGATGATGACTGACCCATACTGTGACCTCTAGTGTGTTCATAATGAAAGTTTACGCACGGACGACGCACGACGCACGACGACGTCGGACATCTCACGGTCACAAAATCTTAAAAAATCCGTTGTGGAATTAGTTATCCCAAGCATATGACTGGAAAATAAAATCTATACGAGGGATTCAGTTTACAGTGACCAAACCGGCTACTTACAACAGCTGTATGGGTTCTATAAAGGTCTATTCTTGGAAGTCAGGAATATCCTGAAAACTGTTGAGTTAACACGTATCCAACACCCCTTGAATACTTACAGTCTGTTATACGGTAAACAAGGTGTTTCTGATAGTGATAATTTCTTTCTTTTTCAGGCAGTGCACCAATTTATCAAGGACAGCGGAAGGTTTAAATAAATCAAGCATTTATATAGTTAACAGATGATGGGCTGTGTTCATGTCCACTTTGGAACGGCGGCAGCGCGTGACTGGACCATACAACAACTTCTATCCAGCTCTCCCTCTCTCTCTCTCTCTCTCTCTCTCTCTCTCTCTCTCTCTCTAATTATTTCTCTAATTTGTATCATTTTGTATGTGTTATGTAATATTGGCCATTGTTCACTTTTTGTACAAAATTGTAGGGGAAGGGCCGTAACTAATGTTGGTAGAACTTGTGGCCCAAACCCATATGCTATCATGAAAGGCAATAAAATATGTTTAACTTAAGTTGAGTGAACACATTTTCTGGACCAAACTATCAAAGGAGCCCATTTAAGGCCCATTTTATGGCCACTTTTGATTTTCTTAAAACTTTGCACACTCAACATAGGATGTATTTGCTGTAATGTGGTGAAATTTCAGAGTCGCAGTTGTAATGTTATTGGCTTTATGAGAACCAAAGTGCGTGGGGGTAATTCTACCCCATTGAGAGACATGTGGTTTTTACGCTATTATCTCTAGCACAATGTATCCTGGTAAGTGGGTCTTGTTAGTATTGTTTAGATCTTTATAGATATTAAACATAATGTATTTGTTTTTGTGGAAAAATTCTTCACTTTACCACTGTACTCACTTATAAGTCGTACCTAAATTTCAACTAAATTTATTGACCGTCATTACGCAAAACCACAATATAACTTTATTTCCAAAGCTATTGCAAAAGTGCTTGACAGGAATAATTAAGATATAATAGGCATTGCCAAATTATAAGCATTTCTTTCTTCTGTAATTACTTATAGAGTTACTGCCCCTAAATGTTTGTCATATTTTCTGTCATATTTAAAAGCTATAAATATATGGCAAAAGGATTCTTCGAAACAGTCAACACTCAGCAAATAATGGTTTTCTGTTGATCTGATGAAGCTATTAGGTGATTTGTATTTAACAATATGGGTAGGTTAAATTCACCCCTTTGCTATTTCTACTGCAAACATTCTTGCCTTTTTGTCAACTCATCTTCACAAATCATACTAGCGAAGAAAAAGCACTATCGCATACTATAATGAATGGTAGAAACAATAATTGTTCACATTCGTTACACCAGAAATGTTTAGCAATAAAAAAGTGATATTTTATTGAATGACAAATAAAAATCAAAAATGAGTTCCTTTAAGAGCAATGGAAACATTCATAAGAAAGAAACTGGGTCATACTACGTAGTTTCGGCTAATAAAGCGTCATCAGTGACCCTGTAATGATCCGGCAAAGAAAGCCAGAGGAAACATACTGCAATTTTGCAAATTTCGATTAGGCAGTCGATACAAAGACTGATATAAATCAAATTGGGTCCAAAAAATTAAAAACCTGTCTAGAATATGAGTTTAAACCAATAATTTATTTCTGATTTCTCAGAATATTCACGCTGATCTCAAAGGACCAAAAGTAAATATAATTATAAGTAATTATAAACTACACTTATTTTACATGAATTTTTATATTTATTCTTTTGCTGTACATCACATTCTATTAAAAGTAAGTAGCCTCGATAGCTCACTGGCTATTGCGTTCGACTTACAATCAAAAACTTGGTTCAAATCCGGCCACCAGAGGAAAGCTGTGTCCTTGGGCAAGACATGTAATAGGACTGGCCCTTCCACTCAAGTGTAAATGGGTAGCAGTAGAGCAAGGGTCTCTGCCCGTCTCTCGCGCACGCGATACCAAGGTCAGGTTTACACAGATGAGCAGTTCGATGCGAATGGGTAGAATGAAATATTGATGCATAAAGAGGAGGACGGTATAATTTTAGCCCAGATTTGTTCCCGGCATACTTCCAGCAAAACTTAGTTAATGGATCGAGTAAAGTCGGGACTAAAATCCATTAGTGGGCGGTACTGTGGGTGCTGAATCGGGGCACGCACGGTTGGTTGTTGTGCACATATAGCATCTGTACTCTGGTACTCGAGTTTCTTTAGACACAATAAAGACTATCATGACACTAAATCTAACAGACCTCACATAGACCACGTCGTAGATGCAGCCATTGACTCTTGGGTGCCTAAAGTGAGTCTAGTGAAGATAATAGAAAGGATAGATGGTTACGGGGTATATCCATAGCACTAAATTCATTTGAAACAATAACATCCTTCTTGGTCTGATAGAGAACAGGATAGATAGCACAAAACATCCTGGCAAGTGGGTCTTTTAAATATTGTTTAGACCTTTATAGATGTTAATCATAATGTATTTGTTTTTTGTGGAAAAATTCTTCACTTTACCACTCTATTCACTTATAAATCGTGCCTAAATTGCAGCTAAATTTACTGACCATCTTTGCGCTAAACCACAACATACGTTTATTTCCAAAGCTATTGCAAATGCAGTTGACAGGGATAATTAAGATATAATAGGCATTACCAAATTATGAGCATTTCTTTCTTCTGCAATTACTTATAGAGTTATATGCCCTTGAGTCCATTTTTTGTCATGTTTTCTGTCATATTTAAAATCTTGAGATATATTGCAAAAGGATTCTTAAAAGCAGTCAAAAACTCAGCACAAAATGGTTTTCTGTTGATCTAATGAAGCTATTAGGTGATTTGTAAATATCTTCTTTTATAATGACTTAATATGGGTGGGTTAAATAGACCCCTTTGCTATTTCTACAGTGAACATTCCCTTGCTTTATGTCAACTCCTCTTCATAAATCTATCTAACTTTAGATGAAGTTAAGGAAACCGGAACCTTCTCATAATCTTTAGAATAAGTCTCTTTTTAGGCCATACCTACCTATACCTTACTAGGCTTAATAGATCTTGCATTCCATCACACCATTTATTGTGCAGCTTTGCAAGTGATTTTACATGTATTTCGAACTGCAGCCAAAATGGTTATTAGAAAATTGTGGTTCATCTTGTCCAGATTCCACAGCAGTTTTAAGCTTCATATATGCTTTCATGTAAACCAAGAAATGATTACTTGCAGAGCCTATCAAGCATTTGATTAATCTGACCCTTCGCTTGTATATCATTTTGGAGACTCCAGTAGTCACTTGCCTTTGAGTCGGGTACTCTTTGAGCCTTTCACTTAAATCTTGACACCACATACATGTATTTATCTTTTATCTACTTACCAACTGTTAGGTGTTTTTTTATGAATTTACCTATCAAGTGATTTTGACAGCCAATCTTCAATAGATTATCAGTTTTGGCTGACCAACAATTGCTTAGGGATTTGACAGGAAGCGGATTCGGTACACACATACTGATTTAGACACCGACAGTTATGGTAGAAATCCAGTAAACGAAACACGCCTTAAATATTTTACACCTGATCCCATGGTGAATATTGGCCGGACGTAGAGAGTCATTTATCCCAGTGGTAGTCTGTGCTACCGACCATTCTAAGGCAGTGGTTCTGATGTGGTTCATGTAATTCTTTGGCCTGCATATGTCCCCTTCGTGTGTTTCATGTCTTGTGCGTCTTGTTTCACATTTTAATCAACTCTTGTGAGGAAGAAATTCTTGATTCTTTGCATGTTATATGTGGTTTGCCTGTCCTTGCTTTGGCAACATCTTGTGATTGTGGCTTTCCCTGAACCTTTCCTTTTTACTTTTGTTAATGGGTTCACAAGTCTGCTGTTTGACTTTGGTGTGCTTGTCTTCTATCCTGTTCTCTTTCAGACCGAGACGGATGCTACTGTTACAAATGAATTCAGTGCAATGAATATACCCAGTAACCATCTATCCTTTCTATTATCTTCATCCTACTCATTTTATGCACTCCAAGTGCATATGGCTGCATCTACGGTGTGGTCTATATAAGTTCTGTTAGATTTAGTGTCATAATGGTCTGCATTGTGTCTACAGAAACTTAAGTACCAGAGTACAGATGCTATATGTGCACACAACCAACTGTACATGTCCCACTTCAGCACCAACAGTACCATCCACTAATGGGATTTAGTCCTGACTTTACTCCATCCATAAACTATAAGTTTTGCTGGAAGTATGCCGGGAACAAATCTGGGCTTCAATTATACCGTCCTTTTATGCATCAAGATTTCATTCTTCCCATTCTCATCGAACTGCTCATCTGTGTAAAACTGGGCGTGTAATCAAATGCGCGAAAGACAGTGACTTTTGCTCCACTGCTACCAATTTACACTTGAGTGGAGTAGGGCAGTGCCATTACGTGTCATAGGAGTGGGGCAGTGCCATTTCGTGTCTTGCCAAAGGAAACAGCTTGCCTCTGTAGGCCGGATTTGAACCAACAACCTTTTGATTGTAAGTCGAACGCAATAGCCACTGAGCTATCAAGGCTTTTTACTATTTACTTTCAATGGAATGTGATGTACAGCAAAAGAATAAGTATAAAAACTCATGAAAAAATAAGTGTTGTCATTCAATAAAATATAAATTTCTTTATTGCTAGACATTTCTGGTGTAACGAATGTGAACAATTATAGTTTCCACCATTCATTGTAGTATGCACTAGTGCTTACTCTTCACTAGTATGAATTGTGAAGATAAGTTGACATAAAGGCAAGGAATGTTTGCAGTAGAAATAGCAAAGGGGTGTATTTAACCCACCAATATTGTATAAGTCATTATCAAAGAAGATATTTACAAATCACCTAATAGATCAACAGAAAACCATTGTTTGCTTACTGAGTTTTTGACTGTTTCGAAGAATCCTTTTGCCATTAATTTATAGATTTTAAATATGACAAAAAATGGATTCAGGGGCAGATTACTCTACAAGTAATTTTAGAAGAAAGAAATGCTCATAATTGGGCAACGCCTATTATATCTTAATTATTCCTGTCAAGTACTTTTGCGCCGGCCTCAGTGGCTCAGTCGGATGCGCGTCTGACTGGTGATCAGGAGGACGCGGGTTCGACTCCCGCCGGGGTCGGCAACATTCTTTCGTGGAGATTGATAATGAAATCTTTTCTACGGTCATTCTCTCCCTTCCGCTGATTCAAGAAAGGCAGCTGTCAGTTTCTGGCGAAAGGATGTGCACTGTACTGGTTAACCGCTTACGTATAAGCCTGCCCAGGAAAGTGTTGATAGGTAAACTGACCGGCTCAAAATGACCTAAATAGTGTTGACTGGGCCGTAAAACTCAAAAACAAACAAACAAGTACTTTTGCAATAGCTTTGGAAACAAACTTATGTTGTGGTTTTGCGTAAAGACGGTCAATAAATTTAGCTGTAATTTAGGTACGACTTATAAGTGAGTATACTGGTAAAGTGCAGAAGTTTTTAAAAGAAAACAAATGCGTTATGTTTAACATCTAAAAGGTTCAAAACAATACGAAAAAGACCCACTTGCCAGAATGCTTTGTGTTAGAGATAATAGTGTAAGAACCACAGGTCTCTAAATGGGGTAGAATTACCCCACTCACATTGGTTGCTCATAGAGCCAATAACTTTATATCTGCGGATCTGACATTTCACCACATTACAGCAAATACATCCTATGTAATGCGTGCAAAGATTAAAGAAAATTAAAAGTGGCCATAAAATGGACCTTGGACTGCTCCTTTTGGCCAATTAGGCTCCAATGTTAACAAACCAGATTTAATCTACTACATTTTAAGCCTACTTAAAACTCAATAAAATGCAAAATTACCTGATGCTATCAGGAAAACACGGCTATAAAATTTTGACCCCCTTGAATCCCTCTTTTATATAGTAAAACTGAGGTTAACAGTGGTAAACGTAATTTTACTTATTTCTGCTCTAAAATATTGAGTGTGGGTACTCGTTAGACCCGCTTCAATGCGACGGTTCTAATAAGTACCCACTCTAATTTTTTAGCAGGAATAAGAAAAAAAATATCACAATTTTTCTTCTAAAATTTTCATGTTTTCGACAAGGTTGCAATGTATTTGTATAGGCGTGTTAAACTTTTCGTAATGCTATCCAAAGTTCACAAAAAGTCACCACATCGGCATTCTTAGTGCTTTGATTGTGTAGCTGATGTAAGAATGTACCTTTTCGTTTGCATGTTCCTATGTTGAAACAAACTTCGTCTTTTTCGAATCCAGTGGCCAGCAAATTTGCCAATAACATACCCTGCACGTCGTATTTAATGTAATCGTAACAGTCTTGGTATGGGTAGTAAATTGACCAACTTTGCCAACAGGTTTTATTCAGGCTAACAAATATTTCATTCTGCAATAATAAAAATCACCCGATTAAAAGCAAGTAAAAAACACATGTAGATTTTTACGAACACATTTTGCTTCACATTTATATGGTAAGAATTTAGCTCAGATTATATAACATGAATGCTAATTAGCGGATGATCACCTTACATTTTTCCAGTAAACAAAATGAGAACCCCCAGTTATGAAAACTGTGAAAGGTAATAACTGATCATTTACCCTTCAGTACTCCAAGTAACAAGTGTATTTAACACATATATAGATATTAATCAGAATACCCTTGGAGAGGCGATTCTAACAAATATTAGCGGATGATTACCTTACATTTTTCCAGTAAACAAAATTAGGGCCCCAAGTTATGAAAACTGTGTTAGGTAATAAATGATCATTTCCCTTTAATACTCCAAGTAAAAGGTGTTGTTAACACATGCTGTAGATATTTATCAGAATCCCCTAGGAGAGGCGATTCTAACAAACACCAACATTTGTTTCCAGGAGTTCGGAATGCATTATTCATGAATATCTCTAGTAATAGTCTCATCTTGAGCCAAGAAATCATTCCATTGAGATTGTCTTTACAAAGAGTTTTGTAATTGTATCGAATGTCGGTATATAGAATGTTGACTCTATTTAAACTTACCAAAATAAATTGTATTTTCAACACATACAGTTGTTTGTTATCAATACAATCATAGTCATTAAAGAAGCATGCAGCGAAATGAAATGTTCAAATTACAATACCGACACCAAAAGCTGTAAGAAAACGCCTTGAGATCTCAATTACTGTTCAGAATGCCACCAACCGGAAGAAAAGTGTACAAAATGATTTAAATTTTGTTGACAGGGACTTAAAACTTCAACAAAACAAGGTGATGACCAGTATGGCTTTAAAGGGATTTTAATTTTGCCATCAATGATTTTATCATTTTTGTGCTGCTTTAAACTTTACTCACATGTACGTTGTCAATGCTTGTCAAAATTAGCCAATCCTTGTTCAGCTGAATCACGCTAACCCCTTTCTTTGCAAACAGTGTAGATCCAATGTCTTCTCAATGCCTGGCGAGACTGCAGAGCTGTCTATCTTAGTGCAGTCAACAAGTGGAACTAGACATAACTCCTTGCATGAAGCTACCCCAATGTCTACTTAATACCTGGCGAGACTGCAGCGCTGTCTCTCCTAGCGGAGTCAACCAGTTGAACTAGACACATTACTTCTTTCATGAAGCGACATGAATGTCTACTCAATACCTGGCGAGATCACACCGCTGTCTCTCCTTAACCTTTGCTGGTCATGAGTGGCTCGTTTGTGGAACCTCTGGTATGTTGTTAATTATCTCTGTTCTTTTGTTTTAATCCTATTGATTAAACCTAATCTACAGCAATGGTATTAGGATGAACAGCAGACAACAAATATTGGGTTCACAAATGAGTTTTCATGCATCAACAGTGGCCAGATCCGAACACGAGGCCGCTTGGCCGAGTGTTCAGATATATTCCGAGAAACCCCATGTAATGGTCAGTTCCTTCCCCCGGTCCGGTATTTTTCCGTTGAAGAACTGGGTTGATCCATTTCTTCCCCGGGGAAAATGATTTTTTAATAATTATAATAAATAGAAAGTTTACAGAGAAAACCAATGTCCCCACCATAAATAGAATTTAAAAAACCCATTTGACATTGAAAACTAGGTATCCAGGTCACCAAACTCTAAAATGAATACAAATCGTTATGGCCAAAAAACAGTTTTCGGGAGCCTTCAAAAAGACAATTTCACCAAATAATTCTAGGCATATCTTTTGTAGGTTGCATAAGAAAAGGCTCAGATTGTAACACGCACTTGCTGCTTTGAAAATGTGAGTATGACTGGACTACAAGGAGAATAAAGGTGGGGATCTCTAAAGAAAAGAAGAGAGACAGTAGACTCATACTGTTATATAACGGTCTAAAAGGTGCTGCCCGCATTCCAACAAATTACCTTATTCCCCAAGCTAGGCGTTGTAGAAATCACTGTCATAGGCGTTTCAGACCTCCACTGTCATAACATTACAAGGATTTTCTACCCTTTGACCATTAGAGATTGCAATGCCCTTCCAGATTCGATCATTTCCCCTGGGGGCCGAAACTGACTATTTAGTATCTTCCCCATCCAGTCAGTCACTTCCGCCCATCGGAATTCGGAGAAATAGATTGGGCTGCGAGGTGTTTCCACGCAGAGCTGGAACTGCAACACACACGAGCCCTGGTAAACCGATCAGAAGGAATAAGCCTGCACAGCCAATGCGATGCCAGACCGCCCAGTGCATATAAGTCTTTTGGTATCACTGGGCGACAGGGCTCGAGATATTTCATCTCAGTGTCGGGTAATCGGATAAAGTGCCACTTAATTGGAACCAGCGTCTCCAAATTAACATAAGTTTTTACTGACGTTAAATATCAATTCAAACAATCAAAATTATCCAGTCAGTTTCTACCCAACCTGGCTGTTTTATAACTATTGTCAACGAGTTATATACATGTTTCAAGAGTACTATACCATTCTGAATGAGCTTTTCTTCCTTTGAGATCATCGTGAATATTCTGAGAAATCAGAAATAAATCATCATTGGTTTAGACTCATTCTAGACGGGTTTTTTGTTGTTTGGACCCCTTTTGGATTTATATCGGTCTTTGAATCGACTGCCTGTTCGAAATTCGCAAAGTTGTAGTACGTTTCCTCTGGCTTTCTTTGCCGGATCATTACAGGGTCACTGATGAGGCTTTATTAGCCGAAACTACGTAGTATGGCCCATCTTCTTTCTTATGAATGTTTTCATTGCTCTTAAAGGAACTCATTTTTGATTTTTATTTGAGTTGTTTTAGCTCATACAACAGAATTTGCTTTACTATGCCGTATGTTTCCAAATACCAGTATCTATGATAAATTCTCTTAGAATTCTATCGCGTACATGTAGATTAAACTTGCTTGAAACAGCAAAAGCAGCTATACACTAGAGTTAAAATGTACAACAATTTCAAAATTGGGGTCGGGGAAGAACTGGGCTGGCCAAGGGAATATTATGAACATATTTTATTGCATCATAAATTAGGCAACGGGGTCGGCCCACAAGTTCTGCCAATATTAGTTACGGACCTCCCCGGGCCGGCCCAGTTTTTTCCTAACACAAATGTTTCCAATTACTGTTAATTCTTGTATTTGATTCTTTTAATATGGGCCCCGTCAAGCGATTTTGGTACTTATCGCCTATGCGAGCAGTGAATCATGAGGAACCTTCAGACAGAAAGCAATATCCCTGGTCCCTCTGAATGGCTGGGCATGCGCAGTTAAAATTTGCCATGACGGAATGCTCGAAGACACAGATTCGCTTGGCGGGGCTCATATGAGAATAACAATTGTGTCAGAAGAATTGAGTAAATCAGTAGATGCATTGGCAGCTAGGGTAGGGAAAACGGGACCCGTAAAATATTTCTCCATCCTAAAGGCTTTTAAATTTCCGAAATTTCTGGGTTTTATTTTGTTGTTGTTGTTGTTGTTTGTTTTGTTTTTTAAGATCTGCATTATTTTCTATTTAATGCTTTCAGTCATAATGTTTAATTTTATTATTAGGAAAATATTCATTTGGGAAAGAAAACATAAATAGATTGAAAGGTTACGAACATGAGGATGGGGAAGAACTGGACGGGCCCATTTCTTCCCCAACCAAAATATTTCATTGTCTTGTTATTTTTGGACTTGATCTCTTATATAAAAAATACACAAACCACTAGAAGCTTGGAAAAAATGTCCAGCCTAATTCTTCTCCGACTTCAAGGCTTTTAAATTATCTGGTTAATACCTACACTTCATCTGTTGTTTCCAGTTCAAAAGTTTGTTTTAAAAGATGTGAAAATATTACGTTGGGCAGAAAAAATAGTTACCGTTTCTCCACTGAGTTTCTAAAGTAGACTGAAAAGTTTCGTTAAAAGAACTTCAAAGCCATTGCGTGGACCTACCTTAGTTACAAAAATTTTTAAGCTTACCGTAGTTCCAAAAGAAGACTGACCTTTCGGACACATGCACCGATGCCAATAGAAGCCTCCGTGGTGTAGTGGTTACGCTACTCGTCTTGTAAACCAAGGATCGCAGGATGAGTCTTTAAACCGCGGTCCCGTCTCCGTATGGCCTTGGCAGCTGTTGGAGGGACGTAAAACTCTAACATTCACTTACTCACTCATTGATGCCAATAAGGATCTTAGTTAAAATCAATCAAAAAGTAGCAAAATAGAAGTGAAGGCAATGATCAGGAATCGATACAATAAACCCACAGCTCCAATCAGGGAAACCAAAATGAAAGCCACACAAACATCAAACAACAGACCCTAATGGAAACTGTTTAAATCTTCATGCTTCAGGTGTAGGGCTTGAAACTGCGCATTTAGGCTAATTAAGAGGCAACCTATTGCTTGCATGATCTATAAATATCAGTATGTGTTTAAATTAATACTAATACCAAGAAATGTTTGCAGAGAAAACAAATGTACCCAGCCATAAATATAATTTAAACACTCATTTGACATTGAAAATTAGGAATAGGTCACCTAACTCTAAGAGGAATACAAACGATTAATGGCCAGTGACAGCTTTCGGGAAACTTAAAAAGGTCAAGATAAGCAATTCTTAGCATATCTTTGGTAGGATGCTCAAGAAAAGGCTCAGATTTGTAACAAACAATTACTGCTTTGAAAATGTGAGTATGACAGGACTACAAGGATAATTAAGATGGGATCTCTCAAGAAAAGAAGAAGAGACAGTAGACTCATACTGTTATATAACTGTCTAAAGGGTGCTACCTGCATTCCAACAGATGACCATGTTCCCCCAGTTAGGCGTTGCAGAAATCATTGTCATCGGCCTTTCATATCCCTACAGCAAGAACTGACGTTTACCAAGAATTTTCTACCCTCAGATCATTAGAGATTGCAATGCCCTTCCAGTTTCGATCATTGTTTAAGCTGAACGTGCTGAGGATAACCTATTTTTTGGTGAGAGCTAGGACCTAACTTGCCATATCACAGGCCCAGGTTTATGAATGCCATTTGACGTATCACCAGTAACGATTCTGATCCGATTCTGAATATATCGTGTACGACGTTTGACTACCATTCATCAATTCTTAAGAGGAATGGGAACACCTGGCAGATTTGTCCGCCTTTTTTCAAAAAAGACAATTTTCGGGACTTCCTGTTCGCTTTTCTATAAGCTCTGTCCCACGGAAAACTGGGTCAACTCTTAAAGGAAAGAATTTGCACCTAGGAGCAATTCTTTCCTTTAAGAGTTGACCCCTATTGACATGGGAGACAAAATACTTTTACAGAAGTTGCATCCCATGAACGTGTTCCCATTCCCCTTAAATGGCAAAGATGTTGATAAGCCATTATTTGCCCGTAAATTGACAATGTGGGAACCTGTGACCTTGAAAGTAATGTAAAGGTAACCAAATCTGATTAAATCTTTGGTAGGTTGCAAGGAAATCTTGCTCGAAGTTTGACCAAACTTCACCGATTCATTCATGAAACAGGGTGCAAACAATCCAAAACTGATTTTTTTTTTGGTATGTGGGGGGGGGGGGGGGGGTCTATGCACTTTGAAATAAAGTCAAGACCACCAAAATCTAATCAAATCTTTGGTAGGTTACATGGTATATTGATTGTAACAAGTATGACCAAATTTCATCGATTCGTACATGAAACAGGACGAACAAATCTATTTTTCTTTTGTTTTTGGTGATGGCCCGTTCCTTGAAAATAAGGTCAAGGTCACCAAATTAGAACTACATATTTTATTGGCTGCATTTTTATTGTACCAAATTTGAAAAACATTCAGTTTTTAAATGAGACAGGGTGTAAACACAACGTTGTTAGTTTTCAGGAGCCTGTGACCTTAATAAGGTCAAGACCAGCAAAACCTTATGGTTGTTTTCCCCCATCCTAGTGATGTAACCGTGCACGTTTGGTTTAAATCCATCAACAGGTTCTGACAACAGGTTAACGAAATATAGTGCTTCAAGCAGGCTGTGGCAATGTCGACGCCGATGAAAGCGGCATCTGACCAAAAACAATATATCCTCCTCACTCTTTGTGGGAGACACAAATAATAATAATAATAATAATTATAATAATAATGCATAGGCTGACTAATGGTATGTAACATGCAATGTAGACTAAGACCAATACATAACAATGCATTCGTAACCTGATTAACGACATAGAAATTTTTTTTAACATATATTTGTATTGGTGTTTAACGGCCCAGTCCACACTATTTTAGGTGATTTTGAGCCGGTCAGGTCACCTATCCACACTTTACCTGGGCAGGCTTACCTTAGCGGTTAACCAGTACAGTGCACATTCATTCGCCAGAAATTGACAACTGCCCTTCTTGAATCAGCGAGCGGGAGAGAATGACTGTAGAAAAGATATGATCAATCTCCATGAAAGAATGTTGCCGACCCCAGCAGGTATCGAACCCGCATCCTCCTGATCACCAGTCAGACACGCATCCGATTGAGCTTCAGGCGCCGAATAGACATAGGCATTGTAGGAGAACATTTCATTGCCTTCACCTCTGTTTTGTATGCACAACGTATAGCAGCCGGTTTTATAAAATACTGTTGAACTCGCTGTTATCCACTGCATATATGTTTTTGTTATTTCAATTGTATATGGAGCATAGTGCGCCACAGTGTACCACAAATACATTTGTAGTTAATTGAGTCACTGAAATGACAGTTAACTGTCAATTCTTGTTTCCGACTTCAGTGGCCCTTTTTCCTGTTAGAAAAACAAGCCTATACAAATACACTTTAAACTTTATCATTCCACTGACCGTTCCGGGGCGGTTCTTCTGTGGCGGTTTGTTTGTGGTGTTGTTTGTTGTTTGCTGTGTGTGTCACTTGTGTCTTTTTGTTTTGGATGGCCATATGGCCATTTTGTGGGAAAGTAACTGTCCTTATGGCCTTCCCTTGTTTAGGTTTCCATTATGGTCTGGTCGCTTAATGTTTGTGTTTCTTTCCCTTTGGTGTCTTTGATGGGTGGAGTAAGTTAATTGTATCGATTCCTGATCTTTGTTTTACTTCTACTTTATCGCCCAATAAACGAAAATTTTAAGACGAAAAATTGTCATTTTTAGCTCACCTGAGCACGAAGTGCTCAGTGAGCTATTCTGATAGGGTCAGGATCCGGCGTCCGTCCGGTATCCGTCGTCCGTTTGTCAACAATTGACATCTCCTAAACCACTAGGCCAATTTGGATCAAACTTCACCAGAATGATCCTTGAGAGGTACTAACTGAAAGTTGTTCAAAGATTTGGAATCCAAGCAGAACTCTGGTTGCCATAGCAACACATAGGGAAAAATGAGCAAAAATCTTTAAAAATCTTGTCTAAAACCACTGGGCCAAGGTCTTTCAAAATGGCCTCCCTTGGGCCCACCGGTTTGACATGGGCTTATATAGGGAAATCCTTTAAAAATCTTCTCATCTGAAACCACAGGGCCCAGGTATTTGATATTTGGTACGAAGCTTCATCTAGTGGAGCTCTAGCAAGATTGTTCAAATTATAGCCTTGGGTCCTGAAATGTCCCCCCCCCGCGGGGGCAACGGGCTTTATATGGGCTTGTATAGGGAAATCCT
Source organism: Lucinisca nassula (assembly GCA_963580285.1). Taxonomy (NCBI): domain Eukaryota; kingdom Metazoa; phylum Mollusca; class Bivalvia; order Lucinida; family Lucinidae; genus Lucinisca; species Lucinisca nassula. The sequence goes on along the minus strand of CAUZLF010000690.1, from coordinate 288,187 downwards.
TTAAAAATCTTCTCTAAAACCGTAGGGCTCAGGTCTTTGATATTTGGTATGAAGCTTCATCTAGTGGACGTCTACCAAGATTGTTCAAATTATAGCCTTTGTGCCAAAAAAGGCCCCGCCCTGTGCCCACCGATTAACATGGGCATGTATAGTTAAAATCCTTTAAAAATTTTCAGTGGAACCGCAGGGCCCAGGTCTGCGATATTTGGTATGAAGCTTCAAACTAGTGGACCGCTACCAAGGTTGTTCAAATTATATTCCTGGGTCCAAAAATGGTCCCGCCCTGGAGCCCATTGGCCTTAGGGATCACATGTTTTCATAGACCCTTATATGGAAATCCCTTAAAATCTTCATGTAGAGGTCCCATACCAAAGATGGTTAAAATAATAGCCTGGGCTAAAACTGGACCCATTCGGGAGCCCTATCTTGCTGTTCACGACAACCCCTATCTTTGCAAACAGTGTAGATCCAGATCAGAGAAGCCATCTGATCAGGATGTACACTGTTTGGTATTCAGTTTATGAATTTGTAGTAATAAATTACATCAAGTAATTTGATTTGTTGATAGACAGAAAAAGGTGTGGCTTAAATGAAGATTTAGCAAGATAAGGGTTAATTTACATCGACTAATATAGAACAGACCTTAAAAAATCTTTTTGCCTGAAACCTGAAGGCCAAGGCATATTATATTTTGTACACAGCTTTGTATAGTTTCTCAAAACTTAGGGGCTCACATTTATTCTGTGGCCAATAGCATATAGGTGGGGAACCAGGCTGCTTGGGACAGCTGGAAGCACATCTGACTGAGAAGCTAGAGGTTGCAGGTTTGAGACCTAGCTAGAGGTTGCAGGTTTGAGACCCAATCCGGCCACATACTTCTAATCAAATTAATCCTGAACTATTTTCCACCATCATCCTCCCCTTCTACTGGCTAAAGTAGGTGTACTAATAATAGTAACAGTTAACCTCTTAGATGAAATAATGTGTTATTCTGACCACATTTGACATAATCCTAATGGTTTGAAAGGTCCCAAATGTGCCAAGCACCATCAACTTGCTCCCATGGCCTGAATGAAACAGTTCTTAAAACGATAGATTGTCATTTTAAATGTACATAGTCTTATAAAGAGAAATCCTTTAGAAGAAATGTGCTTTAGAATGTTCCAGAGACAGTAAAGCTCAGGTGAGCGAAATAGGGCCCTCTGTGCCCTCTTGTTCTTATTTCTGCTCAAAGTACAGACCTGTACCAACAATCTATACTTTTGAGTAGAAATAAGAAAAATAAGGTATACCGCTGTAAACCCAAGTGTCACTATATAAAAGTGGGGTTCAAACTTATATAGGCGTGTTTTTGTGATGTATATGAAAACAATGTCAAACACGTGACCCAGACAAACTGGCCATTTGACGACAGGATATATACATATTGGGCTTAAACAGGTGAATGTCAACACATGAACAGCAATATGGTTGCAGCCATTTACCGTGGCCACAAACAAACTGTCTTAATCATCATGGACTTTGACAAGGCCTTTGATAAGATACCACACAGAAGGATATTGTACAAACTGGAAAAAATATGGGCTAAAAGGATCATCCAAACATAAGTGAATTAGCTCATGGCTCTCGTGGCGCACACAAGAAGATTTACTTGATGGCCAAGCGTCCGGTCCAGTCCCCTGTTTTTTCTGCGGCCCCACAAGGCTCGGTTCTTAGAACAGTCCTTTTTTTGTATTCATAAATGATCTCCCGATAATATCAGGTAATCTGTCTGTTTGTTTGCTGATGATTATGCACTGTATAGGGATATATACTCTCCTTCCAACTGTCTTATTTTACACTAGACCAAACGTTGGAGCAGGGTTCAGTCCGCCAAATATCTTGATATGACCATCTGACAATCTTGATCGGAGTCATCGTATTTCAGAGATTACATCAAAAGAAACTAGGATTTTAAGATCTACAGACGTAATCTGGCTTTTGCACATAGACAGAGAAAGGATGCTGCATATATAACATTGGTTCGCCCTCAACTTGAATATGCATCACCCGTTTGGCATCCCCCATGTTAAAACTCAGATTCAGCAAGTTGAGAAGATTCAGAGCACAGCAGCTCGATGGACATGTCGGCGGTGGCGAAATAAGAGTAGCGCCGGTGACATGCTTAGCGAGTTGGAGTGGCCGTCCATTGAGGCACGTCGTGAGCAGTCCTCATTAAACTTCTATTAGATACACTCTGTTATAGTGTCTCTGGATAAAGATATATACTTGACCCCTGTTGCAGAAGGGCATCAAAAGTAAATAGCACACAATATCGTTGTCACGTGACTTCCGGTGAGTTGGTGGTTGAGCTTGCCCGCGGCTCAGTTCAGCCTCACACACACCAAAAGGCAGCGTGCGTCAAGATAGACGAGGGGTGGTCTAGTCGAAAAAGAACAAGGTCCAAGTGACACAAATATTTATTTACAACGTCACTTCAATAAAACAGTACACAACACACACTCACACGGAAAAATTATGTATGGGCATGCGCATAATGCTCTTAGGAGCCTTAAGTTAATTCCTTAGCGATTCATCTTTGAACTATTGGAATTCAACTGTTATTTTTTAAAAAAAAAACGTTACTCCCGCGTGATAATAACTACGCCTTTAAGCAGTCCTCGAAGTTATTCGCGACGCCTGTATGCGTCCTTCATGCTGGAGATACGTTTGTCTGACATACAAAAAATACGTCAAGTATGGATTCCCATCTTGGCTTAACGAAGTAGTGGATTATATGCCACTGTTGGCCACAGGCCATGGCAGATCTTATAGCCCTTGTAGATGTCTGAAATTAACGAACATCTCATAATAATCTCTGCTAACCTCAACTCTCCATATTCTCTCCCTGATGTGTGATGCCATGCCCGCGCAAGTAGGGGGTTGTGAAACTTTCAAGATAATTTGACCTTTGACAAATGCGATCATTGAAAGCCAACCCTCATTGCAAGGGAAACCTGCGTACACAGATCACAAGAAGCGGGCAAGCGAGCATTATATCAACGTATATTCGATGTCAACGGTCATGACGTCAACGTCAATTTGACGTCACGACGTTGCGGCCGAATACACGTGGTGGGACTGATATAACCTCGGTGCACCAAAGTTTACTACATTTAAGACAAAACTATTACACTTAAGAAACGAGCTTATAGATGTACAAATAAAATACAGAAACATTGCACTTTTAAACGATCGAAATTGTCCCTTAGAACGCCATTGCGCAAACAACCAATGCGTTACAATAAATATAATTATTTTCTAACAAAACATATGGCTTAAAACGACGGTGCAAAACCTTGCCATTGATCCCTACTTCTGCCCAGAATACAGACCGCGCCCACACGTTAGAACAGTATCACTGCGCAAAGTTGCTCTAACGAGTACCCACAATCCGCATGCCAAAGCAGAAACACGGAAAAATGAATGCATCACTGTCATATTAACATTGCAGCGACAATGAATCGCTCGGAGTACGTACTCTGATATAAGTACACCGATTCAAATCTAAGAATGAAGGGTACCCCCTCACGATGACCACCAGCCGTATATGCTGGGACTCCTCGCCTTGCCAACCGACGACAAGTAAACGATATCATTTTGTTAACCATCATCGAGTACAGTATTCCCGCTCAGTCTTACAGGCTAGACCGGCGAGCACAATGTACTCCCCTCAAAATAATAATAATTGAATAACTAAAAAATCTGCTTGAAGCCATATGATTGATAAAAAACGTATCGTGCATAGACGCAAGTGGCGTCTGATCAGGATCTACAGAAAATGCAGACTGGCATTATTTCATTAAACCTATCATTGAATCTGATCAGTCTTCAAACGAAAGGAGAAAAAATGTACAATAACATTACTGCCAAAATTCAGTGCTGCGTCTGATCAGGACCTTCAATGCAAAGAAGCGCCGATGATGATGGTGTGTGTAACCTAAAACTGCGCCTGATCAGAATCCACACACATTATATTGCAAAAAGATACATGCGTGCCTTATACACATGCCTATGAACAAACGCCGTCATACACGCTAACTATTAATCCTAATGCAATTATCTGCCCCTACAATGATCGGTACATAAATCGCCAAATTTATCTACTCTTACAATAGATGGCGATCCATGTAAGCAATAGATCCAGCGCTTTAAGTTCCATTTCTTCTCTGCACAACACTAAGGTGCCACCCTTATGTCCTGTACAGGGAAAAGAAATGGCAATATTAACACAAGAAGGATACTGACAAGTAAGAATAGCGCTGCATCTAAGAATCAAAGATAATAAATAAAAATCATTTTACTCACTGCTATCGGCCTATGCTAAATACTGCAACACCGGCTCTGGAAATAATGTCCTACACCCGATGTTAAGCGGTCATTTACTTATAGGGATGTGTCAGCACACGTATACTATGATGCGATGGCCTTTCCACAATGGCTCGCAAAAGTCTGGTCGCCTGATCGACACATCACATGCATGGAGTATTGCATAGGCCAGCCAACAGAATAACAGGGTTCAAGAAGGTTAGTTGGTTAGAAAATACGCTCTCTGAACAAGATCTGTCTGATGTGACAGACGTAACTTCCATCAAGAATATATGTTTAGTTGTGTGCAGGTCCGAAACCGTCCAAAAAGAACGAAGAACCCTACGTTTATCCAGGAAAAATAATTGGACAGTTTGCTTGACAAGGCCTAGCTACCGTAGGACAAAAGTATAAAAAAAAATCGGTTAACTTGTAAACATGTCAGTATTGCCCTCTTGTAAGAGAACAAGTAATTACATGCCTATAAGTTTCGGGTTGAAAAATAAGAAACCCCTTGTCGAGACAAAAGTTCCCCCTTTGGGAGGAAAAGGATATGAAAGATTTCCTTTCTTAACTATCGACAAGAGGATTTCGTTAACCTGCACACAGCTACATACAACAATATACATACAACTATGTTGATGATCTACCGAGATAATCAGCCCCTACATTATCCGGTCCTCGGATGGCTATGATTCTGAATCGATAGGGCTGAATCTTTAATGCCCATCTCATGATACGAGGGTTAAGTCCCTTGGCGGACTGCATATACAACAGGCTTATGGTCAGTTTCAAGACAAAACTCTACCCCCAAAATATATTTGTGGAACTTCTTAATTCCCCATACAATGGTTAAACATTCCTTTTCAATGACAGAGTAGTTGCGTTCCCTAGGTAGAAGTTTCCTACTAGCATACGCTATTGGAAGTTTACCTTCATCCTCAACTCTTGCAGAAGGACAGCACCAATGCCCGTGTCGGACGCATCGGTTCTAAGAATAAAAGGATGGCTATCATTAAACAAGGGCAGGCGAAGAATAGGGCTAGGCGTGAGCCTATTCTTCAACGTCTGAAAAGCTTTCTCATGACAGTCTTGCCAATCCTTCATGTTGTTAGGTCTGTCCTTTGTCAAATCAGTTAACGGGGAAGCTATGGTGCCGAAATTAGGGATAAACCTACGATAAAACCCTGCCAATCCAAGGAAAGATTAGATGTGCTTCTTAGTTTTGGGCCGGGTGCCTCCTTAATGCCATGAATTTTGTTTCTTGCGGTCTTAACGTCTGCTCGACAATACTGTGACCAAGACAATCAATCTTATCGAACCCAATCATGCATTTCGAAGGTTTCGCCGTCAAACCAGTTGACCTGAGGCGGTCAAGAACCTGACGTAGAAACGTCACATGATCCCTCCATGTTTTGGTAAAAATCTACATATCAACAAAACTGTCAACATTGGGAAGGTCACGCAAGACCTTACGCATTAGCCTACAGAATGAAGCACTGGCATTTACCAATCCAAACGGCATGGTTTTGAATTAGAAAAACCCTTAAAGAGTTTCGAATGCAGCGAGAGGTTTTACCGCCTCGGCGAGGACTAACTGCCAATAGCCTTTACAAAGATCCATTTTCGTGAATTACCTATGGCCGGACATTCTATTGATAACTTCCTCCATATTCGGCATAGGTTCTGCATCGAATTCCGTAATCTTATTTAGCTTACGGAAATCGATACAAAACCGTATCGATCCGTCCTTTGGTACAAGAACGATCGGCGAGGAATATGGCGAAACCGATGGCTCAATAACATCGAACTCAAGCATTTCCTGAAGTTCCTTTTCCATGACGTCACGCGTCTTATATGGGATAGGATAACCCTTAGACCTTACTGGTTCCGTCGTCAGCAGTTTTATATTATGTTTGATTAGGTCAGTACGACCCGGTATACTCGTCAATACGTCCGGATACTGACTTATGAGCGACTTAATTTCACCTTGTTGTTCCGGCGTTAACTTGTCCGAAACTTGGACTTCTTCAAATGATTCATTATCAGTTCCTAAGTGGGAAAATACAATCATTTAATGATAATGCGTCGCTCTCATCGTCCTCAGTGGAAGGTACTGATTCTGCTGACAAAAAACAATGTGACGCAGTATGTCGTTCGATGTACTGCTTTAGCATATTTGCATGATATGTCTTCACTACCCCCTCTACATCAATTCTATAGTCCATTTTGTTAACTACCTCCTCAACTACATACGGGCCTTTCCATTGTAATAGCAACTTGTTGCTACTAGTGGGAAGTAAAATGAGAACTTTATCTCCAACTTTAAACTGACGCGACTTCGCGCGCGTATCATAGTACGTTTTTTAGGCTTTCTAAGGTTTTCATTTGCTAATTTACACGTTTCCTCAATTTTATTCCTCAAATCAATAACATTGATAAGTTGAATGCACATGTTCGTCCTCACCTCCTCTGACCAAAGTTCCCTCAAAATAGACATTGGACCTTTGACATAACGACCAAACAACAGTTCGACAGTTGAGAAACCAAGACTCTTGAAGAACTTCTTACAACAACAATGTGGGCAAATACTTATCCCAGAATCTGGGTCGTACAGCACTAAACTTGCCCAGCATCTGCTTCAGGCAAGCATGAAATTTTTTAAATTGAACCATTTGTCATCGGATGATAAATCAATGTCGTTAACTGCTGTAATGACAAAAACCATCTGACCTCCTTCATGACCTAAGAGGAAAACTGGGTACCAGAGTCTGAAAGCAACTCATCAGGTACACCAACTCTTACTGAACATCTCGACAAGGGCCTCCGCTACCCGCTGAGTTTCAATACTAGGCAATGCCACCGCCTCAGGATATCGCGTGGCATAATCACTTAAGGTCAAAATGTACCGGGACTTACGATCAGACCGAGATTCAATTGGACGGACAATAACATCCACCCTCTTGAATGGTGTATCAATAATGGGCATTCTACCCAAAGGTAGGTACCTTAGGGACACGACCCTTCGGTATGGTTCTCTGGCAAATGTCGTACGACTTTCAAAACCTAGATACCCAAGTGTCCTGCCAATAAAGATTCATGGGCAAGCTTAAGAAGCTTTTCTCTATAACCAGAAGGAACAATAAGTTGTGTTGAGGTCTTATTGCCGAGTGTGAACAGCCTATACATCAAGTCTTTCTTACTGACAAACTTAGCTTCACCCCTATTCAAGCCTCTAGTGACCGAAACTGTCCCAGATTGTACCCTACGCCTGATCAAGTTCAAACTAGAATCACTCTGCTGAGCAAGTTTGAAAGCTTCCCTGCCACTCAAAATCTGTTCCGGGACCTTAAGTTTTCTATACACTTTTTCTTCATCCCTAGCTTGTGACCTGATAACCCCACTAGCTGCATTATCTGCCGAGAAATGAGACATATCAGGCAGCTTAGAACCATCAATATTACCAATAACCCAGACGTAAAGTGTATCATCCATGCATAATGCCTAAGTAGTACCTTTGAAAAAAGGACAGTCTATATCAGTTAGTGCCATAGGACATACATTGGAAGTCTGATCAATCAATGTGACCTCAGATTCCTTATCAATCAACTGATCAGATACCAAACATCTACGAATTACCACACCAGTGCATCCAGTATCTCGTAATACCACTACCTTTTTTCCATTCACCAAACCAGGAGCTGTGGGAAACCTAGACTTCAAGAAATAACAGACCCTTTCCTTATCCTTACTCAAAGAAGTATCAACAAGACCATCTTTCACCGAATAAGCACTCTGCATATCACTATCAATAAAAGCGTCACTTATTATTACTATTTGCTCTACAAAAGCTTATCTGATGATCTCCCTTAGCTGTACTACTGTTTTGATTCTGATGCATTCGTCAACCGCGTCGGCGATAATCTCTACCTCTTCCGCGTCCGCGGTAAGCACCACGACCAATATTATGGTCAGCCGTATTGTCAACCGTTTTATTTCCCTCTATATTCGCGCTCGAAACAATCTTACGGCTAGGATGGTTCCAGGACTTAAATGTTAAGTGCGCCTTACCGCATATACTACAATTTATGTCCGGTTTCTTACCGGAAGTGGCATCATTGTTTAGATCGTTGGTCTTATTTTGAGGCCCGCCTTTTCCGACACACAGCTAAGGACACCGCATCTCGCTTCCGCAAAGAGATCAGCCTCCCTAGCCATGTCAGATACACTTTCAAATTCCCTAGGTTTCAAATTCCCTAGGTTTCAAATAAACGTACAATTCCCTATTGCAACATTCCAAAAATTGATCCCTTGCCATTAAATCACAGACTGCGTCATATGAATTCGTAACATTACCAAGGGACAGCCACTTATCAAAATACTTTCTCAGTCTGCTACTGAACTACATAAAAGTTTCACTTTTAACCGGTCTGTCGCAACGAAACTTTTCCGGAAAACTCTGTCCTGTCAAAGTTTTTCAGCAATGGCTCTTTGAGCTTAACACTCATATGCATCTTCATTTGAGAAGCCTATCATTAACTTCCAGGGCACGGCCTTTTAATAATGCACTCAAATTTATAGCCCAACGATCTGTTTCCCACTTATTCGCGGTCGGGTATTTCTCAAACCGCGAAATGTAACTATCCATCTTATCCTCTGTCTCGTCAAGTAAGGCAACTTTAGATCCCTAGCCCGCGCTGCTTTCTCAGTCTGTTTAAGTGCGATTTTAACGTTTGCCGTCAAACGTTCGAGTTCTAACCTTATGTTCAACTCCGCTTCTTCCTTCTCATGGGCCAATTTAGACAACTCTAATTCTCTTTCCTTCTCTACCCGAGCTATTCTAGCCAAATCCAATTCTCTATCCTTCTCTACCTGAGCTAATTTAGCCAACTCCAATTCTCTATCCTTCTCTTCTTGAGCTATTCTAACCAATTCTAATTCTCTATCCTTCTCTACCTTAGCCAACTCCAATTCTCTATCCTTCTCTACCGTAGCTAATTTAGCCAACTCCAATTATCTATCCTTCTCTCTATCCTTCTCTACCTGAGCTAATTTAGCCAACTCTAATTCTCTATCCTTCTCTACCTGAGCTATTCTAGCCAACTCCAATTCTCTATCCTTCTCTACCTTAGCCAACTCCAATTATCTATCCTTCTCTACCTTAGCTATTCTATCCAACTCCAATTCTCTATCCTTCTCTCTATCCTTCTCTACCTGAGCTAATTTAGCCAACTCCAATTCTCTATCTTCTCTTTTTTAGCCAATTCCAATTCTCTATCCTTCTCTACCTGAGCTACTTTAGCCAACTCCAATTCCTTACGTGCAGCCTTTCCTCCCTTTCAAATGCCTGCTGTTCCTTAACCCAACTTTGGAGTTCCTGTCCCTCACAACCTAAGCGGGTTCCTTGTTCTAACAACTTGTCCATTTTGGAATGACGTATAATTACACGTCGGTCAAAATATAAATGGCAAATGCTATACAAGAGGACCATGATGGTCCTGTATCTCTCACCTAGGTCTATTCATCACCTTGTTTTTTGATCCCACATGACCCATATTCAAACATATTCAAGATTCAACATTCTTGGCAAGTTAATGAAGCTTACACCAAAAATGCAGTCCCAAGTATGATTTGAACAATTGTTTGTTTGATGTTAGGTTTATACTATATAGGTCATTTTGGAGACGTTGCTTCCATTTTGTGGGACTTTTACCCGACATTGAGATGAAAGGTCCGCCCCTTCATGTCTGACAGCATTTTTATCCCCCGACCGAATAGGTTCGGGGGATATAGCGATCAGCCTGGCGTCCGTCCGTCTGTCAGTCCGTCCGTCTGTCCGCACCAACGAAACGACATTTAGGGGGCAAAAAATTTGGACATTTTGACACTTAAGTATATATTCGTAGGTCCAAATGGGGTTTATTCCGTTATTTGGGTACTTAAGTGGCAAAAATTCGCTCTTAGGTGGCTTGCCGCTTAAGAGAATTTGCCGCTTAAGTAGTCAATATGCCGACGCCTAGCCACTTAAGTATCCGTTCGTGAGAACGTCCGTCCGTCCGTCCGTCCGTCCGTCCGTAGACGCAACCTTGTGATGGCCATAACTCCTATACCCTTTGAGATTCATTGATAGTTCTTGGCACAATTGTTCACAAGGCTGAGACGGCGTGTCATGCGCAAGAACCAGAACTCTGGATGCCATACTTTTTTAGTTATCTCCCCTTTTAATAAAATAGAATGACTACTTTGTGATGGCCATAACTCCAATACCCTTTGAGATATATTGATGGTACATGGCACAGATGTTCACAAGGCTGAGACGGCGTGTCATGCGCAAGAACCAGAACTCTGGATGCCATACTTTTTTAAGTTATCTCCCCTTCCAATAGAATAGAGTGACTACCTTGTGATGGCCATAACTCCAATACCCTTTAAGATATATTGATGATACCTGGCACAGTTGTTCACAAGGCCGAGACGGTGTGTCATGCACAAGAACCACATCTCTGGGTGCCATGGTTTTTGAGTTATCTCCCCTTCCAATAAAATAGAGTGACTACCTTGTGATGGCCATAACTCCAATACCCTTTAAGATATATTGATGATACCTGGCACAGTTGTTCACAAGGCCGAGATGGTGTGTCATGTACAAGAACCACAACTCTGCGTGCCATGGTTTTTGAGTTATCTCCCCTTCCAATAATATAGAATCACTACCTTGTGATAGCCACGTCTCCAATACTCTTTGAGATATATTGATGGTACTTGGTACAGTTGTACAAGAGGTTAAGCAGGTGTGTCACATGCAAGAACCACAACTCTGGGTGCTCTGGTTTTTAGCTCACCTGTCACGAAGTGACAAGGTGAGCTTTTGTGATCACTTTTTGTCCGTCGTGCGTCCGTCCGTGCGTGCGTGCGTCCGTGCGTCCGTAAACTTTTCTTCAAACGACATCTCCTCCTAAACCACTGATCGGATTTTGACCAAACTTCAAAGGAATGATCCTTAGGTGGTCCCCTTTCAAAGTTGTTCAAATGGTTCCGGTCCATTGCTTATATAGGTCACAGGAGCCAAAAATAGATTTTTTTCACCGAAAACTTAAAAAATCTTCTTCTCTGAAACCGCAAGGCCCAGGTCTTTGATATTTGGTATGAAGCTTCATCTAGTGGACTCCTACCAAGATTGTTCAAATTATAGTGCTGGGGCCAAACATGCCCCCGCACGGGGGCCCTTTGGTTTTGCATGGGCTTATATGGGGAAAATCTTAAAAAATCTTCTTCTCTAAAACCGCAAGGCCGAGATCTTTGATATTTGGTATGAAGCTTCATCTAGTGGACCCCTACCAAGATTGTTCAAATTATAGTGCTGGAGCTAAAAATGCCCCCGCATGGGGGCCCTTTGGTTTTACATGTACATGGGCTTATATAGGGAAAATCTTGAAAAATCTTCTTCTCTGAAACAGCAAGGCCCAGGTCTTTGATATTTGGTATGAAGCTTCATCTCGTGGACCCCTACCAAGATTGTTCAAATTATAGTGCTGGGGCCAAACATGCCCCCGCACGGGGGCCCTTTGGTTTTGCATGGGCTTATATGGGGAAAATCTTAAAAAATCTTCTTCTCTAAAACCGCAAGGCCGAGATCTTTCATATTTGGTATGAAGCTTCATCTAGTGGACCCCTACCAAGATTGTTCAAATTATAGTGCTGGAGCTAAAAATGCCCCCGCATGGGGGCCCTTTGGTTTTACATGTACATGGGCTTATATAGGGAAAATCTTGAAAAATCTTCTTCTCTGAAACAGCAAGGCCCAGGTCTTTGATATTTGGTATGAAGCTTCATCTCGTGGACCCCTACCAAGATTGTTCAAATTATAGTGCTGGGGCCAAAAATGCCCCCGCACAGGGGGCCCTTTGGTTTTACATGGGCTTATATAGGGAAAATCTTTAATAATCTTCTTCTCTGAAACCGCAAGGCCCAGATCTTTGATATTTGGTATGAAGCTTCATCTAGTGGACCCCTACCAAGATTGTTCAAATTATAGTGCTGGAGCTAAAAATGCCCCCGCATGGGGGCCCTTTGGTTTTACATCGGCTTATATAGGGAAAATCTTGAAAAATCTTCTTCTCTGAAACCGCAAGGCCCAGGTCTTTGATATTTGGTATGAAGCTTCATCTAGTGGACCCCTACCATGATTGTTCAAATTATAGTGCTGGGGCCAAAAATGCCCCCGCACGGGGGCCCTTTGGTTTTACAAGGACTTATATAGGGAAAATCTTTAAAACTCTTCTTCTCTGAAACCGCAAGGCCCAGGTCTTTGATATTAGGTATGAAGCTTTATCTAATGAACCCCTACCAAGATTGTTCAAATTATAGTGCTGAAGCTAAAAATGCCCCCGAACGGGGGCCCTTTGGTTTTTCATGGGCTTATATAGGGAAAATCTTGAAAAATCTTCTTCTCTGAAACCGCAAGGCCCAGGTCTTTGATATTTGGTATGAAGCTTCATCTAGTGGACCCCTACCAAGATTGTTCAAATTATAGTGCTGGGGCCAAAAATGCCCCCGCATGGGGGCCCTTTAATTTTGCATGGACATATATGGGGAAAATCTTTAAAAATCTTCTTCTCTGAAACCGCAAGGCCCAGATCTTTGATATTTGGTATGAAGCTTCATCTAGTGGACCCCTACCAAGATGGTTCAAATTATAGTGCTGGAGCAAAAAATGCTCCCGCACGGGGGCCCTTTGGTTTTACATGGGCTTATATAGGGAAAATCTTGAAAAATCTTCTTCTCTGAAACCGCAAGGCCCAGGTCTTTGATATTTGGTATGAAGCTTTATCTAGTGGACCCCTACCAAGATTGTTCAAATTATAGTGCTGGAGCTAAAAATGCCCCCGCATGGGGGCCTTTGGTTTTACATGGGCTTATATAGGGAAAATCTTGAAAACTCTTCTTCTCTGAAACCGCAAGGCCCAGGTCTTTGATATTTGGTATGAAGCTTCATCTAGTGGACCCCTACCAAGATTGTTCAAATTATAGTGCAGGAGCTAAAAATGCCCCCTGCACGGGGGCCCTTTGGTTTTACATGGGCTTATATAGGGAAAATCTTGAAAACTCTTCTTTTATGAGACCGCAAGGCCCAGGTCTTTGATATTTGGTATGAAGCTTCATCTAGTAGACCCCTACCAAGATTGTTCAAATTATAGCCCTGGGGCCAAAAATGCCCCCGCACCAGGGCCCTTTTGTTTTACATAGGCTTATATATGGAAAATCTTGAAAAATCTTCTTCTCTGAAACTGCAAGGCCCAGGTCTTTGATATTTGGTATGAAGCTTCATCTTGTGGACCTCTACCAAGATTGTTCAAATTATAGCCCTGGGGCCAAAAGTGCCCCTGCTCCGGGGCCCTTTGGTTTTACATAGACTTATATAGGGAAAATCTTGAAAAATCTTCTTCTCTGAAACCACAAGGCTTAGGTCTTCGATATTTGTTATGACGCTTCAGCTAGTGGACCTCTATAAAGATTGTTCAAATTATAGGCCTGAGACCAAAAATGCCCCCGCCATGTGGCCCTTTGGTTTTACATAGACTTATATAGGGAAAATCTTTAAAAATCATTTTCTCTAAAACACAAGGCTTAGGTCTTTGATATTTGTTATGAAGCTTCAGCTAGTGGACCTCTACCAAGATTGTTCAAATTATAGCCCTGGGGCCAAAAATGCCCCCGCTCCGGGGCCCTTTGGTTTTACATAGACTTCTATATGCAGGGTAAACCTTTAAAATCTTCTTTTCTGAAACCAGAAAGCCCAGGTTCTTATATTAGATATGAAGCTTCATCTTGTGGACCTCTACCAAGATTGTTCAAATTTTAGCCCTGGGGCCAAAATTGACCCTGCCCGGGGCCCACTTGTTATGCTTTCGATCAGGTGAGCGAACCAGGGCCCTCTGGGCCCTCTTGTTTAATTATCTCCCCTGACAATATAACCATTTGATGGCCATAACTCCAATACCCTTTGAGATATATTGATGGTACTTGGTACAATTGAATACAAGGTTGAGACGGCGCTTCATGCCTAAGAACCACAATTCTGGGTGCTATGATAAATATTTGAGTTATCTACCCTTCCAATATAACAGTATGACCAGCTTGTGATCTCCAACACCCTTTGAGACATATTGATGGTACTTTGTACAGCAATGCATGAGCTTACGCAGGCATGTCATTCGCAAGAACCACAATTCTGAGTGCCCTGGTTTTTGAGTTATCTCCCCTGACAGTATAATCTTGTGATGGCCATAACTGCAATACCTTTTGTGATATATTGCTGGTTTAATTCTGGTGCACTTTCTATTGGTGAACAATCTTCTGAAGGCCATATTGGCTTTTGGTAGGGGGATTTGCCATCTCTTCCGATGGCTATTTTTATTTCTGCAGCCTGAAGGTTGATTTCAATAATTTCTAATCTGTAGCATGCTTATGGTGGGGAAATTATGAAATAAAAGTAGGTCGAGTGATGACAATGTTTTTTTTTCTAAAAATAGCCGAAAGAACTTTGACCTTGATCCAAACACCCTGAAAGTCTGAATTGCTTGAGATATTGTATTATCATACAGAATATTTGTTTAAAGTTATAATTACCCCTAAAAGGCGGGAAAACCCTGAAGGGGTAGCCTGGCAAACAACATAGGCCCAAATCAGACGTCGCAGAACGTGGCATCTGATCAGGGTCTGCACTGTTTGCTAATAGCATTTTCTGTCAAATAAAATACCCCTCCTGACCAAGGTTTTACAAAAAGAGGGCAATTCTGAGCAAGTTTGATGATTGGACTAAAACTGTGATCTCTAGAGTGTTAACAAGGTTTTTCTATGATTTGACCTACTGACCTACCTTTTAACCAGACACGACACATAATCGTAATTGACCGAGATTTTGTCAGGATGATCATTTTGAGCATGTTTGGGGATGACTGGACCAAAACTGGCCTCTAGAGTGCTAACAAGGTTTTTCTGTGGTTTGTCCTACTGACCTACTTTTTGACTCGAAGTGACACATTCGAACTTGACCGAGATGTTGTCAGGATGATCATTCTGAGTAAGTTTGAGGATGATTGTACCAAAACTGGCCTCTAGAGTGCTAACGAGGCTTTTCGATGATTTGACCTACTGACCTATTTTTTGGCCGACATGACCCATAATCGAACACGACCGAGATATTGTCAGGATGATCGTTCTGAGCAAGTTTGAGGATGATTGGACCAAAACAGGGGTTGGTAACTCGAAGCCATCGTAAATATAGCAACTTAAGATGTACTTAAAGTAGAAGTAAAACAAAGATCAGGAATCGATACAATTAACTTACTCCACCCATCAAAGACACCAAAGGGAAAGAAACACAAACATTAAGCGACCAGACCATAATGGAAACCTAAACAAAGGAAGGCCATAAGGACAGTTACTTTCCCACAAAATGGCCATATGGCCATCCAAAATAAAAAGACACAAGTGATACACACAGTAAGTAACAAACAACACCATAAATAAACCGCAACAGAAGAACCGCCTTTGAACGGTCAGTGGAATGATTTCCACTGGGGGGGGGGGGGGGGGGGGCTTAAATCGATTTTACGTGGCCAAAATCCTCGCCCTTACTTCCGTCGCGATTTAGACAAATAGTTTGTTCAGTCCGCATGAAGGTCTCCTAACTCATCAGTGCAACATACTTAAGGTGACCACCGTAAAATTTATGGTCTCGTTATGTCGGTAACTGAAAACCTGTCGTATCGTTTCCATAAAGTTACGACCATCTTACCACTTACCAATTTACCTGTATAATTTTTAATCTCGTGCAAAGCACTTCGGAAACTTTTGTAAGCCAGGGCGTAGCAAAATAAAATAACGCTTAACATCTAATCAAATAACGCTTAACATCTTACTATAAATGATAATACCGGGGTTTGGCAGCCTTGTTGGAGCCTTTTCTGCCAAAAAAAGGCTTGGGTAGCGGTATCATAATTTGTTTGTTTGTTTTGGAATTTAATGGCCCAGTCAACACTATTTAGGTCATTTTTGAGCCGGTCAGTTTTCCTATCCACACTTTTCCTGTCCAGGCTTATACGTAATCGGTATTACCAGTACAGTGCGCATTCTTTCACAAGAAACTGACAACTGCCCTTCTTGAATCAGCGGAAGGGAGAAAATGACCGTAGAAAAGAATTCATGATCAGTCTCCACGAAAGACTGTTGCCGAGCCCGGCAGGTCTCGAACCCGCGTCCTCCTGATCACCAGTCAGACGCGCATCCGACTGAGCTACCGAGGCCGGCAGCGGTATCATAATAGGCAAGGTTTTAAATAAACTATGGGATGAGAAAAAATGACACAACTGGCGACCCCTTCTCTACATTTCCTCCTGATTTGCCATGCCTGAGCAAGTTGATGGGGCATATTGGTTCTGTCTTGTCCGTCTTTCTGTCTGTCTGGCCGTCTGTCCGTTACGCTTTCACTCTGTAGGAAACCCAAGAATTGTTTGAGCTGGGATCTCGAAATTTCATATATGGAATGTGCATGAAAAATAAACGGACACGTATTTTACTTTTATTTTTTTTATTTTTTCGCCGGACTTATCTTTGCAGAGTTACGCCCCTTTTCGGACTTATGCATTGCTGCTATGGGGAAACCTTGTGAACAAAATATCTGAAGAACCGCTTGAGCTACGCTCATGATATTTAGTAGAGAGTTTGGGCCTAAAGTATAGATTGCCTAATTAACTTTTGATGATAATCCGAAAATATTTAATGGAGTAACGCCCCTTTTCGGACTTATGCATTGTGGCAATGGGGAAACCTTGCGAGCAAAATATCTGGAGAACTGCTCCAGCTAGGCTCATGATATTTAGCTGACAGTTTGGGTCTAAGGTATTGATGACCTGATTAACTCTTGATGAAATTCCGAAAATATTTAATGGAGTTACGCTCTTTTTCGGACTTACGCATCGTGGCTATGGGGAAACCTTGTGAGCAAAATATCTGGAGAACCGCTTGAACTATGCTCATGATATTTAGTAGACTATTTGGGACTAGGGTGTAGATGACCTGATTAACTTTTGACGAAATTCCGAAAACATTTAACGGAGTTATGCCCCTTTTCGTACTTATGCATTGTGGCTATGGGGAAACCTTGATTTTAATTATGTTTTTCTTTAATTATGTGTCTAGTGACAAGCACATCGTTGGGGGCATAGTGTTTCACAAACACATTTTCTATATCGATACTAAAAGAAACCCTGTGTGCCGAGAAAAAAAGAAGATTGCTGTACAACTTATTTTCTTATGCTTCTATGTAGTGTCCGTTTCTTTCGCAATAGTTAAGATGAGGTTACGGCATGCCCGAGTTGTCCTTAACTTTACGATATGGTTAAGTTGTCTCCATAAATTACGGTACTTTCGAGTTACTCACACTAATCGCTACGCGGCGATCAAGATATACTTAAGGTCGTCGTAAGCCTTAAGAGAGCTTCGAGTTACCAACCCCTGGCCTCTAAGAGTGTTAACAAGGTTTTTCTATGATCTGACCTACTGACATACTTTTTGACCTGAAATGACCCATATTCAAACTTGGCCGAGACATTGTCAGGGTGAACATTCTGACCAAGTTTGAGGAAGATTGGACCAAAACTGGCCTCTAGAGTGCTAACAAGGGTTTTCTGTGGTTTGACCTACTGACCTACTGTTTGACCCGACATGATCCATATTCCAACTTGACCAAGATATTATCAAGATGATCATCCTGAACAAGTTTGATGATGATTGGACCAAAATTGTGGCCTCTAGAGTGTTAACAAGGTTTTCCTTTGATTTGACCTGGTGACCTACTTTTTAACCCGACATGACCCATTTTCGAACTTGACCGACATTGTTCTGATGATCATTCTGACCAAGTTTGATGATTGGATCAAAACCGTGGTCTCTAGAGTGTTAACAAGAAAATTTTACTCACGCACGACGAACGACGCACGACGACGCCGGACATCTCAGTCAGAAAAGCTCACCATGACCTTCGATCAGGTGATCTAAAAATTAGCAAACTATTTCACCAGTTAGATATCTTGTGAACAAGACCAGATAAAATACTGATCAAACAAGCTACTTAATGTTGTTAAGCAAGCTTTGTTCATAAACGTCAAAATTTTAACGCAACAATTGGCATTACGTTTATCATTAGTCACAAATAGGAACACGACTCCAAATGATCATTACCATTGAAGCTACGCGTCACGTATTAACACTATCACTGTTGAACTTCAATCACAACGTTATCCTAACGTCATATTGACGTTAGACCTACGTGATGTCACGGACAAGAAAAAGAATTCAAAAGGGGAAAACTCAATAAAAAGCACCACGACAACGGGAAGCTATAAGGGACATACAGAACGGAACATTGAGCGGTAACACTAGGCTGACGTTAATAATTGGAAACTCCCGTCCGAGAAAAGGATGAAGCTGTATCTCAGTATTCCCTTCAGTTAAGTTACTAAATCCTCACTGGATTTTGATTCACATGATTTGATTTCACAGTACTATAACAATACTTGCACATACATGTAGTTTCATATCACAAGCCGCTACATCCACAAAAATATGAATGAATGGACTCTTGTAATATGACAACACATGCAAATGAGCCCGTTAATAACTTTAGACCTGCACTTCCTTTCAAAGACATTATCCCACTTCTGACACCAATGTCACGTGACTTCCGGTGAGTGGGAGATTGAGCTGGCCCGCGGCTAATTTCAGCCTCACACACACTCAAAGGCAGCGTGCGTCACGATAGACGAGGGGTGGTCTAATCGAGAAAGAACAAGGTCCAAGTAATACAAATATTTATTTGCAACATCACTTCAATAAAATAGTACACAACACACACTCACACTCGCACGAAAACAAATATGTATGGGCATGCGCATATTGCTCTTAGGAACCTTAAGTTAAGAATTCCTTAACGATTCATCTTTGAAATTCAACTGTTCATTTTTTAACAAAAAGGTTACTCCCGCGTGATAATAACTACGCCTTAAAGGAGTCCTCCCTGAAGTTATTCGCGACGCCTGTATGTGTCCTTCATGCTGGAGATACGTTTGTCTGACCCTACCATAGATACGTTTGTCTGACCCTACCATAGATACGTCAAGTATGGATTACCATCTTGGCTTAACGAAGTAGTGCATTAAATGCCACTATTGGCCACATGTCATGGTAGATCTTATAGCCCTTGTAGATGTCTGAAATTAACGAACATCATAATAATCTCTGCTAACCTCAACTTTCCATATTCTTTCCTTGATGTGTGATGCCGTGTCCGCGCAAGTGGGGGGTTGTGAAACTTTCAAGATAATTTGACCTTTGACAAATGCTATAATTGAAAGCCATCCCTCATTGCAAGGGAGACCTGTGTATACAGATCACTAGGAGCGGGCAAGCGAGCATTATATTAACGTACATTCGACGGCAACGGTCATGACGTCAACGTCAATTTGACGTCACGACGTTGCGGTCGAATACACGTGGTGGGACTGATATAACCTCAGTGCACCAAAGCTTACTACATTTAAGACAAAACTAACACACTCAAGAAACGAGCTAAAACATGTACAAATAAAATACAGAAACATTGCACTTTTAAATTAATGAAATTGTCCCTTAGAACCCCATTGCGCAAACCACCAATGCGTTACCATAAATATTATGTTCTTCTTACAAAACATATGGCTGAAAATGGCTGTGCAAAAATTTGCCATCGTTCCCTACTTCTGCCCAGAATACGGACCGCACCCACATGTTAGAACAGCATCACTGCGCAGTTGTTCTAATGAGTACCCACAATCCGCATGCCAAAGCAGAACCACGGAAAAATGAATGCATCAACGTCATATTAACATTGCAGCGACAATGAATCGCTCGGAGTACGTACTCTGATATAAGTACATCGATTAAAAACTAAGAATGAAGGTACCCCGTCATGATGACCACCAGCCGTATATGCTGGGACTCCTCGCCTTGCCAACCGACGACGAGTAAACGATAGAGGATATTTGATTTTTTCAGTGTAAGATCGAATTTCATTTCATGGAATGAACACCAAAACTGTTATTTTCACGAGTGGCGTAGCCACGAGTGAAAATAGCAGTTTTGGTGTTCATGAGTGAAATAAAATTTGATCTTGCACTGAAAAAATCAAATTTTCTGTTTCTTACATGCTTCAAAAGGCAATATTTAGCGTCTTTAATGGTGTCGCTCACATTCTGAGAAAATTATCTTTGTTCCTGTTCGTTTCGCGTCAATTTAGTGGTGTCCATCGTGTTTAGTGGGTATACTTTTGGGTGTAAACTCAAAGTTTGCACCTGAGAAATGGCCTGGGATGGTATTATTATGAATGGTTACTGAAATAATTGAGCGATTAGTTTCCCAAAGAAGCTGCGGACAGATCTAATGTCGCGCGACAAAATACGTGACGTCAACGTCTAAAATGACGTCATTAACGTCCTCGTTTGGCTTAGCGTCAAGTCTAATACAGTTCATTAATTTTCAATCATCTGACAGTGAAAAAACTGACCACAACATTAGATTTCGAGAAAAAAGTAGTCCCAGTGAAAAATAAAATTGATATCTGTCACTGTTTGAAACAGTGACAATATCGTTTTCGATTTCACAGAGAAATCTCTATATTTCACTGAAAAGCATGTAAGAAATCATTTTGTCAACCATCATCGAGTACAGTATTCCCGCTCAGTCTTACAGGCTAGACCGGCGAGCACAATGTACTCGCCTCAAAATAATAATTGAATAACTAACAAACTGCTTGAAGCCATATGATTGATAAAAACATATCGTGCATAGACGCAAGTGGCGTCTGATTAGGGTCTACAGAAAATGCATCCTGGCATTATTTCATTAAACCTATCATTGAATCTGATCAGTCTTCAAACGAAAGGAGAAAAAAATGTACAGTAACATTACTGCGAAAATTCAGTGCTGCGTCTGATCAGGACCTTCAATGCAATGAAACGCCGATAATGATGGTGTGTGTAACCATAAACTGCGACTGATCAGAATCTACACAAATTATACTGCAAAAAGATGCATGCGTGCCCTATGCACTTGCCTATGAACAAACGCCGTCATACACGGTAACTATTGATCCTAATGCAATTATCTGCCCCTACAATGAACGGTACATAACTCGCCAAAATTATCTACCCTTACAATAGATGGCGATCCATGTAAGCAATAGATCCAGCGCTTAAGTTCCATTTCTTCTCTGCACAACACTAAGGTGCCACCTATATGTGCTGTACAGGGAAAAGAAATGGCAATATTATCTTAAAAAGGATACTGACAAGCAAGAATAGCGCTGCATCTAAGAATCAAAGATAATAAATAAAAATCATTTTACTCACTGCTATCGGCCTATGCTAAATACTGTTACATCGGCTTTGGAAATAATGTCCCACACCCGATGTTAAGCGGTCTGTTACTTATATAGGGATGTGTCAGCACACGTATACGATCATGCGATGGCCTTGCCACAATAGCTCGCAAAAGTCGGGTCGCCTGATCGACACGTCACCTGTATGGAGTATTGCACAGGCCAGCCAACAGAGAATCACAGGGTTCAAGAAGGTAGTTGGTTAGAAAATACGCCCTCTTAACAAGATGTGTCTGATATGACAGACGTAACTTCCATCAAGAACATATGTTTAGTTGTGTGCAGGTCCGAAACCGTCTGAAAATAACGAAGAAACCTACGTTTATCAATAAAAAAATAAATGGACAGTTTTCCTGACAAGGCCTATAAAAATCGGTTAACTTGTAAACATGTCAGTATTGCTCTCTTGTAAGAGAACAAGTAATTACATGCCTATAAGTTTCGGGTTAAAAAATAAGAAACACCTTGTCGTGACAATCGTAGGTGCCTGGCCTATACTGATGCCCTAAAACATTCGTTTTCCCCAGAGAATAGTCGTCCCTCGTCTGCGGTAGATGCCAAGTCCCCAGAAGGGTTCAAAGCCCGTACAGTGTAGATTGGGACTCAGAGGTATGCGTTTTAGTATACCTCTGTTAATCAGATTTTAAATAGATTTAAGGACTCATCCAGTGTCCTCTTTTCTGTTCTTGTTTTAAAGCTAAATTCATAATTTAGCCACCCAACCAAGCGAGGTAATGGTCAAATATGACCGTCTCAGTATAAGAAGATAGATAGATATTTTTCATATTTCTGCTCAAAGCATAGATTTGGGGAACTGGTTAGAACCGCCTAGGTGAGCCGGTTCGAACGTGCACACAAGCTATGCTTTTGAGCGGAAATAAGAAAAATGATGTAAACCCCTGTAAACCCCGATTTTGCAACAAAAATAGGGTTTTATATGGATTATATAGGTGTGTTCTCGTGATGCTGATTCCCGTTTTAAGCAGTACTATGACTTGGACAAATACCGACCATCCGGCATATATCCCAGCAGGATCACGTCGCTGGGACAACGTCATTGCACGACGTTGCACCAACGTTGATGTGACGTTGCATAAACGTCATGACGTTTCGTCATCAGTTTTTTTTGTTTAGTTATTTTCTGTTCATGACGATTTGTTATTTCTTGTGAATGCCGTTGTAATATTTCGGCGTTGCAAACTGAATAGAACAGACAGAAATGATCAGGAATCGATATAACCATCAAACGCGTGCAATCAAAGACACCAAAAAGCGTGAAATAACTAAACCTTAACGAAAAGTTCAATAGCGGAAAGCCAAAAGGACATTTAATCGTCCACAGAATGACAAAACGGCTATCCAAAATAAAAGACGTCAAAAGTAATACATACATGCAAAGACAAACTATAACAAAAATAAACAAAGGTAGGTGAACTGGAACCGTCTCAAGTCTTAAAGGTAAGAAATTGCTCCTTCTGAGCAAACTTCATTTCATTTAACATTTGTACCGGCCCCGATAGCTCAGTTGGTAGAGTGTCCGCTCCGGGGAACGGGAGGTCACGGGTTCGATCCCGGGCCGCGACATACTAAAGTCGTTACTAAAAATGGTACTGGCTGCTCCTCGCTTGGTATTCAGATTTGCGGGGTAGAGCTAGGACTGGTCGACCCAGTGTCAGGATAATGTGACTGAGTGTGGTATCATGTAATGTGTCTGGGACATGATACTTCAGTGAGACAGCGCAATAAAAGTGAGCATTGAGCTTCCTGTCGCAACCAGACACCGTCATGATATGACTGAAAAATTGTTGAAAGCGACGTTAAACCCGAATTCACCCCACCCACATTTAATATTAACGACTTTGCATTAGGAAGAAAGCAATGTTTTTGAAGAAGCTGACTCGCTAAAGGTGGCTCTTTAAAACGCGTATCCTGCTAAATGAATTAATGTAGCTGCACTCATTTCATAGTAACTATCAACTGATCTAATTACTTGAATTAGTATTTTCGTTCAGTTCACAAGCTGCATGACTGTTTAGATCTTGATCAGAGTTCTTTTTAATAGCCATCTGATCTGGATCTACACTGTTCGCAAAGATTGTCTTTATCAGTAAGGTAAGAGTTAACCGTTCTATACTTACCGTTTCAAACATGGACCTCTGGCAGACAATGAAGACCCAGTTCAGACGCGCGAGCAGGGTTTACACTCCTTGCTTAAAGTACTGAAATTTTTTGCGTCACATCAAAAGTAACAAATCTGACACCACACAATCTGTGAATGAGCCTGCTGGAATATAAGAATCTTATATGGGTGTGAAGGGTGGATGGAAAAATCCGTCCCGAGGGTCACTGTCCGGCATCACGAGGCTTACCGAGTGATGCCGGACAGTGATCCCGAGGGACGGATTTTTCTATTTACCCCTCACACCCATATTGGATTCTTTTTCTTGCATACATTCCATTTCTATTGCGAATTTTTAATGCTGCTGTCATTTCAGTTACCGACGTCCGCCATTTTGCGATGACAAAACAGGAATGTTTAGTGACGTCACGCATGACGACGCCGCGCATGAGGTTGTAATCAACCAGTGCATTTATCAAACACGCGATTATATTCGATTTGGGGTCGGAACACCAGGGTCAGAACATGAATTTCTATCCCAGTTTAAAATCGCGGATTTCCTTGTCTGGTGTGCAAGAATATATAGTTTATGGTAATCAACAAAAATGTAATTTGTAATTTCACTGGCTTACCTCAGTTGCGTCGGAATCCCAACTTGTCAAACGCATAAGACGTTTACAAATAACACACAAGGATTTATCAGGTTCATCTAAAATGAAACCTGTAACATATAAACTTTCGTAAAAAATATCCATATACAGTCTTATAAAATGCCTTGGATAACATTAACCACAAAAAAGAGAATTAATAATTTATCTTATCAGTCCCCCCTATATGAACTGCATTGTAGCACATTGGCCTGATAAACATAAGTTTTCTTAGAACAAGTGAACTTTATCAGGTCAACGTGACATTGCGCTTTTATTAATGAACGGGACTACTAGAAAAAACAAGAGGCCCATGGGCCACTATGCTCACCAGAGCTCAGGGGGCACTGCCCACTGGCAGCAATGTATTTTAATTAACCATTGAAGCCCTGCGCCCAAGGATGCTACAGATAAAGTTTGGACCCAATCAGCCTAGTGGCTTCTGAGGTCTGATGTCGCTTGAATGTGTTGTTGCAGGACAACAGATGACAACTGACAATTACCAATCTGTGGCAACCAATAGGCCTAAAAGAACATTATTAAAGGAACACTTCTATGAAAGTTGGACAAACTATCTTGAAAGCCATAAATGTCATTTTTCGATTTTCCCCATTATAAGTCAATGGAAGCTCTTAACTTGCCATAGCGAACAAACCAAAGAGCTAAATTTCATAAACCAGAGCTCAGGTGAGCACTGCCCTATGGCAGCCATGTATTTAACATGATATGGTTTTAATCTACCAATTATAAAGTCTCCCAAACAAACCCCATACTCAAATGAGCACTAATGTGGACTGTATCTGAAATATTAGGTGTTTTATAAAGTAGACAGTGTGGGGCATGAACCCAATGGAGCCCTGGTTGGTGTCACTAAATGTGTCTTATCAAAAGGAATAGAGACATATATGGTTTAGGGGTGGGGATATGTATGGCTCCTGAGATGTAAGGCCTTTTAAGCAGTATAAGGATTCAGGCATGGCGGATACCAGAACAGCCAGGATTGTCACTGAATGCTGAACGGTTTCTGATATATGAGGCCATTTTATGAAGTGGATGGCAGAGAAATGGCCCCTGTGGATCCCCTTAAATGGGGGTGACTAAATGTGTCTAATAACAATGAACAAGAATATATGCGATCATGGGAATGGGATTTAAATGGTTTCTGAGATATATGGCTAATTATGAAGTTGTGTCTTATCATAAGGAACAAGAATATATATAGTTAAGGGGTGCGGATCTGAACGGTTTCTGAGATATATGGCTTTTAATGAAGTAAAGATTAGGGGCATGGCCCGTGGCGCCTCAGGGGAACCCCCTGATTGCTTCTTATCATAAGGAACAATAATATATATGGTTTAGGGGTAGGGCTCTGAACAGTTCCTCAGATTTATAGTATTTTGTGAAGTGGAGGGGTTGGGGCATGTCCCTGGCACACCCGGGGAACACCAGGTTGGTGTCACTTAATGCATCTTATCATAAGGAACAAGCATATATATGGTTTAGGGGTAGGGCTCTGTAAGGTTTCTGGAATCTTTAGCCTTTTATGAACTGGAGAGGCTTGGGCATGGCGCCGGCACATCCCGAGCGCCCCCCAGGTTGGAGTCACCGAATCCGACTTATCATATAAGGAACAAGAATATATATGGTTATGGGGTGGGGATCTGTAAGGTTTCTGGGAAATTGGGTCTTTTATAAAATGGCGGGGTCACTGAATGCGACTTATCACAAGGAACAATAATATAATATGGTTTAGGGGTGGGGATCTGTACGGTTTCTGGGATATTGGGTCTTTTATGAAATGGAGGGGGGTGGGGCATGGCCCCGGCACATCCCAGGGGACCCCCAGGTTGGTATCATCGAGTGTGTCATATCATAAGAAACATGGTTATATATGGTTTAGGGTTGGGGATCTGACTGGTTTCTGAGATAAATGGCATTTTATGAATTTGAGGGGGTTGGGCATGTCCCTGGCACATCGGAGGGGACCCCCAGGTTGGTGTTACTTAATGCATCTTATCATTAGGAACAAGACTATATACGGTTTAGGGGTGATGATCTGTAAGGTTTCTGATATATAAGGCATTTATGAAGTGGAGGGGCGGGGCATGGTCCCGGCACATCCTTCGGGACCCTCAGGTTGACATAAAAGCATATGACTGAGAGAAGTTTACTCAAAGAACTTTTCTATGGAAGTTTTGTCAAAATGTCTGCAAATGCTTGGCAGTTAATGCCATTTTTCAATTTTCCCCATTATAAGTCTATGGAAAATCTAAGTTGCCTTAGCAACCAACCTAAGCAGCCGAATTTCATGAGAAACACAAAACCTGTAAAGGCAAATATTGTTAATATTTCCATACACTCACAGCCTCATATAGCAAACGGTTTCTGAGGAGATGATGTTTTAAGTATTTTTTTTTTTATTTTTTTTTTTTCATTTTGGTTTCCATGGCAACCAATACAAATGAGCAGTATGCCTAAAATCATATGGCAGATAGTAGATTGCCTAAGGAACATTTCTATGAAAGTTTTGTCAAAATATCTGCAGAGGCTTGGCAGTAAATGTCATTTTTCAATTTTCCTCATTATAAGTTGCAATAGCAACCAAACTAAAGAGCCGAATTTCATAAAAAACACAAAACCTGTAAAGGCAAATATGATGAATGTTTCCATAAACTCTCAGCCTAATATAGCCATAGGTTTCTGAGGAGATGATTTTTTTTCTATTTTTTCATTTTGGTTTCCATGGCAACCAATAAAAATGAGCAGCAGGCCTTAAATCATATGGCAGATAGTAGATTGTCTACGGAACATTTCCATGAAAGCTTTGTCAAAATATCTGCAGAGGCTTTGCAGTAAAAGCCATTTTTCAACTTTCCCCATTATAAGTCTATGGAAACTCTAAGTTGCCATAGTAAGCCCCCGCCCATAGGGGCTTGAAGAAATATATGGGCTGCATGATGCTTCCACGCAGAGCTGAATCCGGCCCGCACACTAGTACTGGTAAACCGCTGAGAGGATCTAAGCCTGTCCAGGAACCGCGGTGCGAGGCGGACCGTCCATGCTAATAAACCCTATTGGTTTCATTGGGCGACAGGGCTTGAGCTGTCATTTCATCTCAATGTCGGGTAAAAGTCCCACAAAATTGGAAGCAACGTCTCCAAAATGACCTTTACAGTGTTGACGGGGACGTTAAACCTCAAATCAAACAATCAAACAAAGTTGCCATAGTAAACAAACTAATGAGCCGAATTTCATAAAAAACACAAATTTTCAATCCACCAACCCAAAGATGCTACAGATGAAATTAAGGCCCAATTGGCCGAGTGGCTTCGGAGGAGATGTCGTTTGAAAGTGTTGACGCAGACGACATACGTCATACGACGGACGACGACGGACAACTGCCTATCCTATAAGGTCCCCCGGAGCCGTCGGCTCTGGTGAGCTAATGAGAAAAGTTGGTATTAATACTGGAAAAATACTTATTAAATATAACAGGAAAAATATAGTCAGCTGATACCAAATATATTGACCACTCGAATGTTTGGACGCACTGGGGACCATCGATAACTGATCCTAAATTGCAAATTTAGGAGTGCACAATGGGATAAACTGACAAAATTTAATGTAATACCAGATTCTTGTCTTTTGATATCAGGTTTATCAGGCTCGGCTTCGAGAACGTATGTAGAATCGCTTGGCAACCCTCGCGATTTGACAAGCGTTCTCGAAGCTTAGCTATCAAAAGACGCTCACCTGGTATTCCCTATATATTTTCCTTATCTGTAATTAAAACAAATTATCTTTTACAGTGATGCAAGAGGGAAGAACATGCATATATATAAGTAGCTACAGAGAAAACAATTCACTTTGTAATGCATGCTCTTGTGCCTGATGCGCAGAGCGAGTTGATGGAAGATCTCCAGAATAAATGGCAACAGTGAACAAAATACTATTTTAAAGTGAAAAAGAGAGGACAATATTCAACGCAAAACCAGCGGCATGAATAAACCTGCAAATGATTTGTTTCTATAAGCGCCATAAATCAACTACTATCATGGATTATATTTGTATTATTGTTCCTCAGATAGACTGTATCTGATTAGCCGCACAGATTCTATCTTCGCATGTGCACTGGTAAAATTTGAAGGGGTTAGTGCAAGAAGGGGCCTAAGTCAATTTTTTTTTATAATTTCGAGAAAAACGCGAAAAACAAAATATTTTGCAAAATTTTCATATTTTTCATACTTGAGTATAAATAAATTCTTTTGATGTGTTATCGTGTCATCTCAAATGGTGCAGAAATCGCATAAATAGTTCTGAGTATATCGCAGATATTCATTTGTTACAGTAATAGTTTAGTGCAAGAAGGAACCTAAGTCCAGGATTTATTGGATTTAGGCACCTTCTTGCACTAAAACAATACAACAAAAAGCAGAAACCTATGTCATTTAGTTGAACATGTATATTTTATCGTATCATTATATACCCTTTATTAGTTTAATATAACAAAAATCTGAAACAAATGAACAAAACATGCAACGGAAACTCAAAGCTTTATGTGGTAAAACGGACTTAGACCCCTTCTAGCACCAAAGATACGACATTGGACTTAGGACCCTATAAAAAAATTTAATTAGCCCTCGTTTTAAATGCCAGTAAAGAAATAAGGTATAACAAACTATATATCAGACTGCGGGTCTTGATATGATGTATCTGAAAATGATAATATCCCAGATTTTTTCAAAAATGGACTTGGGCCCCTTCTTGTACCAACCCCTTCATTTGATGAATATCTATAATTACATAGCCCGAGAAGGGACATGATTTTTTTTAATTTGTTGTGCGAACAAGATATTAAGTTGTGTGAACAAGATATTATCTGGTGCGGACAAGATAATATGTTGTGCGCACAACATATTATCTTGTGCGGACAACAAAATTTATCTTGTGCAGACAACATATTATCTTGTGCGCACATATTATCTTGTTCGCACAAATATTATCTTGTTTGCAAAACATAGATCTTGGGAAGTTGTGCGAACAAGATAATATGCGCACAAGATATTATCTTGTGTGGACAAGATAGTATCTTGTGATTATCTTGTGCGCACAAGATATTATCTTGTGAGGACAAGATTATATCTTGTGCGCACAATATATTAAGTTGTGCGAACAAGATAATATCTTGTCAGTACAAGATCTATATTGTGCAGACAAGATAATGTCTTGTGCGCACAGAAATTAAGCTAACTTCCCTTTTATCTTTCGAGGTACTGATAGCTCTGGGGAAGCGGCTGGGATGTCAGATTGAATTTATAGACACTTACTTTATTAGTAACTATCAAATATTTCAAATATTTTGTGCAGCATTTGACTCAGCTTTACGGGCCACGTGGTCTAGTGGTTAAGATCGCCGACTCTTGAACATTAGGTCTTTTACCATTATGGGTTCGAGTCTAGCTCGGGGCAAATGTGAGACGCCAAGTTCTGCATGCAGATATATTGACCTAGTGACTGCACTTTATGCGCCAGTGTTGAGTCGACCGTTGATTTATGCATGTATCGGGCAGATATGGGGCGTCAGGGAGACGTCGGGCAGGCGCGCATGTGGCGTCATGTCACACTTTCCACATTATGCGGACATATTGACCTGATGACTGCACTTTACGTGCCATTGTTGGGTCGACCGTTGATTTATGTATGTACAGAGCTGACGTCGGGCAGACGTGCACGTGGCGTCATGTCACATTTGCGTTTTGCGCGGTGCTATGGCGTTGGTGCAGCGTCGTGTCTGCGTAGTTGAAAAAGTTACGAAGTTGTACCGGTAACGATTCATCTTCTGACGATGTGTGCCCGTTAGGTGGGTAATATTTGTAAATGGTAGGACGACGTCGCGCCGCCTCCCCAGACAATGGTAGCTTTAATCTATGGTTAATATTTGCGTTGTATTGAAAAATGAGAACTGTCTTTTCCTGTTTTGTACCGCGTCCCCCGAGCTCTGTGTAGATAGAAATATACTCCTGTTTTTCTTCCTTTTGTTCATGGAAAAAAAACAACATCAGGTAGAATGTATTTGTATAGAGGGTTTGTATGTGTTGACGGTTTGCCGTACAGAGGGGTTAACAAAATGGATTTTGATATGTGATGAAGAAGACATTATTAGGTTTTTAAACAACAGGAAAAATCTTAATTTGTCCACTAAATGGAAAGTTGATTCAGTGGAGCTGGAGGTTTTTGTGATTTGTTCTGAGTTTATTATCATACATGGCTGATAATGCAATAACACTGGTTAGTATGAATTGCCAGGGACTTTCCAACAAGACTACCAGAGCTGATACACTTAATTTTCTTAAAAATAAAAAATATTCAATTTATATGTTACAAGATACCCATTTTATTAATAGAGAAGAAAAATACATAAGAGCGCAGTGGGGATATGATTGTTATTTTAGTAACTTCTCAAGTCAGTCAAGAGGAGTGGCAATTCTCTTCAATAATAACTTTGAATTTAAAGTACATAAGATTGAGAAAGATAATGAAGGAAATAAACTCATTTTGGATATATCAATTAAAGATTCACATTTCTTATTAATTAATATTTATGGACCAAATAGAGACACACCAGAATTTTATCTAAATATCTTGAAGGACATAGAAAAATATGACTACCCAGTTATACTTGCGGGAGACTTTAATTTAGTTCTTAATCCAGAAAAAGATCTATATGACTACGTAAATGTAAATAACCCAAAGGCTCGAGAACAAGTTTTAAACTTAATGATCGAGTGTAATTTAATTGACGTCTGGAGAGAAATGAATATAGAAAAGAAACAATATACTTGGAGAAAAAAAAATACTAATAAAAAAGCAAGACTAGATTTCTTTTTAATCTCTGAATCTCTTTTTGTAGAAGTTCAAGAAACATATATATATACAGGTTACAAAACTGATCATTCTATGATATTATTAAAATTTGACTTTGATAAGTTTAAAAAAGGCAGATCTTATTGGAAATTTAATAACTCGCTTCTTAAGGACCAAGTTTATGTGAGAGAAATTAAAACTGTTATTTCTGAAATGAAAAATAGGTACGCTTCGGAGCATCAGATAAATAACCTAGATGTAAACGGAACTCCCATAGAAGATTTAATATTAAAAATAGATGATCAACTTTTTTATGATGTTTTATTAATGGAGATCCGTGGCAAAACAATTTCATATGCATCGTTTAAGAAAAAATCTAACGAAAATAAAGAATGTAAGCTGCTGGAAGAAATAGATACACTCGAAAAACAAGATATGAATAATGAAGATTTAATAGATAATAAGAAAAAAGAGTTGTTTGATCTTAGACAGAAAAAAATGGAGGGGAAAATAATTAGATCTAGGGCTAAATGGATAGACGACGGTGAAAAAGTTACTAAATATTTTTGTAATCTTGAAAATAGGAATTTTGTTAGTAAATGTATGAACAAATTAATTAATGATAATGGCACCGTTTTAAAAGAACAGTCTGAAATACTTAATGAAACTATGTTATTTTATAAAAAATTATATTCGGCGAGATCTGTTAAGAATATCGACCTAACAGAGATGTTTAGAGAAATGTCTGTCCCTAAACTACAAGACAATGAAAAAAATGCACTCGAAGGTTTAATAACGCACAATGAACTATTAAAATGTTTAAAAAAATCTTCTAATAATACGAGCCCGGGCTTTGATGGCTTTACTTACGAATTTTTTAAATTTTTCTGGGCAGACTTGGGAGGCTTTATGTTAAGAGCAATTAACGCTAGTTTTATAAAAGGTGAACTTTCAGAAACTCTTAAACGTGGAGTTATTACGTGTATTCCAAAGGGTAATAAAGACAAGCAGCTTTTAAAAAAACTGGAGACCAATTTCATTGCTGAATACTTCGTATAAGTTAGCATCAGCTTGTATAACTGAACGATTAAAAACAGTCTTACCAAACTTGATAAATGAAGATCAAACAGGATTTATTTCTGGAAGGTTCATTGGAGAAAACATACGTTTACTTTATGATGTTATGAATTATACGGAAAAACAAGAAATACCAGGGATGCTCCTCTTGATTGACTTTGAAAAAGCCTTTGACTCTGTTTCCTGGGAATTTTTATTTAAAGTATTAGAATTCTTTAAATTTGGAAACTCCTTTATTAAATGGATTCAGGTATTTTATAAGAATATTCAGTCCTGTGTTATTGTAAATGGTCATCTATCGGACTGGTTCTTTTTGGAACGTGGTTGTAGACAGGGCGACCCTTTGTCGCCATATCTGTTTATACTCTGTGCAGAAATACTGGCAATTCTCGTAAGAAGTAACAGTAATATAAAAGGTATAAGAATTGGGGAGTCGAATGTGATTATTTCCCAATATGCAGACGATACGTCCATCATACTTGATGGCTCAAAGAAATCTTAAAAAAACTGTTTAAAAGTG
Organism: Lucinisca nassula; assembly: GCA_963580285.1. NCBI lineage: Eukaryota > Metazoa > Mollusca > Bivalvia > Lucinida > Lucinidae > Lucinisca > Lucinisca nassula. The sequence continues at coordinate 255,137 of CAUZLF010000690.1, read as the reverse complement.
CTAAAATTCTATGCGGAAGCCTCCGGCCTTTGTATTAATATGGAAAAAACTAATGTTGTTTGGATTGGCTCCAAGAAAAATAGCAACGAAAAGTTTTGTGAAGAATATAACCTTTCATGGAATAATAGTGAATATACAATATTAGGAGTTACGTTTACGCAAAACTTGGGAAGAAATTGCTGAGAAAAATTTTGCTATTAAAATTGAAGAAATGAAAAGAATTTTAGCAAATTGGTCCAAAAGATTGTTAACACCGATAGGTAAAATAGTGATTATTAAAAGTTTAGCGTTATCCAAGATAAATCATTTAATTTTATCCTTACCTGATCCTCCCGAAAGGTTTATTAAGGAAATTCAAGATATGTTTTTTAACTATCTTTGGGCAAACGGCCCAGATAAAATTAAACGTAAAGTAATAATACAGAATTATAATATGGGAGGACTAAGAATGATTGATTTAAATTCATTCATGAGGGCCTTAAAACTAACATGGCTGCGTAGAATCATTGTTAAATCTAGCAGTTATTATCGAATAGTTAAAGAATTATTTCCAACGATCGAACAGTGCATTAAATTTGGAAGCAGAATCTACGATCTGAGGAAGCATACAATAAATAATACATTTTGGAGAAACGTTCTGTTCAGTTATAAATTATTTTTAGAAAAAGTTAAACCTGTAAACTGGTCAGAATTTTTAAAAATGCCAATCTGGTGTAACGATTGTATAAAGGTCGGAGGCTCATCTGTATTATATTTAACATGGGTTAATCGAGGAATTCTATTTGTCAACGACTTAGTTGATAGAAATGGAGATCTTATCTCATATGAGATGTTTCAGAGATTATATCAGATAAGGGGTAACTTTTTGGAATTTGAAGGATTAAGAGCAAGTATAAGAGATTTCTTATATACATGTCGATTTCCACATCTGCCTATTCAAACAGACTCACCATTTATGCCTTTAACAATAATATATATAATAAAGGATACAAAAGGTTGTAGAACGATACAATTAACTTACTCCACCCATCAAATACACCAAAGGGAAAGAAACACAAACATTAAGCGACCAGACCATAATGGAAACCTAAACAAAAGAAGGCCATAAGGACAGTTACTTTCCCACAAAATGGCCATATGGCCATCCAAAATAAAAAGACACAAGTGATACACACAGTTAGTAACAAACAACAACATAAATAAATCGCCACAGAAGAACCGCCTTAGAGCCTTCATAAAGCCGGCCGAATATGAAGGCTCTATCTCAAACGGTTCAGTTCAAAAGTAATGACAAAATAACCTACTGATCTACTTTTTGATTTGACATGACCCATATTCGAACTTCACTGAGATATTGTCCAGATGATCATTTTGAGCAAGTTTTATGGACTAAAACTGTGGCCTCCTAGAGTGTTCACAGCGTGTTTCTATGATTTGACCTGCTGACCTATTTTTTGACCCGACATGACCCATATTTAAACTTGACCAAGATATTGTCAAGATGATCATTCTGGGCAAGATGATGATCGAACCAAAACTGGGGCCTCTAGTTTGTTCACAAGTGTTCTCTATGATCTGACCTTCTGACCTACTTATTGACCAGACATTGCCCATATTCGAAATTAACCGAGATACTGTCAAATTATCATTCTGAGCAAGTTTGACGATCGGACCAAAACTGTGGCCTTTGGAGTAATTATAAGGTTTTTCTATGATTTTGCCTACTGACCTACTTTTTGATCCGACATGACCAATATTCTAACCTGATTGAGTTATTGTCAAGATGATCATTCTGAGCAAAGCTGACGGTGATCGGACCAAACTGTAGCCTCTAGTGTGTTCACAAGGTTTTTATATGATTGGACCTACTGACATACTTTTTGACCCTACATGACCCATATTCGAACTTGACTGACATATTGTCAAGATTATCATTGTAGGCAAGATTGATGATGAGCGGACCAAAACTGTGGCCTCTAGTGTGTTCACAAAGTTTTTCCATGGTTTGATCTACTGACCTATTTTTTTACCCGACATGACCCATATTCGAACTTGACCGAGATATTATCAAGATGATCATTCTGGACAAGTTTGATGATGATCGGAGCAAACTTGTGGCCTCTAGTGTGTTCACAAGATTTATCTATGGTTTGACATTTTGACCTACTTTTTGATCCGAAATGACCCATATTCAAACTTGTCCGATATATTGTCAGGACGATCATTCTGAGCAAGTTTGATGACGATCGGACCAAAACTGTGACCACTAGAGTGTTCACAAAGTTTTCCTATGATTTGACCTACTGCCTAACTTTTGACCCGACACGACCCATATTCGAACTTGACCGAGATTTTGTCCAGCATGTTTGAAGGGGTTAGTGCAAGAAGGGGCCTAAGTCCATTTTTGGAAAAATCTGGGATATTATCATTTTCAGATACATTATATCAAGACCTACAATCTGATATATAGTTTGTTATACCTTATTTCTTTACTGGCATTAAAAATGACGGTTAATAAAATTTTTGGTAGGGTCCTAAGTCCAATGTCGTATCTTTGGTGCAAGAAGGGGTCTAAGTCCGTTTTACCACTTTAAGCTTTGAGTTTCAATTGTATGTATTGTTCATTTGTTTCAGATTTTTGTTATAATTAACTAATAAAGAGTCGTGATACGATAAGATATAAATATTCAAATAAATGACATAGGTTCCTGCATTTAACACAGAAAACTTTGTTGTCTTTGTTTAGTGCAAGAAGGTGCCTTAGTCCAATAATTCCTGGACTTAGGCCCCTTCTTGCACTAAACCATTACTGTAACAAATGAATATTTGCGATATACTCAGAACTATTTATGCGTTTTCTGCACCATTTCAGATGACAGGATAACACATCAGAAGAATTTATTTAAATTCAAGTATGAAAAATATGAAAATTTTGCAAAATAATTGTTTTTTGCGTTTTTCTCGAAATTATAAAAATGTGACTTAGGCCCCTTCTTGCACTAACCCCTTCGTTTGATAATGATTGGACCAAAACTGTGGCCTCTGGTGTGTTCACAATGTTTTTCTATGATTTGATCTACTGACCTACTTTTTGACCCGACATGACCCATATTCGAACTTGATCGAGATATTGCCAAGATGGTCAGTCAGTTTCATATGAGCAAGTTTAATGATGATCGGTGCAAAACTGTGGCCTCTAGCGTGTTCACAAGGTGTTTCTATGATTTGACCACCTGATCTCCTTTTTGACACGACATGACCCATATTCGAACTTGACCGAGATATTGTAAAGTTGATCATTCTGAGCAAGGTTCAAGACGATCGGATCAAATCTGGGGCCTCCAGTTTGTTCACAATGTGTTCCTATGATTTGACCCACTGACCTACTTTTTGATCCAACATGACCGATATTCGAACTTGAATATTGCCATGGTGATCATCCTGATCAAGTTTGATGATGATTGGCCCAAAACTGTGTCCTCTAGTGTGTTCATAAGAAAAGTTTACGAACGGACGACGCACAACGACGTCGGACATCTCACGGTCACAGAAGCTAAAAATGCGCAGTGGAAACAGTTATCCCATATGACTAGAAAATAAAATCTATACTATGAGGGATTCAGTTTACAGTCGCCCAACCGTTAACTTAAAACAGCTGTATGCATTCTATTATGGTCTATTCTTGAAATAACCTGAAAACTGTTGACTTTCCTCGGCCAAACTATCAAATTTTGGCCAATTAGACTCCAATTTTAACAAGAGCATCGGTGAAACCGAGGGATGCTCCCCGAAGATGCGCAGTAGTAGGAGGGTTATTTTAGTGAAATGATCCTATACACTTTGAAGTTTGATACGATTTGTTTGAAGACAAAGGTTATGGATACTCGTAAGAACCATCTGAATAAGGAGGTTCTAATGAGTACCCTCAGCTGATATTTGGAGTACAAATAAAGAAAGTAGGTTGTGATTTTCAACAAAGAATGCAAAAAAGGAGAAATGTAAGGCCCTTCCCTAGTTAGTGAAAATAAGCAATATAGTTATGGCCCTTTGTCAGAATGTAGGCTTTTGTAATGTAAGTGTGTGTGTGAAGTTTCATGAGCGTAGGACAAATACTTCTAAAATTTTGACCGGAGTTTAAGTTTTTTGGGTATGGCCTGACAAACACACACCCAAAAGCAATTTGTCAGGATGTAGGACTTGTGATGGCAATTATGTGTGTGGTGTTTCATGAGAGTAGACAAAAGACTTTTGAAGTTATCACCGAGGTTAAGGTTTTGGTTTAGGTGTGACAAACACACAAGTTATTCTCCTTTGTCAGAATGTAGGACTTGTGATGGTAAGTATGTGTGGGCCAATTCTTTTGAAGTTATGACCAAGGTTAAGTTTTTTGGTTAAGGCGTGACAAACACGCGTTCCGTGGCGTCTGATCTGGGCCTGCACTGTTTGCCACTTACCCCTTTTGGAGTTTCTGGTACCAAATGGGTTAAACCAAAAGTCTAAGAATTCCCTAGTTAGTGATTTTCAACAAAGACTGCAAAAATAAGGAGAAATGTAAGGCCCCTTCCGTGCAAGGGCATGTAAATCTTAAACCATAAGAAAAAGAAACTCAGTTTTGTGTTCCCTAGTAAGTGATTATCAATGAAGAATGTCACAAGGAATACATATGTAAAATATGAAATCCCTATTACCCATGGTTATGAAACAACAGGATATATTTTTGGATAAAGGGGAGATAATTCACTGAAAATAAGCAACATAATTATGGCCCTTTGTCAGAATGTAGGTTTTGTGATGGTAAGTATGCGTGTGAAGTTTCATGAGAGTAGGATAAATACTTTTAAAATTTTGACCGAGTTTAAGTTGTTTGGTTATGGCCTGACAAACACATCCCTAAAAGCAATATAGTTATGGCCCTTTGTCAGAATGTAGGTATTGTGATAGTAAGTAAGTGTGTGCAGTTTCATGAGAGTAGGGCAAATACTTTTGAAGTTATGACCGTGGTTATGTTTTTTTGTTAAGGCTTGACAAACACATGGACAAAAGCAATATGGTTTGTCAGAATGTAGGTCTTGTGATTGTTAGTATGAGTGTGAAGTTGCATGGGAGTAGGGATAATACTTTTGAAGTTATAACCGGTTAAATGTTTTGGTTTAGATTTGAAACTGATTGACAAGGAGATTACTATAGGGCACTCAAATACTGTGTGGGGCCCTAATTAAGAAGGGAAATAACTCTGTAAATACTGTTGGCAGGGATAAACTTCTTGCATTCTGCGGTTTCTCTCATAGCCCCCTATCAGTGTATCAAGTTTCACTAAATTACCTCTAAAACTTTTAAGATATGCTCCGGACAAGCTTAATATAGCAAAAACTAAAAAGGGAAATAACTCTGTAAATAGTTGTGATAGAGTTACAGTTCTTTCACTCTGCACTTTCTCTTATGGTCATCTATCAATGTATCAAGTTTCACTTAAATCCCTTCTATACTTTCAGAGATATATCCGGACAATCTTTTCACTGAAATAGTTAAGAAGGGAAGTAACTCCATAAATACTGGTGACAGGGTTATGGTTCTTGTATTCTACGATTCCCCTCATCGCCCTCTATCAGTCTATCAAGTTTCACTTAAATACCTTTAATACTTTTAGAGATATAGAGTGTGACGGACGGACGGAAGGACGGACGGACGGTCGGACGGACGGACAAAGCGGCGACTATATGGCTCCCCCTTCGGGGAGCATAAACAAACCAGATTTAACCTGCTATATTTAAGCCTGCTTAAAACAGTCAATAAAATGCAAAAATTACAATATGCTATCAGGAAAATACGCCTATAAAATTTGGATCCCCTTGAACCCCTCTTTTATATAGTAAAACTTGGGTTAACAGTGGTAAACCTAATTTTAATTATTTCTGCTCTAAAATATAATCGGTTGGTTTTCGTTAGAACCGCTTCAATGAGACGCTTCTAATAAGTACCCACAATCTGTATTTTAAGCAGAAATCAGAAAAATATCAATTTTTCTCATAAAATTTTCATTGTTTTTTCGGCAAGGTTGCAATGTATTTATATTTGCGTGTTAAACTTTTCGTAATGCTATCCAAAGTTCACAAATAGTCGACACATCGGCATTCTCAGTGCTTTAATTGTGTAGCTGATGTAAGAACGTACTTTTTCGTTGGCATGTTCCTATGTTGAAACAAGCTTCATCTTTGTCGTTTACAGTGGCCAGCTCATTTGCCAATAACATACCCTGTACGTTGTTTTTAATTAAATTGTAACAGGCTTGCTGTAGGTAGTAAACTGACAAGGTAGTCCAACAGGTGTTATTCAGGCTAACAAATATTTCATTCTGTAATAATAAGAATCACCCGATTAACAGCAAGTATAAAACACATGTAGATTTTTACGAACACTTTTTGCTTCAGCTTTATATGGTAAGAATTTAGCTCAGATTGTATAACTTGAATGCTAATTATCAGATAATTACCTTACATTTTTCCAGTAAACAAAATGAGGACCCCCAGTTATGAAAACTGAAAGGCAATAACTGATCATTTACCCTTCAGTACCCCAAGTAACAAGTGTTTTTAACACAGATATAGATATTTGTCAGAATCCCCTTGGAGAGGCGATTCTAACAAATACCCACATTTGTTTCCAGGAGTTCTGAATGCAGTATTCATGAATATCTCAATTAATTGTCTCATCTTGAGCCAAGAAATTATTCCATTGAGATTGTCGTTACAACGAGTTTTATTATTGTATCGATTGTCGGTATAGAGAGTGATGACTCTATTGAAACTTACCAAGAAAATTGAACTTTCAACACATAAAGGTTTTGTGTATTCAATGCAATCATGGCCATTAAAGAAGCATGCAGGGAAATGACATGTTCAAATTACAATACCGACCCTAAAAGCTGTAGGACGACTTGGGCAGATCTCAATGTCTGGTCAGAGTGCCAAAAAAACGGAAATAACGTCTCCAAAATGACCTAAATATTGTTGACGGGGACTTAAAACTTTAATAAAACAAGGTCGTGAGCAGAATGGCTCTTTTTAACCTTTGCTTGACTCGTTTGTAGTACCTCTACAAATTTACCCCCCCCCCCCCCACTCAGAACCTTAGTTTAATAGAGCAAATTCTTCTGATACCGAGGCCCCGTTTTCGAATTTACATCTATCTATTGTAGATGGGTTTGTTTCTTGCAAAATTTATTATAAACAAGATGATTTTGATTTCGAGATTGTAAATTCTCCTTTTTTGGTGGTGATGTTACTCGTGTGCCATCCTATGGCGTTTATATTTCGCAATTAATTCGATTTTCCAGAGTGTGTAGTCATGTAACTGACTTCAACACACGTAATAAATTATTTAAGAAATAAATCTGCTCTAACTGTGATTTGTTGAGTAATAAATCACAGTTTGGAGGTCAGTTGTAAAGTAGATCGTGATTTGTCTACTTACAACTGACCGACAAACTGTGATTTATTACTCAACAAATCATACTAGAGCTGATCTATTTCGATTCTAACAGGCTGAATAATGCTGCTGTTTCCTTCAAAATCTCACAACTTTTCGCCATTGTTAGAAGAAATCCCACTAAAATTATCGACTGAAACACATGCATTTATACCCTTTTCTAACGTGTTCGATGCGAGATTGTGACGTTACACTGTCTAACGTCAAGGAAATCGACTAATGACGTAATAAATTTGAAGGTTTTAATGACGTCATCCGTCACGCCCTTCCTTGCCGTGATTTGTTGTAGAATAAAACACAGATTTTTTTCCATTGCCTTTATAGGCACGCTGTGTTAGAATAACAGCTAAGCTTCTTAATAAGGGTTATCGGTACCATAAACTACGCCTTTTTAAAATTCTAAAGACGTCATTCTGATTTAATTTCAAAATTCAATATTGGACTTAAATCTCTTCTGCAACAAGGTCTATCGGATCTTTAATTTTATGGTGACTTTGTATATAAATTCAGAAAAATATATAACCGCAATGACTTAAGCACCCAATTTCGTAAAATCACTCTTCGATATAAAAAGATTGGGTACAACATATATGTTATACGACAGACTGCAAGTATGGTAGTTAACCCAATCACGGCTGACAACTTTGCTTCCCTCTTTAATTTCACGCCGGTGGGTCAGGCCTCAGATTCTATGACGGTTCCAGTGTATAGGCTTTTGTTGGTTGGTACTGATGCACTGACTCTTGTCGGGCCCATCGGAGTCTAACTCTTGGTTTTCTTTTGCTCCAGCATTTCAGTGGTTTCTTGCTGTCGAGTCCTCACCTTTGTTTCATCTCTGTGGTTGTTTGATTTTCGTGTTCACGGAGATGTTGCACTGAGTTAGGAGGCCTTCATGCGGACGGAACAAATTATTTGTCTTAATCGCGACGGACGTAAGGGCGAGGATTGTGGCCACGTGAAATCGATTTTTGCCCCTCCCCTCCCCCCCCCCCCCCCCGTTTCCGCTGACCGTTCCGAGGCGGATCTTCTGACGCGGTTTATTTTTGTTATGCTTTGTCTTTGGGTATTTGTGCCGCATATATTATTTTATTTTGGATAGTCTATTGGCCATTTTGTAGGAAAGTAACTGTCCTTTTGGCTTTCCGCTATTGATGTTTCCATTAGGGTCTGTTGTTTCACGTTTGTGTTTTTTTTTTTTTTTTTTGTTTTTTTTTTTTTTTTTGATTTGGGTTTTGCGGCCCTTTCAAGATTATTTCACTCATATCGAGCCGATCGTTAATCAGAGGTGGGCGAAAACCGGAGTACCCGGAGAAAAAAACACCTGACCTTCCGTTGCAGAACTTGGCGCCTCACACGTGGCCCGAGCGAGGCTCGAACCTACGGCGGTGAGAGACCTAATGACTAAGAGTCAGCGCTCTTATCCACTAGGCCACCGAGGCCCTCACGTTTGTGTTTCTTTCCCTTTGGTGTCTCTGATGGGATCTATTGGTTATAGTTTATCAACGACCTTTCAGAGTTCAACGTTAAAACGTGGCAAGACTATTCCATGTTTTAGGGGAAGCAGGTTTGGATTTCTCTTTTCAGAGGATTTTAACCCATATATGACAATGGAATCTTCCATCTTATAAATTTGGAATTGTCCATTTTCAATTATAGGGGTGTCAGATTTGTTTTGTTTAATGTAAGTTGTACAAAAATGTATGTTCTTTGAGCAAACAGTGTAGACCCAGATCAGACGCCGCGTTATGCGGCGTCTGATCTGGGTCTACACTGTTTGCCAACGTCCAAAAAAAGGGCCACTAGGCATATATGGGTTAAAATTATAAATGAGTTTTTGACAATGCCATTATGTAGAAGACATGGCCAAGTGATAAGAATGATGCAGTACGAATCTCAGTAAAACTTGATCTCCTAATGTAACATCCCAACTGAAGGCGACGTACCTAAAACGCGGAATAGTCCAAAATTTAAAGTGCAGTCATGTCTCACTGCGTTTTGAAAGACTATAATCGTATCGATTCCTGATCTCTGCCTCCACCTCTAGTATGTTGTTAATTATACCCGATATTTCGAGGAAAAATCGGATATATTGTTTTCGTGTCAGAGTCGAGTGTCTGTCAGTCCGTTGATCAGTAGGTAGGTAGGTAGGTAGGTAGGTAGTTAGGTAGGTAGGTAGGTAGGTAGGTAGGTAGGTAGGTAGGTAGGTAGGTAGGTAGGTAGGTAGGTAGGTATGTATGTATGTATGTATGTATTAATGTATGCATGCATGCATGCATGCATGCATGTATGTATGTATGTATGTATGTATGTATGTATGTATGTATGTATGTATGTATGTATGTATGTATGTATGTATGTCCGTCACGTTTCTTTGGAATGGATCTCCTCTGAAACCGGTTAAGGTACACATTTCAAACTTTGCCTAGGGATAGTCCATGGGATGTAGAGTGCACTGGGCTACTTGTGGTGTTCCCGTGGCCTCAACATGACCCCAAGTTCAAAGGTCATATCTTTATTTTTAGTAGAAAAAGCGGGTATTTGCGATGGTAAACCATCGACTGTGCGATCTAGTTATCCTTTTGCTGTTGTGTTTTAATCCTATTTATTAAACCCAATCTACAGCAATGGTAATTGGAATGAACAGCAGACAACAAATATTGGGATCACCCATGATTTTTCATGCATTAACAGTGACCAGGTCCGAACACGAGGCCGCTAGGCAGAGTGTTCAAATATCAACCGAGGGACCCGGACAGTTTTCGGGAGTCTAAAAAATACAAGATCACCAAAGTCTAAGCCTTTATTAGAAAAGGTTTAGATATCTAACAAGCAATTACTGCTTTGACTGGCCAACAAGAAAAATTACTATGGGGGTGTCTGAAGAAAAGAACAGACAGCGGACTGAACTACAGGGCGCTGCCCGCATTCCAACAGATGACTTCATTCCCCAGCTAGGCGTTGTAGAACTCACTGTGATCGGCGTTTCAGATTCCTACTGCAAGAACTGGCATTTACAAAGAATTTAATACCCTCGGAACATTAGCGATTACAATTCCCTTCCAGGGGCCAGTTGTTCAAAGCATCGTTAGCTTAACGAGCTCGTTAGTGGTCATATTGTTAACTCTTCTAGCAAGTACAATATCATAAATTTTGGTATTTTTGCTGAAAAAATGTGAGCAGCTTTTGCGTCCGCAAAAGCTGCTCACATTTTTTCAGCAAAAATTTCTGCATATTTGCCATATTTAATGATCAAAGTTTTAACGATACGTTAACTAGCGACGTCGTTAGTTTTGAACAACTGGCCCCAGATTTGATAATTTCCCTGGGGAACAAATGGGCTATTTAGTTTCGTCCTCATCCAGTCAGTCGCTTCCGTCCATTTTGGTTTGAAGAAATAGACTGGGCTGCATGTTGATTAAGAAATAGATCAGCTCTAGCTGTGATTTGTTGAGTAATAAATCACAGTTTGGAGGTCAGTTGTAAAGTAGACAAATCACGAGCGCGTAGCGCGCGTGATTTGTCTACTTACAACTGACCGACAAACTGTGATTTATTACCCAACAAATCACTGGCTAGAGCTGATCTATTTCGATTCTAACAGGCTGAAAATCGGCAATAATGTTGTTGTTTCCTTCAAAATCTCACAATTTTTCGCCATTGTTAGAAGAAATCCCGCTAAAATTGTCGACTGGAACACATGCATTTATATCCTTTTTTAACGTTTCCGATGCGAGAAAATGACGTTACACCGTCTAACGTCAAGGAAATCGACTAGTGACGTAATAAATTTGGAATTTTTAATGACGTCACCTATCACGCTCTTCTGAGGTGTGATTTGTTGCATAATAATTCACAGTTCCTTTCCATTGCCTATATAGGCGCGCTGTGTTAGAATATCACATAGAGCTGAAACTGGCCACACACGAGTACTGGTAAACCGCTCAGAAGGAATAAGCCTGCCCAGGCAAAGCGGTGTGAGTCAGACCGTCGTGTGCATACAAGCATTTTGGTTTCACTGGGCAGCAGGGTGTGAGATATTATTTCATCTCGGTGTCGCGTAATCGGATAATTTTAAGTCCCACAAAATTGGAAGCAGCGTCTCGAAAATGACATAAATAGTGTTGACTGTGACGTTTAACCTGAATTCAAACAAACAAAACCACCCAGTCAGTTTCTTCTCAGCCTGGCATTTTTAGAACCATTGACAACGAGTTATACATGCCTCACAATTTGTTGAAAATGAGTAACTATACTTTTCTGGATGAGCTTTGAGTCTTTTTAGATCCAACAACAGAAGTTGCTCTATGCCATAAAATACATCCATGAGTCGCAACGAAATATGTTTCCAAATGCAAGTATCTATGATAAATTTTCTAAGAATTTTAACAGGTACAGATAGATAAAAAATTCTTTAAACAGAAAAAGCAACTTTACAGTGAGTTAAAATGTGCAACAATTTCAAAACTGGGGTTGGGGAAGAACTGGACTGCCCCATTTCTTCCCCACCAAGGGCATTACCCGGCCAGCTCAATTCTTCCCTAACACAAATACTTCCAATTACTGTTAATTCTTGTCTTTAATTCTTTCTATGAAAATAACATAAGGCCGAGACCAATACGGCTGACCGAGGACCCGTAACTAGGACAATACGAAATTACTTGATTAATGGCATTTTTTTTAATTAACACCATAAAAACATGATTATTGAATTTTGAACTCAGTGTTTATACGGATGACCTCCGAACAATACAGGATAGTCAATTAATAATAGCTTTTGAATTTCAGAAAGTTCATTTTTTGTTAATATCTGCATTGATTATATATTATACTTTCAGTTAAACTGTTTAATTTTATTAATATGAAAATACTCATTTGGAAAAATAAATAGATTGATATGTTAGGAACATGAGGATGGAGAAGAACTGGACCTTGTTATTTTTTTGGACTCTAACTCCCATATTAAACAATTCAAAAATCATCAGACGCGTTTGCAACCTGGATTGGACAAACATGGCCGGCCCAGTTCTTTCCCATCTTCAAGGCTTTTAAATTATCTGGGTAATACCTGCATTTCTCATTATTTTGTTGTTTTCAGTTCAAATGTTTGGTTTTAAAGATGTAAAAATATTACGTTGGTCAGAAAAAAAATACTTACACTTTCTCTCCTTATTTTCATTGGGCGACAGGGCTTGAGATGACATTTTATCTCAATGTCGGGTAAAAGTCCCACAAAATTGGGTGCCGCGTCTTCAAAATGACATACTCAGTGTTGACGGGGACGTTAAACCTAAAATCAAACAAACAAAGAGACATAAATGTCTTAATGGTGCTGCCCGCATTCCAACAGATGACCGTTCTCCCCCAGATAGGCTTTGTAGAAATCACCGTCATCGGCGTTTCCGACCCCTATTGCAAGAACTGGCATTTACAACGAATTTTCTACCCTCATATACTTATAGATTGCAATGCCCTAGCACAGGCCCTGGTGTATGAAGGTCATTTGTCCGCCTCCGCAAATCGTGGCTTGAAATAGATGGGCTGCATGATGCTTCCACGCAGAGCGGAAGCTGACCGCCCATGAGTACTGGTAAGTTTACCGCTTAGAGTATCTCAGCTTGCCCAGGCAAAGCGACGCCAGCCGGACCACCCATGCTTATACACCATATTGGTGTCATTTGGCGACAGGGCTTGAAATGTCATTTCATCTCAATGCCGGGTAAAAGTCCCATAAACTCTAAAATGACCTATACAGTGTTGACAGGGACGTTTAACCTCAAATCAAACAAACAAATGAATGTCATTTGACGTATCACCAGTAACGTTTCTGATTCTGATATGATTCTCTGATCTGATTCTGAATCTATCTTGTACCATGAATCACCAACATTCATCAATTCTTAAGGGGAATTGGAACACCGCGCAGATTTGTCCGCCTTTTTTTCTTTCGGGACTTCCTGTTCGCTTTTCTATAAGCTCTGTCCCACGGAAAAAGAGGTCAACTCTTAAAGTTAAGAGTTTGCTCCTCATGAGAAAATTCTTTCTGCTCTTGACATGGGAGACAAAAATACTTTTACAGGAGCTGCCTTTCATGAAGGTGTTCCCATACCTCTTAAATGACACAAGATGCTGATAAGCCTTTATTTGCCCATGGACAATTTATGGGAATCTGTGATCTTGAAAATCATGTCAAGGTAACGAAATCTATTTAAATCTTTGGTAGGTTGCGATGAAGTCTTCGTCCAAGTTTGACCAAATTTCATTGATTCATTTTCATGATACAGGGGTGCAAACAAGCCAAAACTAAAAGTTTCGGGGGGGTGTGGGTGGGGTCTGTGTCATTGAAATTAAAGTCAAGGCCACCAAAATCGAATCAAATCTTTGGTAGGTTGTATGGTATATTGTAACAAGTATGACCAAATTCCATCGATTCGTCCATTAGACAGGAGGCACACAATCTATTTTTGTTTTGTTATTGTGGTGGCCTGTTCCTTGAAAATAAGGTCAAGGTCACCAAAATCTAACTATATCTTTGATTGGCTATTCTGTTATTTTTCATATTCTCCTCAAATCATAGATTTTGGGAACTGGTTAGAACCGCTTCGGTGAGCCGTTTCTAACGTGCAAACAAGCTATGCTTTTGAGCAGAAATAAGAAAAAATAATGTATACCCCTGAAAACCCCAATTTTACAACAGAACAAGAGGCCCAGGGGCCACTACGCTCACCAGAGGTCATGTGGTTTATACCATATACAGGCAAGGTCTATGTGAGAAATTAGACCTTGGCGTAAAATGGGTCAAGGACATCCTAGAGTCATCATTTACGCAAACTATAATAGGCCCGAGTCACCAATCATAGAATGCTACATACCAAGTTCAATCACAAGCAGACCACTGGTTCAGGAGAAAAGATTTTTGAAGGGTTTCTACCTCATATGGCCATGGAGGCCAGCTTGGTCATGTGACCTGGACCCTGCGAGCAAACTTTCATTCCCCCATCCCATGAATGCTGCACATTAAATTTTACTTCAATCGGCCAAGCATTTTTTTGAGGAGAAGTCATTTGAAAATGTTGACGCGGACGCGGACGCGGATCGCTGCCTATACTATACGCTCCCCCGGAGCCTTCCGCTCTTGTGAGCTAAAAATATATGCTATTTTGACTTTTTCCTATAAAAAAAAAGTCTCTGCGACCAAATTTGACCTTGCCGTTAATTGGGTCAAGGTCGTCCGAGGGTCATCATTTTAGCAAGTTAGGATGAACCCGAGTCCCCAATGCCACATACAAAGTTTCAAGACAATCGGCTCACTGGTTCTGGAGGAGAAGATTTTAAAGGTTTTTTTTTTACCTTATAGGGACATAGCGGTCATCTTGGTCAAGTGACCAAACTCAAATTGATTAAATTTCTACGGAACCCGGGAAGGGACATGATTTTTTATTTTAATTATGTTGTGCGAACAAGATAATATCTTGAGCGGACAAGATATTATCTTGTTCGGACAACATATTATCTTGTGCGGACAAGATATTATCTTGTGCGGACAACATATGATCTTGTTCGCACAACATATTATCTTGTCCGCACAAGATATTATCTTGTTCGCACAATATATTATCTTGTTTGCACAACATAGATCTTGGGAAGTTGTGCGGACAAGATAATATCTTGTGCGGACAAGATAATATCTTGTGCGCACAAGATCTATGTTGTGCAGACAAGATATTATCTTGTGCGGACAAGATAATATCTTGTTCGCACAACTTAATATCTTGTGCGGACAAGATAATATCTTGTCTGCACAAGATAATATGTTGTCTGCACAAGATAATATCTTGTTCGGACAAGATATTATGTTGTGCGGACAAGATATTATCTTGTCCGCACAAGATAATATCTTGTCCGCACAACTTATAAAATAAAAAAAAATCATGTCCCTTCCCGGGTTCCGTAAATTTCATTTCCTTGTTCTAAAAAGTTTTCAGACAAAATTTGGTTGCAAATGGCCTAGTGGTTTCAGTGAGAAAAAAAAAACAAACAAATTTTTAATTTTCATATCTGAATGACCTTGGGTCAAGGTCAGGGAATAACTTTGACCTTGAAAACTTGTGTAGTTTCACTAGTACATTTGCCCACTGCATTTACTAATTTTCAGGTCACAGGCTGCAATAGTTAAAAAATTAAGTTGTTTTGACTATTTCCCATACAAAAGTCTATGTAACCAAATTTGACCTTGGCGTAAAATGGGTCAATGTTATTCGAGGGTCATCATTTTAGCAAACTATGATGGGCCCGAGTCCCCTAAGCTACATGGCAAGTTTCATCACAATCTGCCTACTGGTTCAGGAGAAGAAGATTTCTTATGGGTTTTTACCTTATATGGGCATGGAGGCCAGCTAGGTCATGTGACCTGGACCCTGCGAGCAAACTTTTGTTACCCCATCCCATGGATGCTCCACATGAAATTTGACTTCAATCGGCCCAGCAGATTTGGAGGAGAAGTCATTGGAAAATGTTGACGCCGACGCGGACGCGGACGCAGACGACAGACGACGGTCCACTGCCTATACTATAAGCTCCCCCGGAGCATTCGGCTCTGGTGAGCTAAAAAGGGATTTATATGGATTATATAGGTGTGTTTCGTGATGTGGATACCCCAGCAGTCACACGTCGCTAGGGCAACGTCATATCAACATCGAAGGAGGTATTGACCTGGGTGTTGTGTGCAACACATCATCTAATGAAGATGAACATTTCTGCAAAGTAACTTTAAAAAGTTCATAGAGAAATAAGAAAGTTATTGACCATAGACAAAAAAAATTTTTTTACCTTTGACCTCTAAATATGGCCTTGACCTTTGAGGTACAACACATCGTCTCATGATGGTTAACATTTCCATCAAAAATAAGAAAGTTATTGACTGTACACAAAAAGGCCCCTTTTTTACTTTTGACTTCTAGGTATGACATTGGAGGTATAGACCTTGGCCTTGCACACGACTCATCATCTAATGAAGATGAACATTTCTGCATGGTTACTTTAAAAAGTCCATCCAGAAATAAAAAAAGTTATTGACCGGACACAAAAAAGGACTTTTTTATCTTTGACCTCTTAGTATGACCTTGACCTTGGATGTACCGACCTGGGTCTAACGTGCAATACATCGTCTCATGATGGATAACATTTCTGCCAAGTAATTTCACAATCTATTCAGGAAAAAGAAATTTATTGACTGAACACTAAAAAAGGCCCCTTTTTACATTTGACTTCTTTGTATGACCTTGACCTTTGAGGTACCAACATGTGTCATGCAAGAGACACATTGTCCCATTGTGGTTAACATTTCTGCCAAGTAATTTCAAAATCCATCCACAAATAAGAAAGTTATTGACCAAAAACGAAAAAAGGCCCTTTTTGACATTTGACCTCTAAGTATGACCTTGACCTTTGAGTTACCAACCAGCGTCATGCACGCAACGCATCGTCTCATGGTGGTTAACATGTCTGCGAAATAATTTCAAAACCCATCTCAAAATAACAAAGTTATTGACCGAACACAAAAAGTCCCCTTTTTTAACCTCTAACCTCTATGTATGACCTTGACTTTTGAGTTACCAAACTGGGTCATGCGCGCAACACATCGTCTCATGGTGGATAACATTTCTGCAAAGCCATTTTAAAAAAAGAAAGTTATTGAGCAAACACAAAAAAGGCCCTTTTTCGACCTTTGACCTCTATGTGCGAGCTTGACCTTTAATGTACCAACCTGAATCATGCGTGCAACATATCGTCTTATGATAGTTATCATTTCTGCCAAGTAATTTCAAATTCTATCTAAAAATAAGAAAGTTATTAACAAAACACGAGAAAAAGGCCCATTTTTGACCTTTGACCTCTAAGTATGACCTTGAACTTTGAGGTACCAACCTAGGTCATGCACGCAACACATCGTCTCATGGTTGTTAACATTTCTGCCAAGTAATTTCAAAATCCATCTAAAAATAAGAAAGTTATTTTGACATTTGACCTCTAAGTATGACCATGACGTTTGTGGTATGTGCGCCACACATTGTCTCATGGTTGTTGATATTTCTGCCAAGTAATTTTCTAAATCAATCTGAAAATAAGACATTTATAGACCGGACACGATTTGCTCATAGATACATACCGACAATTTTCCAAGGGAGATTACTCAAAAAGTATAAATGCGTGAGTTATTTTTCTTGCGCACTGCATGTCGTCTAATATTGATTAATATTTATATGAAGTTTCGTGAAGTTAGCTTGAACGGTTTTCAAGTTATAGAGCGGGCACGATTTTGTGACAGACGGACATTTGGACAGACAGACAGACGGACAGACAGACAGACGCCCGGGGAAAAAAAACAATATGTCTCTCCGAAAAAAAAATTTCAGGGGAGACATAATAACTTTATATATTTGGCACGTGTGCCAGTCTTTGATTTGTTTGTTTGTTTGATTTGCGGTTTAACGTCCCCGTCTACACTGTAAAGGTCATTTTGGAGACGTTTCCAATTTTGTGGGACTTTTACCCGACATTGAGATAAAATGACATCTCAAGCCCTGCCGCCCAATGAAACCAATATGGTTTATAAGCACGGACGGGCCCGAGTCGCACCGCTTTGCCTGGGCGGCTTAGATCCTCTAAGCGGTTTACCAGTACTCGTGTGCGGGTCGGTTTCAGCTCTGCGTGGAAGCATCATGCAGTCCATATATTTCTTGAAGCCCCGATTGGCGGGGGCCGAACGTGGGCCAGTCTAACATATGGTCCTAATTGTTGCAATTATAAGAGCATGTACGCATTGCTGAATAAATTTCGGAACTGAAGTTGACATGAAAAGTACTTCTGTTTTGATAAAATACCATTATTAAAAGAGACGCACGTCATAAAAATCGTGTCAAGGATCGCACTGGAATCATTCCTGTCCACGTAAGACTCAGCATTTTAGTACCTTAAAAACCTGTGGGGCGAGGGGTGCATGGCGGAAACCGATGTCCAAACAGCACGCCCTTTAAACCCATTCCAGTTTGATAGTCCTTAAAAGCGGAGATGTCGTCGAGAATTCACGCTATCTTTGTTTAGCAAAATAAAAAAAAACACAAATTAAGTATCTTTTAAATGTAACGTTAGCATTTTACTCCACAGCATTCGAGTCACCTGAGGTCACACATCCTGAGGAGGAGCTTTTGAGCTAAAAACTTAAACAGCCGAAAACCATAATGGCACACTGCAGAATCAAAGGTTTTGTTTTTATCAGTTACCCCCCTGTATATATTGCATTGTAACGCATTGACCTGATAAAGATATGCTATCTCAGGACAAGTGATTTTTATCACGTCAACGTGACTTTGCATTTTATGAATGAACCGGACTACTGGAAAATGACAAAAATGTTATTGTAACTGGCAAAAATGGCAATATTACTTGAAAAACAAAATGTCATAGGAAAAGCATGGTAAGCTGATACTAAATGTATAGACCATCAGAATGCTTGGACGCACTGAGGACCATCAATAACTGATGACCGTAAATTGCTATTTTATGAGTGTACAAGGGGATAAACTGATAAATAGAATACCAGATTTGTGTCATTTGATATCAAGTTTATCAGGCTCGGCTTCGAGAACGCATGTAGAATCGCTCGGCAAGCCTCGCGATTCTACAAGCGTTCTCGAAGCCTTGCCTGATAAACTTGATATCAAAAGACACTCACCTGGTATTCTCTATTTAACATGCAACTTGGGACATATCTTAATCCAATCAAAGCACTGACAGCACTGGTCTCTGGACGTGGGCTGGGAGAGATGTCGTAGGTGAGTGTAGCTCGCCCTTTTTCTTGTCTTGTCTTGGTGTTTTCATATTAGCATATGTATGAATGTTATTTTTATTTGATCTTATTCCATACAATGGGACAACTAGAAGTAAGCTTTAGGTGTCTGAATATGAATCACACATCCCTCAGTGTTGTGCTTTCATTCATGTGAGATATTGCTGAGCCTTCAGTTGTTATGCCACCCATGTGTGATAATGATGCGCTTTCAGTTGTTATGCTACCTACCCATGTGAGAGATATTAGGCTAAATTACTCAACCATGAAATATAGTTAACACCAACCAAGAGACACATGTATATTTTATGTCAATCATCAGGTCACCCGAAAGTTAAAACCCCGGAATATACACATTATAATTAAGGCAAAAAACCACTCAGCCATGAAATGCACAGTTCATACTGATCTAGATATGTTTACAGACCAATCATCGGGTCAAATTAACTTATAATCCACATATGACAATTCTCCATTATATAATTTTCTAATTATAAGTCAAAATTACTGAACCATGAAATATAGGTCAAACTGACCTAGATATATTTCTATGTCGATCGTCAGATTACATTGATATTCAATGCATGGCATTGCTCCAACAACTAGTTTTCAAGTAGAAGGCAAAGTCACTGAAATGTGAAGTATAGATCATGCTTAACTTGATATACCATTATTGGTCATGAGATCAATCAGCGCAACTCATGCAGTTTATATGCATGGCGCAAGTACATGGTCATTAAATAATCTTATTTCCATCCCATAACTTTTATTCTGCAACGGAAGGTCAGGTGTTTGTTCTCCGGGTACTCCAGTTTTCGCCCACCCCTGATTAACGATCGGCTCGAAAAGTAAAAGAATCTTGAAAGGGCCGCTTAGAGAATCTGAGATAGACTGTCTAGGCAACGGGATGCGAATCCAACCGTTCAATAAATAAACCCTTATGGTTTGTTTAGCCGACAGGGCTTGAGAAGCCATTTCATCCCAAGGTCGCTAAAAGACCCCTACCATTGGAATTAAAGTCTCCAAAATGACCTAAATAGTGTTGACAATGATGCAAAACCTCAATTCAAACAACCAAGTCCTCATCATATAAAGTGAAATCACCCTGTTCACTCTTTTACCCCAGAACTAATGTCAAATAGTAGGCCAGTTAACATAGTGGAACTGCATATGACATATTTAAAATGTGTCCTAGAGTTTAATCCCTTACCTCACCGCCAGCATTAACCTAGGTATTTTTGTCGCGCCTGCTATTAGCATGGCACGATATAGGCGTCCGGTTTTCCGTCCATTCGTCCGTTGGTCAAGGCGTCAACATCTGCGACAACACTAGCGTTCACCCTAATGGTGAAGTTTATTTCTCAAGAACTATAAGAGCTTCATTAATGATACTTGGTACAAACTTGTATCTTAGGATGGCAACTTACATACAAGCATCCATATTTGACTTTGACCTACATTTCATGGTTCACTGACTTTGTAAAATATTGCGACCACCCTAGCGTTCAGCCTTATGGTCAAGTTTATTTCTCAAGAACCAAAAGAGCCTCATTAACGACACTTGGTACAAACTTGTATCTGGGGATGGGAATTGAAATGCAAGCATCCGTAATGGTGGTCAAGTTTCTTTCTTAAGAACTATAAGAGCTTCAATAATGATGCTTGGTGCAAACTTGTACCTGGGGATGGCAACTTAAATGCAGTAAAAGCATATGCAAGCATCTGTGTTTGACCTTGGACTAGATGTCATGGTTCGCTGCGACGTAGCCTTCGGCGGAATTCTTGTTTTTTTTTTTTTTTTTTTTTTTTTTGTTTTGTTCTTTTTGTTGTTTTTTTTGCTATATCAGAAAACCCTGTTCTAAATATGAATGATCTTTGATAAGTGCCTGTTTAGTTACAAGCATTTGAAAATAATAATAATTATTATTAGCAGTAGTAGTAGTATTAGTAGTGTAAGGAGTGATATGCATACGGCCCCCGCCGATCGGGGCTTGAAGAAATAGATGGGCTGCATGATACTTCCACGCAGAATTGAAACCGGTTGCACAAGAGAACTGGTAAACCGCTTAGAGGATCTTAGCTTGCCCCGGCAAAGCAGCTGGAGTCGCACCGTCCATGCTTATAAACCCTATTGGATTCATTGGGCGACAGGGCTTGAGGTGTCCTTCTGCCCCCGCCCATAGGGGCTTGAAGAAATATATGGGCTGCACGATGCTTCCACGCAGAGCTGAATCCGGCCCGCACACTAGTACTGGTAAACAGCTTAGAGGATCTAAGTCTGTCCAGGAACCGCAGTGCGAGGCGGACCGTCCATGCTAATAAACCCGATTGGTTTCATTGGGCGACAGGGCTTGAGATGTCATTCCATCTCAATGTCGGGTAAAAGTCCCACAAAATTGGAAGCAACGTCTCCAAAATGACCTTTACAGTGTTGACGGGGACGTTAAACCTCAAATCAAACAAAACAAATTGAGGTGTCCTTTCATCTCAATTTCGGGTAAAAGTCCCACAAAATTGGAAGCAACGTCTCCAAAATGACCTATACAGTGTTGACGGGGACATTAAACCTCAAATCAAACAAACAAAAATAATCTCAACAATAGCTCTTCTTGTACTTCATACAACAGACCGCTCCAAACGAGCACTTTACGGAGATCACCATTTTGAAATAAAGACATAACCAATATTTCTAAAGGGGTGTCAAGAAACATAAACTTAAGTAATCTCTTTACTATCACCATTTTACACCAACGTTCTAAACAAACTTCTTTTACGAACAATTATGCATTGAAATGTCCACAATCTCCTTTAATTAATATGCCATTTACAGCTAATTCATTATGCCTTTGGAATCCTGACAAATCCCCTACTATTATACCAAATATAATTATAGGCTTTTTTAACAGTATTCTATTAATTAACTAATTGAATAAGTAAATGTAGAATGATCAACGCCTAGAAAAAAAAAACACTGAATTTTCTGAGAAATTATGAACCATACACACTGAAAGCAATCTGAACTCACTTGTGGAGGGGCCCATGAAGCGGTTCCAACGGGTACCGACAATCTATATTTTGAGCAGAGATAAGAAAAATATCACAATTTTTCATCTTAAAATGTTCAATTTTTCGGCGGTAAAGTTTACAATCTATTTGTATAGGCTTGTTTGACCCACGGAGGGTTACTAACAGTTCCATACCAAGAGGCATAAAGGCGATAATGCAGCACATATCTTCGCTGTTTTATATTATAAATATATGTTGTGTGTACTCATTAGAACGGTCTCATCGAGGCGATTCTAATGGGTAAACAACATACATTTGCAAAATAAAAGAAGAAGCATTTCCTAACGTCTTTCTATTTTGTATCTGGGGGGGGGGGATTCACTTAGGTCTCAAGAAAGGGTTCCATTACGAAAACACGCCTATACCAGTACATTGCAAACTTTACCGCCGGAAAAACATACATTTTAAGATGAAAAATTGTGATATTTCTTATTTCTGTTCAAAATATAGATTATGGGTACTCGTTAGAACCGCCTCATCGAGGCGGTTCTAACGAGTATCCACAATCTATATTTTAGAGCAGAAATACAAAAAATAGGGTCTACCCCTGCAAACCCAAGTTTTACTATATTAAGTGGGATTCGAGGGGGTCAACATTATATAGGCGTGTTTTCGTGATGGACGCATTCATGGCGAATGAGCCAACGGAGATCGAGCAATTTGAGTTCTAATTAACTCATATCTCATTTTCGTGTCCAGGAATGCTATGAAACAAAAGTGAGGAAACTAAACATTAACTACAGATCTTATCAGATTCTACAGGATTTAACTAGACACGTGTTAAATAAACGAACTCAGTGGTCTGGTAAATGTTTCCTTGAGTGGTAATAATGACATCTCTATCTGCTCCTAGTTCGTATGATCGACTAATTAGGAAGAAAACAATGTTTTTGAAGAAGCTGGTTCCCTAAAGGTGTCTCTTTAAAACGCTTATCCTGCTGAATAAATTAATGTACCCGCACTCATTTCAGCCTATCAAGCCATCTAATTACTTGATATAATATCTTCAGTCAGTCCACCAGCTGAATGACAGTTTAGATCTTGTTCAGAATGCTTCTTCAGAAGCCATCTGATCTGGATCTACACTGTTTGCAAAGATAGGGGTTGTCGGGATCAGTAGGGGAAGGGTTAACCGTTCTATACTTATCGTTTAACCTTTAACCTGCTGAATATTCAATTAAGCCACACTCATTTCTGACTTTGAAACAATCAGATTACTTGATGCAGCTTATTTCTACATATTCATAAACTGAATGTCAAACTGTGTAGATCCTGATCAGATGGCTTCTTCAGAAGCCATCTGATCTGGATCTACACTGTTTGCAAAGATATGGCTTGTCGCCTACAGCAGGGTAAAGGTTAAAACATGGGCCTCTGGCAGACAATGAAGACCGAGTTCAGACGCGCGAGCAGGGTTTACACTCCTTGCTTGAAGTACTGAAATTTTGTGTCACTTGCAGCAAAAGTAACACATCTGACACCACACAATCTGTGAATGGACCTGCTGGAATATATAGTTTATGGTAATCATCAAAAAAGTAATTTGTAATTGCACTGGCTTACCTCAGTTGCGTCGTAATCCCACCATGACCGGTGCACAACATGTTCACAAATTGCGCACAGGGTTTCATTAGGGACACCATTAATGACACCTGTAAACAGAAAGGCAGTGGTTAGCCTTCCGGTACCGGACGACCAGCTTACGAGTCCGCCCGTCCGGTTCCGGAAGACCACCCAGCGAATCTGCTCGTCGGGTATCAGACGGTTAGACAACCCACGTAGGAATGGCCAGCCGGCCGGTAGTAAATTTAAGTCTATCAGTTTATATAGGGTATGCGTTCCAAATAATATTATCCACTCTGTGGTGTAATAAAAATATTTCTAATTTACTGTAACTGTATTCTTATCACCTGTTTGTCGCCAGGAGCGACATTTTTTTTCACTAAATTTCAGTAAGGGACATAATTGTAATTGACCCTGATGCAATAGACTGTTGTACTCAAAGCCCTGTCCGGGCACTGTGACAGTTATTATTATTATTATTATTATTATTATTATTATTATTATTATTATTTCAATGTTATAATTTCTATTTTTTATTATTATTGTTATTATTAAAATCTACAAAGGTTTGTCCGATGTTGAGCTTGATCTTAATCGTGATAGATTAACATTAAATTTGGGAAGCATATTTATTCAACCTATCAGTTCAGCATGGTAGGTACAAAGAAATATCAATTAGGTATAATTATCGTGTTAGCGGGGCACACATAAAGGCAACGATCCGAAACTCCATTGGTAGAGCAATTACCGTAATGATTCTATGTATTGGGACAGGTAGGCCTTGGCAAATAATACAGACCCGGATCAGACTGCTCCTGAAGCAGGGTCTACACTGTTTGTCATTTAAACTGTACCTTTTGGACTCTTTGCACGATCGTGAAACAAATTTGTTAAAAAATTTAGGAGACTAACTGCAAGTCATCATGACCCATATTTCTTAGGATTTACGGTACTGCTCAATTGCTATTAGTTGGTTTTTCGTGACGATTGGATCAAACGTTTTACGCATTTACATAAATAAAGGAAATGTAAAATATATAAACATATAAAAATATTAAGTTATATTACCGATTGGTTTTTACTTATAAATAAATTATTGGTAGTAATAGTATTAGAAATAAGTAAACACGACTACAGCTTTTATTATCACGGGCATACTTGTAACGACAATCATGTATTACCGATACGGCTGTATTTATTTGCCTTATTTTTAAAATGATCTCAATGACATTTGCCCAGTCTCAAAGTAAGAAGTATTTAGCATCCAGCACTCCAGAAAATGATAAAAATGCTATTCAGCATTCGTACCCTATATGAAATGAGAGACTAAAAATTACAACCGGACGGCTAGCCATTCCTATGTGGGTTGGCTAGCCGTCCGGTACCGGACGAGCAGACTCGTTAGCTGGTCGTTCGGTACCGGACGCCAGACTCGTAGGCTGGTCGTCCGGTACCGGACGGCTAGCCACTGCCAAAGAGAAAATATCAAAATACAGTCTCATAATTATCTTGGACAATATTAACCACAAAAAGAGAATTAATAATTTGGTATACGGACAAAATCCCCCCACCCCGACAAAATCCCTTTCGCTCATTTTTGTATAGGTGGACAAAATCCCTCCCATGTTTTTGCAAGGAGGACATAATCCCTCCCACTATTTTTTACCAGGTGGTCAAAATCCCTCCCATGTTTTTGCAAGGTAGGCATAATGCCTCCCACTCTTTTTTTTACAAGGTGGACAAAATACCTTCTGTAAATTTTGCAACTAGGACAAAACAACTCCCGACTGACATCATTTGGCTACTATTTTAACATCTTCCTCAAGTAGCCCCCGCACATCGGGGCTCGGAGAAATATATGGGCTGCATGATACTTCCACGCAGAGCTGAAACCGACCCGCACGCAAGTTCTGGTAAACTGCTTAGATGATCTAAGCCTGCCCAGGCAACGTCTCCAAAATGACCTTTACAGCGTTGACGGGGACGTTCAACTTCAAATCAAACAAACAAATCTTCCTCAAGACTCAAATTGCACCAATTATTGTTTGGAGGTTCCTCTTTCTTGCATTGAACATTTCCTACAATGGCAAGTTCTTCAAGTGCGAAATCCTATTAGACTGCATGGGCATTTACCCTTAGTACACAGCACAGGTCAATGCTTTGGATGTGCAATCAGATCTGAGTTTTTACCAGGCACACATGATAAAGTAGGAATTATAATGCACAGGCTCAATTTTTACAATTACAATAGAAAGACCAAGTCTTTGACAACATTTTAATCAGGCACACAAACAAACATTATTTGTTAAATAATTGTTTGTGTCTAACAGAATGATAACAATTTAAGTATACAAAGAATATAAAGATAATTGAGTTAACTTTGAAAAGTAATTAGGCAATTAGAAAAAAAAAGATTGACATTAATAGCACTCAAATAGACAATTGCTTTTTAGCACATTTAAAATACAAACATATTCAGTATGAATGGATAAGGCACTCATTAACAAGAAAGTATCATAAATGAATAAATAAGAAAATAAGCACAAATCAAGATGTCTAACACTAAAACTAAAGCCATACTTTTTAGACGCAAAAGAAATATCGACACTTTGATATTTGATCTCAAACTATTTGGCAAAAAACTTGAATTTGTGGACACCGTAAACTTTCTAGGGATGATCCTTGACAAAGCACCCAGATGGGATGAGCACATAAAACAGCTCATCCTGGAATGCAAGAAGGACCTAAACATTCTTCGTTTGTTTACTGGCACAACTTTCGGTGCTGATAAACATACCCTCATCAATTTATACAAAGCCCTCATCTTAAGTAAACTAGATTAGGGCGCACAAGCCTACAACTCCGCTTCACGAGCCTTACTGAAAAAGCTCGACACAGTACAAAACCAGGCCCTTCGCATTGCAACAAGGGCATTTATATCTACCCCTAGACTGGCTTCCATCGTCAAACTATTAATTAGTCAAACTTACAAAAATATGTTTTCACTGATGTTTTACTGATTCCAGCTGAGTTTGACATGTTCTAACAGTAGAAAGAAAGACAACTTTGAAAGGAAAGAAATGTTTGGATTGTGTTTCTTGATCAGGTTAGAAAAATATGAACATACGACAGGGAGCCAGTCTAATCTACCCCGATTAATGCACTCGAAGTAGAATGTGGTATAAAACCACTGCATTTAAGAAGAGAGTAACTTATTCTAAAATACTGGGCACGCTCCTCGCCACTGGGTAAAACCACCCCCAATAAATGACCTGATAGGGGAACATGGGTGCCAAACCACTAAAAGGGCACACCAATACCGACCCTACACTGTCACAGTTCAGAAGCTCATAGCAGAGCTGCACATTCCTAAGGACATTGAACCACCCCGTTATAGAAACAAGTGCGACCTGAAGCAGAACCCATCCTTCTGTGCAATCAAGGACATCATTGGAAATAAAGGTGAAAACGACATGTAAATTTTGAAACAAACTAGCCTAAACTATATAGAAAAAATCATAGGGATAGATTACAGATATATACGGATGGCAGCAAAGATATTGAAAAGCAAACAGCAGGAGCAGCAGTTTCGGTCCCTGATAACAACTAAAACATCAAACTCAAAACCAAACCGAGCCTGTCGATATTTACTGTAGAATTGAAAGCAATTGAACATGCCATAAAATGGATAATTGATAACAACATCCCTGAGGTAGTCATACTAACAGACTCCCTCAGCTCACTGCCTCAGTACAAGCCCTCCGATCTGGCCAATCAAAAACAAGACCAGATAAAATGAACACAATACTACTACTTTTAGACTCAGCCAAAGACAAAGGGAAACAATATCTTCTTAGAATAGATCCCACCCCATGTAGCTATCCCGCGTAATGAAATGGCAGACTCAAGTGCCAAATCAGCAATGACAAACGGTAAAATCGATCAGACCCTACCAACAAAAACAAAAATATACCCGGTAATTAAGGAGACCAATATGACAAAATGGCAAAAATTATGGGACAACCCACAAAGCAAAGGGCGTTCCTACCACAGACTGGAACCCAGGGTTTAAATAAAAATGTTATCACCCATTACAGTGGTAACCGTAGACACGACGCAGTTTACACACGTTTGCGTCTAAACTACAGTAAACTAGGGACCCATTGTGTATTCAATCAAAGCCACATGAAGTGTAACAGATGTGATAAAGATGAACAGAACGACATCAAATATATTCTTTTTCACTGTGAAGGAAACGAAGAACCCAGGCAGGAATTAAAAGCTGCACTGTTGAAATTAGGATACAATACATTTGATGAACGTCACCTACTTAACCCCCCCCCCCCCACGAAACATCAGGCCTCAGATAGTTGAGACAATCGTCACATTTATGAATGATACTGAGTTAATTGATAAAATATAGACAGCTGCAGTATAAGAGAAACATGTAATACTAATCCCAGTTTATTTATCTTCCAGCTCTGGAATCATTTCATGCAGCGATCATTAATACTGTTTCTTTCTTTTTCAGACACAGCTTCCAATAATAACCCGGCAATAATCCAATCATACCATATATCCGTGCCCCCGGCCGCTCGGGCGAGGGTGCCCGGGGACATGATTCCCAACTTTGGGCGGACTGGCCGTCTCCGGAGCAACGGCCCGGTGTCCTCGGGTGCACGATGCGACCCCCACGCCGGTAACTAGTCACACCCATCCCTACATTTGCCAATATGACTCCCGTTTTGGGCCTCCGTACTGGTGATGTAGAGAATTAAACTTTTGGCAGATGACTGGCGCGTGAATACACCTCCTAGTGGACGGTAATGACCCATAGGCCACACGCTCCCCTATGGCCCCGGTGCGGGGGATAACCCACCCACCGGCCCCTCACTAGCCGTGAGCGCTCGATCGTAGTTGCTGGGCGCGTGATGTGTGGCCATTTGTCTCCGCCACGTGCTCCTGGCTCCAGGCGTGAAAGGCGCATCGCGGTGCGCATCGGCTACGGATACACACACACATATATATATATATATATATATATATATATATATATATATACAAAAAAAAGAGAAATAACATCACACGGAAAACACAGTAAATAATATTATTCCCATGCGGTTTCGTTTATAACTCATCAGTGGAATAGTACACAACAAAATGGCGTTACATCGCTACGTTACTTAGTAACGGATAAGACGTGTACACATCACACAAAATATAACGTCATGGCGGCAAAATGGCGCCGTTAGTGATTGTTAAGCTTAGGGTTGAAAACCTCAATAAAATACCTTTCTTTGGATAACCTTGCTGAAATATTATTATTGTGTACATTGTAAAACGGAAAAATGGAATACATTGGTCTAAATGAGAACTGACGGGCAGTTGTCTCGTTGATGGGTCTCTTATTTGTTGGTCATGAACTGTCCGTCGGATTCGAAGTTTGTCGACTGTCTGACCAATGTGGTAATTCAACTGAGGTAATGGCCAAATATGACCGACTCAGTATAAGATAGACAATGTAGAACTCTTTGCAGCCATTACAAACTAAATGAGCCCCGCCAAGCGAATTTGTGTCTTCGAGCATTCCGTCATGACAAATTTTGACTGCGCATGCCCAGCCATTCAGAGGGGCCAGGGATATGGCTTTCTGTCTGAAGGTTCCTCTTGATTCACTGCTTGTATGAGCGAGCAGCGAAGGTTCTGGCGAGACTGCGCGGATGCGCAGGCTCGCCTGAACCTTTGCTGCTCGCATAAGCGATAAGTACCAAAATCGCTTGACGGGGCCCAAATAATACAATACATTTTTGACAGTGCAATTCATGTTTTCTTTAACGTGAAATATTTTGTTATTCAACTGTAAGAAAGATCCTTCTATAATGAAATTATTATCATCGTGCCTCATTGCATTAAGTAACGGATGGGGTAGTATTTGTTTCATTTAATTGAGATTTTATGAACATACGTTTTAAATTTGGAAGTTGTCGCTTGCATTTTATGATCTTGGTGTTGCTTATTATTCTATCCATTGTTTTATCAGAGTGTAAAATTCTCATGTTATTTTTCAAAATGCCAAACCTTTCTTTATGTTTTGGATTGTGTATTGAGATAAAAGGCGTTATTTTTTCCTCCACTTTTTCTTTGACTTTCAGCAATTTTTTTCGTGGTGTTTCTAAGGCTTTATTTATTCCAGCCTGTATTATTGGAAGTGGATAGTTACGTTTGGTTTAGGTGGTGGCAAGTTCTTTAAACGGTAACGAAGTGTATTTTTATGTGAAACAATGGTACAGATTCTTCGAGCTTAGGAAAATGATATGTTGGTTTTTTTGTGTTTTTTGGCTGAAAAGTTTTGAAATTTAGGTATTGTTTGGAATCAGTGACCTTAAAGTGAATGACCACCTTTATAATAGTATTACTTCATTTGCAAGAAAACGTTACTGTAATGATTAATCTGTGGCTTTTATTACCAATTGAAATTCGCTAAGGTAATTAAATCCACAAGTAATGGTTTCAGTGAAGCCTTCTGGCAGCGGCCATATTTTCCCAAAGGTAATCCAAATGTTTCCCAGAATTCTAGCTGTTTGCTAAAATCCTGACCACATGCAGACCATTGGAGCTCTATATCTCTCTATGGAGCTACTAAAGGAGAAGTAATGAGACTCTCTAAACAGGTTGCTTATCAAAAATCCTTTGGTTGGGTCTCAGTTCAGGATCTTACATACAGGCTTCATTATGTTTTTGGATGAAAATAAAGACTTTGAAGACAGTTTTCCTGAGTTTGGTGCTATTGGTTTCTTTGGCCGGCATTCATCGCAATGTTGGGTAAAGTCCCACAAAATTAGAAGCAGGATCTCCACAATGCCTAAATAGTTGTTATGGGAACGTTAAACATCAATTCAAACAAACAAAACCTGTTCTACCTTAAATCTCCTACAAAACTGTTGTTTTCTGTAATCCATTACTGATCTACAGTTAATCACAATGTATTTCAGATCGTGTATTCCTGTACACTGTTTGCATAAAATCGAGGACTTTATGTGAAAATGAAAACATAGATTATGGGTCCTCAAATGAATCGCCTCATTGAGTACCCCAAATTCATGCTTCAAACTGAATTAACCCATTTAGTACCAGAGACCCCAAAAGAGGTACCCTGGCAAACAATACAGGTCCAGATCAGACGCCACAGAACACGGCGTCTGATCAGGGCTTACACTGTTTGCAAAGTGCTCAGCCATTTTCCTAATAAATTTTGAGGAAAACACAACCTGACAGCCCTAAATTTTGAAATGGACTCCTGGTATATATATGGAGGAAGATTCTATTTGCTACAAAAAGGGTTAAGAAAAATATAAGAATATACCAGGTGAAATGCCATGAAACATTACCTAAAATTATCAAGGCGTGCTGTGGTAATGATTGGTCAAATGATACTGATAGGCATTAATTAATGAAGATAAGAACAGAAACAAGTAGTCAACAAACCGAAAACAGCTATCTTCAAAATTTTAAGCACAATAAATGGTATGCTTGATGTTGAGATTCCCTGTTCCAAGATTATGTATCAATTTTTCACATACATCAAGTAAACACGACCGTGAAGCGAACATTCCCTTACACTCCCACTTTATGTAGAGAAAACTGGGGTCTAGAGGGGAATACATTTATTTCTTATTTCAGCTCATAGACATAGGCTGTGGGTACTCGTTAGAACCGCCTCAATGAGGCGGTTCTAACAAGCACCCACAATCTATGTTTTCAGTTTATACATGTTTAAGAATAATATTACAAATTGTCGTCAGAAAATTGACTGTTTTGGAGAAGAAAAAAAAACATTATGACGCACAGGTGTGCTATGGTAATAACTCTCTATTTTTCTTAGGGTCAGGGATAGTAAAACAGCTAATTCCTTGTCCTATTATCACAGTGCAGTATTTGGTCTTGCAAGAAGGCATTTTTATTCACTTTCTCCTCTAAAATCCTCAGCTGCTAAAATACCAAGATTTGTTAGCTATCAACAGTTTCTGTGAGGTCACTGCAGGTGATATAATCTGTAAAATATCTGACACCCTAGTAGCAACTTTAATGAGCCATTACAGTTAATTAGAGAAACCGGTTAGTAGAAGAATAGGATTTTATCATTCCTCAATGGTGTTATTGTAAAATGGATCTGAGATAAAAACGGTGGTCATTCACTTTAAAGTATATGTCTGTTGAAATGAAAGTTCCAGTTTTAATGACTAAAATGTCCAGGAATGGTAGTTGTACGGGGTTAACTACAATTTTAAATTTTATATCTTTATGAAGAGTTAAGTATATTTTCCATTAAATTTAAATCTTTCTGTGACCTTTGCCAAAGTTTGAAATAATCGTCTAAATATCTTTTTCGCTGATTGTCTACATATTGTCTAAACTGTTCACCCATTTCTTGTTTGATTTGTCATTTAGAGTTTCTTCTAAAAAGCATAAAACTACTGTTGCATAAATTGGTGCGACTTTGGTGCCCATGACTGTGCCTTTTGATTGGTTAAAATGTAAACCACTAAAAGAAACATTGTTGTTTTTTTCTAAAATTAGTTTTAAAGTATTCAAAGTATCAGGACTTTATGGAACGTGGGAAGGTGCTCACTACCAGGTTGTTATGCCAGGGGTATCAAAAAACCAAACTGGTATCAACACTAAAGAAGTTTTATGGGGGGCACCATGATCTTGTGGATCCGTACAATGTGGCCATTTCCAGAATTATTTCTGATATGTTTGCCAATGGAAAGCCATAGGAAGACTTCCAAAATCTCGGACATACCCTTCCCGGCATTGACACATTTTCTTCTATAGGTTCGATGGGCATGGTGGGCGAAGCTTGCTTACCAAGCAATGCTTAATATTCGCGGACGCCTGATTACACTCTTCTGGAGTCCATGTCTGTTGATCCGAACATTGATATTTGCCATTTTGTCTATGGATTAGCGATTTTGGATTAACGCTTTGGTACTACGACCTAAACTACTTTTAAAGCCTCAATAATAATATTTTTCTAAATTAAATCTGGGTGTTTTTCTAATATGATACAGCTTCTAGGCCTATTCCATCGGGTATATTTGAAAATAAGCGGACAATACCAAAAGAAACCAATAATGTGTTTTCTTGGATTTTTTAGGTAAATAATTAAGAAAATCTAAATCATCCCATAAATAACTTTTTACATGTTTCAAAAATGGTTTTAGTAAAGTATCAAGAAGGCAACTTAAGCGGCTCGTTTCACATCTTGGACCTGCAACAATTGGTCGAAAGTGTAAATCCTCCGGATCTAGTACTTCAATATATTCGGAATTCTTAATGTTGCATGCATTCTGTATAAGTTTGCACTTGTGTATTTTCGGTAAACTACAAAATGTACTTGTTTTGTAATCAAAATTAAGTAAAAAAAATCTGCCTCCTGGATGGTTATATCTTTATTCAGATTCATCAGTTCTTTTAATTTAGCAAATGCTTCTTTTTCATTGCTATTTGGAATAGTTGTATAGTATGATTCATCCATTAACATTTCTAGATTTTTTCTCTTGAAAAATTGAACATTCATTCTTGCACACCAGACAAGGAAATCCGCGATTTTACCCTGGGATAGAAATTTATGTTCTGACCCTGCTGTTCCGACCCCAAATCGAATATTATCGCGTGTTTGATAAATGCACTGGTTGATTACGACCTTGTGTGCGCCGTCGTTAACGTTGACGTCATGCACGATCCGTGACGTCACTTTACATTCCTGCAGTGTCAACACAATATGGCGGAAGTTGTAACCGAAGTTACTGCAGCATTGACATTCCGCGCTAAGAAATGGAGGGTATGCAAGAAAAAGAATCCAATATGGATGTGAGGGGTGGATAGAAAAATCCGTCCCTCGGGATCACTGTCCGGTATCACTCGGCAAGCCTCGTGATGCCGGACAGTGACCCTTGGGACGGATTTTTCTATCCACCCTTCACACCCATATAAGATTCTTATATTATCACAATACCACCACCTTTATCTGCTTCCTTGATTACTGTGGATTTGTCTACGGACAGAGATTTTATTGCTTTTTTGATCCAAAGTAGCATTATGTTGTATTTTTTTATTTTCTTTAGGAATAGTATCACATACCGTTTTGGTTGTTGTTATGCAAGTTTCAAAGTTTGAGTTACACCCACTGGAAGGGTAAAACTTGATTTATTTCTCACTAATGAAATATCTGATTGTTCTTTGCCATTAAAAAAAATACTCTTGCAATCTTATTTTTCGAAAGAATTCATTTAAATCATCATGAAGCTCAGAACTATTACTTTTTTCAGATGTTGGAGTAAATTTGTGCCCCATAAAAAAGACACATTTTTCTATTTCATTAAGTTTACGGTTAGAAATATTATATATTTTAGTAAATGTTTTGTCTGATGTTTCTGCAAGGTTATCTCTAATTATATCCGGCTGTTCCAGTTGGGTCCGCCGGTAGAAAAGAATTTACAGGTTCTTCTATTTGTTCATCGTTTTCTTTCATAGAATTGTTGGACATGTTTTTCCATGCTCTTTTATAGCTGTGACTACTGTTAACCCTCCCCCTTCTCTGCTGTTGTTGATACCGTCCGCTTTTTCTTGGTTATCTCTGCTGTTCTTGTTGATATTTGTTGTAGAAGAACTCTTTGGTTTTTGAAGCCCCCCTCACTACATCGGCATATGATTGCTGTTGATTTTGTGGGTGCGTTTGTTTGTAGTAGCCATTTCAAGCTTTGAAAAAAAGGGCCTGGTATTTGCATACTGTATGGTGAACTCTGCTATCCCAGATCTGGCCAATGCGCGATTTTATTTTAATAGCTTCTTCTTCTCGAAAATTTACATTGGTGCTCCGTGCATTTCTATATCGTGTGTATGAATTTCGCTATTAAATCTACTTTTCACATTTTCGTCCACACTTTTCATTAAATTAGAAATTTCTGAAGCCATAACCTCGTTAAAAGCAGAGACTCTATGCACATTACTTTCTTTTATCACGGCGGTAAGTACATGAATGGCAGAGATAATGATAGATAATTTTGTACTTATAATAATAATAATAACAATAATAATAATAATCGACCTTATTTATAGAGAGTAACACAATCAGTACTGGTACTAATCTTCCATGTGGCCATGAAAAGAGGGCCACATGGAAGATTAGTACTAGTAAAAGTCATCAGCAATATGTAAAAGAGTTAGCTTTTTTGCTAATGTTTTTTGGATTTTCATGTTTTGGTTATAGCACACATTTAATCATATTTTCTTAACACATATACATATACAGGCCACTGTTTGACAAAACCAATAATTTGTCTTTGAGTCCAGCCAGAACTCAGATAAGCATGGACACCTTCCCAAGTCTCATCACTTTCTTCATGTGGATTGTGAAGACTCATATCAGACTAGGCAGATGCCAAGGCTGATCAGAGTCATCACCCCAGTTTTCGCTAAACACAAAGCCCAAATCATTGATTTTATCACGCAACCTCCAATTTAGAAAGCCGCCTTTTATTTCTCTGAGTCCAAGAGTAAGCTATTTCTGTTGTTGCTTGTTTGATTTCCCGTTTTTGGTAAAAGCACATATTTTGTCTTATTTCGTAACACATATACAGGCCATTGTATGACAAAATCAATAATTTGTCTTTTGAGTCCAGCCAAAACCCAGATTAGCATGTCTGATCAGGGTCTTCACTTCATGTGGACTATGAAGATTCATATCTGACTAAGCAGATGCCCAAGCTGAAATGAATCTTCGCCCCAGTCTTCGCTGAACACAAAGCCCAAATCATTGGTTTAACAGGTTTTGTTGGTTTGATTCGAGGTTTAACGTCTCCGTCAACACTGTAAAGGTCATTTTGGAGACGTTTCTGCCAATTTTGTAGGACGTTTACCCGACATTGAGATGAAATGACATCTCAAGCCTGTCGCTCAATGAAACCAATAGGGTTTATTAGCATGGACGGTCCGCCCCGCACCGCGGTTGGTGGATAGGCTTAGATCTTCTAAACGGTTTACCAGTACTAGTGTGCGGGCCGGATTCAGCTCTGCGTGGAACCATCATGCAGCCCATATATTTCTTCAAGCCCCTATGTGCGGGGAGGGGGGGGGGGGCAGGTTTTATCAGGTAAACAACAGGTAAATACAGAAAAGGCATCACGTTAACAAGTCTGTGAAAGGAATACCACCCAATCCCACTTTATATAGAAAAAAATGGGGTTTACAGGGTATACATCATCTTTCTTATTTCTGCTCCAAGACAGGGGTTTTGTCCTAGTTGCAAAATTTGCAGGGTGTTTTGCCCACCTTTTAAAAAAAGACTGGGAGGGATTATGTCCACCTTGCAAAAAACGTGGGAGGGATTTTGTCCATCTTACAAACGTTTTGGGGAGGGATTATGTCCACGTTGCAAAAAACACGGGAGGGATTTTGTCCACCTATACCAATATGAGCGGGAGAGATTTTGCCCGGGGGGATTTTGTCCTACACTCTAATAATTTATTATAATTTCCTTATCTGTAATTAAAACAAATTATTGTGTTACATTGATTTTTACAGTATTGCATAAGAAAAGGAAATGAAATTGATATAAATTTGTTTTTGTTTGATTTGAGGTTTAACGTCCCCGTCAACACTGTAAGGGTCATTTTGGAGACGTTGCTCATAATTTTGTGGGACTTTTACCCGAAATTGAGATGAAATGACATCTCAAGCCCTGCCGCCCAACGAAACTAATAGGGTTTATAAGTAAGTACTCCCACTGCTTTGCCTGGGCAGGCTTAGATCCTCTAAGCGGTTCACCAGTACTCGGGTGCGGGTCGGTTTCAGCTCTGCGTGTAAGCATCATGCAGCCCATTAATTTTTTCAAGCCCCGATGGGCAGGGGCGGACAAATATATAAGTAGCTACAGAGAAACAATTCACATTGTAATGCATGCTCTTGTGTCTGATGGGCAGAGCGAGCAACTGATGCGACTGATGGAAGATCTCTAGAACAAATGGCAACAATGAACAAAATACTATGTGAGCCAGCGCACGACAAACCATACAATGACATGTGCGCCATGCGAAGACTCAGATCAGCCTGCGCATCCGCGCAGTCTGACCAGAGTCTTCGCTGTGCGCTCTAGGGATAGCTAAGGGCCCATTGTTACTTCATGCAGCAAGAGAGGTCTCTGGTCAGACTACATTGATGCACATACTAATCTGATTCTTCGCTGGGCGCACATGTAAGTTGAAGGAAATGCTGTGCCCCGGCTCATTTTGAAGTGAAAAAGAAATGACAATATTCAACAAAGAACAAGCACAGATCGTAGAACTTGCAACAATGAACTAGGAACTACAGCAAGAGGGCCATAATGGCCCTGGATCGCTCACCTGATCCTTATTGTACAGATAAAATGGTAGGTAATATAAGGTGTAATGGATGGTTCTGACAAGAAGATTTTTAAAGGTTTTCCCAATTTAAATCAATGTCAAACCAAAGGGCACCAGGGCGGGGGCATTTTTGGCCCCAGGGCTAGGATTTGAACAATCTACATAGAGGTCTACAAGTACAACCCTCATACCAAATATCAAACACCTGAGCCTTCTGGTTTCAGTCAAGAAGATTTTTTAAGGTTTTCCCTGTATAAATCAATGTAAAACCAAAGAGCCCCGGGGTAGGGGATTTTTTGGCCCCAGGGCTCTTATATGAATAATCTTGATAGAGGTCCACTAGATGATACTTCAGACCAAATATCACAACCTGGGCCTTGCGGTTTCAGAGAAGAAGATTTTTGTAAGATTTTACCTATGTAAGTCAATGTAAAACCGGGGTGGGTGCATTTTTGGTGCACGGGCTAAAATTTGAATAATCTTGGTAAAGGTCCACAAGATGAAGCTACAAACCCAATATCAAAGACCTGGGCCTTGCGGTTTCAGAGGAGAAGATTTATTAAAAAAATCCTATATAAGTCAATGTAAAACCAAAGGGTCCCGGGGCAGAGGCATTTTTGACCCCAGGACCCCAATCTTGATAGCGGTTCACAAGACGAATCTTCATACCAAATATCAAACACCTGAGCCTTCTCGTTTCAGAGAAAAAGATTTTTTATATAAGTCATTATAAAACCAAAGCGCCCCATGGCGGCGGCAAGAAGATTTTCTAAGATTTTTTTTTCCAATATAAGTCAATGTAAAACCAAAGGACCCCGGGGTGGGGGGCATTTTTGGCCCCAGGGCTATAATTTAAACAACCTTGATAGCGGTCTACTAGATGAAGCTACACACCAAATATCAAAGACCTTTGCCTTGCAGTTTCAGAAGGAGAAGATTTTTTAAGATGTTTTCCTATATAAGTCAATGTAAAACCAAAGGGCCCCGGAGCGGAGGCATTTTTGACCCCAGGGCTATAATTTGAACAATCGTAGTAAATGTCCACTAAATGAACCTACGCAGAAAATATCAAAGAACTGGTCATTTCGGTTTCAGAGAAGAAGACATTTCCTATATAAGTCAATGTATAAGAAAAAGGCCCCGGGACGGGAGCATTTTTGGCCCGAGGACTATAATTTGAACAATCTTGCTAGAGGATTGCTAGATAAAGCTACACACGAAGTATCAAAGACCTGTGCCTTGTGGTTGCAGAGAAGAAGAATTTTTAAGATATTTCCTATATATAAGTCGATGTAAAACCTAAAGGTCCCTGTGGCGCAGGCATTGTTGGCCCCAGGGCTATAATTTGAACAATCTTGACAGAGATCCATAAGACAAACCCTCATACCAAATATCAAATACCTGAGCCTTCTGGTTTCAGACAAGAAGATTTTTAAAAGTTTTCCCTATATAAGTCAATGTAAAACCAAAGGGCCCCGGACGGGGGAATTTTTTTTGGCCCAAGGGCCCACAGTTGAACAATCGCCATAAGACAAAGCTTCATACCAAATATCAAACACCCGAGCCTTTTGGTTTCAGACAATAAGTATTTTCAAGGTTTTCCCTATGTAAGCTAATGTGAAACCAAAGGGCCCTGTGCTATAATTTGAACGATCTTGGTAGAGGTCCACTAGATGAAGCTACACACCAAATATCAAAGACCTGCTCCTTGCGGTTTCAGAGGAGGAGATTTTTTAAGATTTTTATGTCCCCGGTAGCAATAGCGGGGACATATTGTTTTTGCCTTGTCTGTTTGTTTGTTTGTTGGTTTGTACGTGGACAACTTTAACGTTGGCCATAACTTTTGAACCGTTTGAGATAGAGCTTTCATATTTGGCCTGTAGGTTTCTTGTGACAAGACCTTCACATTCATGCAAAATATTTGACCTGTGACCTTGACCTTGACCTTTGACCTACTCAAATGAAAAAAAAATTACATTGGTCATAACTTTTGAACCACTTGAGATACAACCACCATATTTAGCATGTATGTTCCTTGTGACAAAAGCTTTACATTCATGCAAAAAAGATGACCTGTGACCTTGACCTTTTACCTACTAAATATTAAAAAAATATTATTTTGGTCATACTTTTGCACGGTTTGAGATAGAGCCTTCATATTTTGCATGTAGGTTCCTTTTGACAGGAGCATTACATGCACACATTCAAAAATTTTGGACTGTGACCTTGACCTTTGAGCTACATAAAAGAAAAAGTTAACATTGGTCATAACTTTTGAACCGTTTGAGATACAGCCTTCATATTTAGCTTGTGGGTTCCTTGTGACAAACGCTTTACATTCATGCAAAAAATTGACCTGTGACCTTGACCTTTGACGTACTTGAAAAATAAACATTTTTGGTCATAACTTTTGTACCGTTTGGGATAGAGCTTACATATTTTGCATGTAGGTTTCCTCTGATTAGAGCTTTTCATTCATGCAAAATGTTTGGACCATGACCTTGACCTTTGACCTACTTAAAAGAAAAAATAAAATTGTTCATAACTTTTGAACCGTTTAAGATAGAGCCTTAATATTTGGCATGTAGGTTCCTTGTTACAAGAGCTATACAATCATGCCATTTTTTTTTTACATGTGACCTTGATCTACTTTAAAGAAAAAAATATTATTGTTCATAACTTTTGAACCGTTTAAGATAGAGCTTTCATATATGGCATGTAAGTTTCTTATGTCAAGGGCCTCCAACACAAACAACAATCTTGAACTGTGAGCAACTTTGAATTAAAAATGACCATGCCCGGGGACATGTTCGTGTTTCACAAACACATCTTGTTCATATATAAGTCTTTGTAAAACCAAAGGGCCCCGGAGCGGGAGCAGTTTTCGCCGCAGGGCTATAATTTTAACAATCTTGATAGAGGTCCATAAGGCGAACTATCATTCCAAATATCAAAACCTGAACCTTCTGGTTTCAGACAAGAAGAGTTTTTAAGATTTTTCATATATAAGTCTTTATAAAACCAAAGGGCCCCGGAGCGGGAGCAGTTTTCGCCGCAGGGCTATAATTTTAACAATCTTGATAGAGGTCCATAAGGCGAACTATCATTCCAGATATCAAACACCGTAACCTTCTGGTTTCAGACACGAAGATTTTTTTTAGATTTTTCAAATATAAGTCTTTGTAAAAGCAAAGGGCCCCGGAGCGGAAGCAGTTTTCGCCCAAGGCTATAATTTGAACACTCTTGATAGCGGTCCATTAGGCGAACTATCATTTCAAATATCAAACACTTGAACCTTCTGGTTTAAGACAAGAAGATTTTTAA
The DNA here is from genome assembly GCA_963580285.1 of Lucinisca nassula. Classification (NCBI taxonomy): domain Eukaryota; kingdom Metazoa; phylum Mollusca; class Bivalvia; order Lucinida; family Lucinidae; genus Lucinisca; species Lucinisca nassula. The sequence goes on along the minus strand of CAUZLF010000690.1, from coordinate 214,451 downwards.
AGGTTTTCCCTAAATAAGTTAATGTAAAACCAAAGGGCCCAGGGGCGGGGTATTTTTGGCCCTAGGGCTATAATTTGAACAATCTTGACAGAGGTCCATAAGACGAAGCTTCATACAAAATAATAAACACCTGAGCCTTTTGGTTTCAGACATGAAGATTTTTAAAGGTTTTCCCTATGTAAGTCTATGTAAAACCAAAGGGCCCAAGAGCGGGGGCATTATTGGACCCAGGGCTGTAATTTGAACAATCTTGGTAGAGGTCCATAAGACGAAGCTTCTATCAAATATCAAACACCTGAGCCTACTGGTTTCAGACAAGAAGATATTTTAAGATTTTTTCCTATATAAGTCTATGTAAAACCAAAGGGCCCCGGGGCGGGGGCATTTTATGCCGAGAGCTATAATTTGAACAATCTTGGTAGAGGTCCACTAGGTGAGGCTACACACCATGTAAAGAAGACCTGGGCCTTGCGGTTTCAGACGAGAAGATTTTTTAAGTTTTCATAAAAAAAATATATATATATTTTTGGCTTCTGCGACCTTGATGTGCAGCGGACCGAAACCATTTGAACAACTTTGAAAGGGGAACAGCTAAGGACCATTCCTGTGAAGTTTAAATCAAAATCCGAAGTGTGGTTTAGGAGGAGATGTCATTTGAAGAAATTGTTTAGCACGACCGGACGCACGCACGCACGACGGAGGACGGATGAAAAGGGATCCAAAAAGCTCCCCTCGTCACTACGTGACAGGTGAGCTGAAAATTGGACAAGAAATGGCAACAATGAAAAAATACTATAATTGAGCAAAGAAGAAATGACAAATTTCGACGAAGTGAGTTTGTGAGTTTTTGTTTTACGTCCCACCAACAGCTAAGGTCATACGGAGACGGGACCTCGGTTTAAAGACTCATCCGAAAGTCTGCGATCCCTGGTTTATAAGGCGAGTAGCGTAACCACTGCACCACGGAGGCTTCTAATTTCAACGAAGAACCATTACAAATTGTACATAGAATTTCCAACAATACATAAAGAACTACAGCAAATGTTAGAAAAAATACATTGGTTGACATACCTTCTACATTGTTACATACAAGACAGATACCAAGAAAACAGACGGAAAAATTAAGCATCGTAGGAAAGACAAGCTCTTATGTCATATATCAATGCTTGAGAAAAAAGGGTCCAAGAATAGATACGATCATATATCGCAGCAAGTAAGCTAACAATTCTTTTTTGTTTTCTCTCAAATGATTACTCATACCTGGTACTTGACAAATATGAATGCGAAATGGCCATAAAGGAAATGTACAAAAAAAAAAATAAACAAAAGATCCTACCGATGTCAACAGCGGATAACACTAAAAGTGTTATTTCCAACATAGTGTGTACTTTTGTGGACTGCATTTTTGGTAATAAATTCTCCATCTCAGTACGGGACAGAATTGCAAGTGAAAGAATATATAAGTGAGCCAGCGCACGACAGAACATACACCAAGACATGTGCGCCCAGCGAAGACTCAGATCAGCCTGCGCATCCGCGCAGTCTGATCAGAGTCTTCGATGTGCGCTCTAAGGGTAGCTAAGGGCCCAATACTCCTTCGTGCAGCGAGAGGTCGCTGGCCAGACTATATGGATGCGCAGGACTTATATGATTCTCAGCTGGGCGCACACGTCTTATTGTAGGTTTTGTCATGTGCTGGCCCATATGTTTGTTGAATGAGGCGGGTGAATTTTTCCTCATGTCATCTGCCTCCTAAAAAGAAGACACTGATCGAAATGGCTAACCACACAGCCTATCACAGATTTCTAAGAACTAACTCAGGCGGCTACTAAAAACACAGATCAGACTGTGCAGGCGTCTGAAATAAATGGAAAAGTATTTTTCTAGGATACGGCATTGTAGAGTAATTAAAACACGAGGGCCCAGAGGGCCCTGAATCGCTCACCTGAGAATCAGTGTCTCTAGTACATTCTTGGCTCAAGGGCTATACTAGGTGAAGCTTCATACCAAATATCAAAGACATGAGTCTTGTGGTTTCAGAGAAGATTTTTTAAATATTTTCCCTATATAAGCCTATGAAAAACCAAAGGGCCCCAGGGATGGGGCATTTTTGGCCCAAGGGCTATAATTTGAACAATCTTGGTAGAGGTCCACTAGATGAAGCTTCACACCAAATATCAAAGATCTGAGCCTTGCGGTTTCAGAGAAGAAGATTTTTAAAGATTTTCCCTGTATAAGCCTGTGTAAAACCAAAGGCCCCCAACGTGGGGGCATTTTTGGCTCCGGGGCTATAATTTGAACAATCTTGGTAGAGGTCCACTAGGTGAAACTTCACACCAAATATCAAAGACCTGGGCCTTGTGGTTTCAGATAAGAAGATTTTTAAAGATTTTCCCTATACATGCCTATGTAAACCCAAAGGCCCCCGGGGCGGGGACATTTCTGGCCCAAGGGCCATAATTGCATTTCTGGCCCAAGGGCCATAATTTGAACAATCTTGGTAGAGGTCCACCAGATGAAGCTTCATACCAAATATTGAAGACCTGGGCCTTTCGGTTTCAGAGAAGAATATTTTAAAGATTTTCCCTATATAAGCCTATGTAAAACCAAAGGCCCCCGGGGCGGAGGCAGTTTTGGCCCTAGGGCTATAATTTGAACAATCTTGGTAGAGGTCCACTAGGTGAAGCTTCACACCAAATACCAAAGACCTGGGCCTTGTGGTTTCAGAGAAGAAGATTTTTAAAGATTTTCCCTATATAAGCCTATGTAAACCCAAAGGCCCCCGGGGCGGGGGCATTTCTGGCCCAAGGGCCATAATTTGAACAATCTTGGTAGAGGTCCACTAGATGAAGCTTCATACCAAATATCGAAGACCTGGGCCTTTCGGTTTCAGAGAAGAAGATTTTTAAAGTTTTCATTTTAAAAATCTATTTTCAGCTCCTGTGACCTAGATGTGCAATGGAACGGAACCATTTGAACAACTTTGAAAGGGGAACACCTAAGGATCATTCCTGTGAAATTTGGTTAAAATCCGATCAGTGGTTTAGGAGGAGATGTCATTTGTAGAAAAAGTTTACGCACGCACACACGCACACACGCACGACGGACGCCGGACAAAAAGTGATCCCAAAAGCTCACCTCGTCACTACGTGACAGGTGAGCTAAAAATAGGAACCGCTTACATTAAGGGGAAAATACACACTTAAATGTGAGGCAAGCATTTAAAATATTTCTTGTCAGCTCTGTCAGCGATTTGTTGAGTAACAAATCTCAGTTTGGAGGTCTGTCAAATCATGAGCGCGTAGCACTTGATTTGTCTATTTACAACTGACCGTGTGTGTGTGTGTGTGTGTGTGTGTGTGTGTGTGTGTGTGTGTGTGTGTGTGTGTGTGTGTGTGTGTGTGTGTGTGTGTGTGTGTGAATTCGGGTTTAACGTCGCTTTCAACAATTTTTCAGTCATATCACGACGGTGTCTGGTTGCGACAGGGAGCTCAATGCTCACTTTTATAGTGCTGCCTCACTGAAGTATCATGTCCCAGACACATTACATGATACCACACCCAGTCACATTATCATGACACTGGGTCGACCAGTCCTAGCTCTACCCCGTAAATCTGAGTGCCAAGCGAGGAGCAGCTAGTACCATTTTAACGACTTTGGTATGTCGCGACGTCCCTCGTCATACTGTTCCACAAAGTGATATGTCGCATAATAAATCACAGTTCCTTTCCATTTTCTGTATAGGCGCGCTGTCTTAGAATGATAGACGTCTTCTCAGAAAGGAAAGACCGTGCTCCTGAGGAGAATCTTCTGTCCGTTAACCCTTCTCTTGCTGAATATTCAATTTAGCCACACCCATTTCTGACTTTGAACCAATCAGATTACTTGATGTAATTTATTCCAACAAATCCACAAATTGAATGTCAAACATTGTAGATCCTAATAAGATTGCTTCTGAAGTTGGCTTCTTCAGAAGCCATCTTCAGAAGCCATCTGATCAGGATCTACACTGTTTCCAAAGCTTGGGGTTGTCGTGAACAGCACGATAAGAGTTAAAAGTTAACTCCTTTTTTCGAGGGGATTAGTTTGTAGGAAATATATCAGGAAGCCCTGTAAATTATCTTCTTCGTACAAAATGGCAAAAAATGTTAGGCTGTATCCGTTTCCCTTAAAGACAAATTGACACTTGTATTTATAACACATAACATATGTATCCCATTTCTAAAAACAAAAGTAAGTTATCATTAAGTAACATTTACACCAGATTGATTTTTCAAAATGCTTAACTCAACATAAAATGGCTAAAAGATATTTTTTCTGAAAGATATCATAGGACATGCCGAATACTGCCTTTCATTTCGTTCGCTACAGTATGGTTTTGTCGTGATTTCTAACACGGCGCGCCTTTATAGGCAATTGAAAATAACTGTGTTTTATTCTGCAACAAATCACAGCTCGGAAGAGCGTGACGAGTGACGTCATTAAAAACTACAAATTTATGACGTCAGTAGTCGATTTCCGTGACGTTAGACGGTGTAACGTCATATTCTCGCATCGAAAACATTAGAAAAGGGTATAAATGCATGTGTTTCAGTCGATAATTTTAGCGGGACTTCTTCTAGCAATGGCGAAAAGTTGTGAGATTGTGAAGGAAACAACAGCATTATTGCCGATTTTCAGCCTGTTAGAATCGAAATAGATCAGCTCTAGTTTGTGATTTGTTGAATAATAAATCACAGTTTGTCGGTCAGTTGTAAGTAGACAAATCACGCGCGTTACGCGCTCGTGATTTGTCTACTTTGCAACTGACCTCCAAACTGTGATTTATTACTCAACAAATCACAATTAGAGCTGATCTATTTCTTAATTTAGCTCACCTGAGCATGGTGAGGTATTGTGGTCAGTCAATGTCCATCGCATGTCGTGCGTCGTAAACAATTTGCTTTAAATGAGAACTCCAATTCGATTCAAACTCTTCACAGGAATGTAGCCTAGGTGGCTCCCTACAAAGTAGCTGAAATCGTTCAGCTCTGATGAAAAGATGGCCGCCAAGGCTAGAAATAGAAAAATCTTTAAACGACAACTTATCCTATACCCTTGAGCCAATTTCTTTCAAACTTCATAGGAACGTTGCTTAGTTGAATCTCTACAAAAATACCTGAACGATAACGCTCCGATTAGCAAGATGGCCGCCCAAGCTAAAAACAGAAAAAAAGACGTCCACAGTTTTATTAATTGCAAACTTCTCCTAAATCATAGGGCCAATCGATTCAAGGAATGTTGTCTTTGTGGCTCCCTACCGAAAAAAACTAAACAAGTTCCGCTCTGATGGACAAGAGGGCCGCCAGAGCTAACAAAAGAAAAATATTAAAGTGATAACTCCTCCTATGTCTGTGGGCCAATTTCATTCAAACTTCACAGGCCTGTTACTTAGGTGACCTTCTAACAAACTAGCTAAATCGGTTCTGGTCTGATGATCAAAATGGCTGCCAGAGTTAAAAATAGGAAAAACGTCAATTATATGCTTTAAATGTAAAGTCCTCCTATACCCTTGGGCTAAATTCAATCAAACTTCACAGAATAATTGCTTAGGTGACCCTCTACATAAATTTTTAAACGGCTAAACGGTTCCGCTCCAATGAGCAAGATGGCTGCCAGAACTAAAATTAGAAGAATGTAAAAACCTACCCAGCATGCATTCAACGTTGAACTAACGTTGAAACAACGTTGTTTCAACGTTAGTTCAACGTTGAGTCAACGTTTTGTGCCTGCAGGGTAGCTTTCAATACAAACTCATCCTTAACCCTTTGACCTACTGATTCCAACTACACAGGAATGTTGCCTTGGTGGCTCCCAACCAAAAAAAAGGTAAAACTGATGAACATGATGGCTACCAGAGCTAAAAATAGAAACAAGAGGCCTTTTGGCCACTATGCTCACCTGAGTCCACTGGCAGCCATGCATTTTAATAAACCATTGAATGCAAATTTTCAATTTTCCACATTACAAGTCTATGGAAACTCTAAGTTCCCTAGCAACCAAACTAAAGAGGCAAAGGACGGGTCTCCCTAAGGGGGTTTTTTGGCCTCCTAACGATTTTGTTTCTTTCTGGCTTATTGTTAGCATACATATGCCTAATTATTTGGAGTTACAGGCTCTTTAAAGTGGGTGTTGTAACTCCACACAGTTTTGACATGTATTTTGTGTCAGTAGTATAGGGTTTGGGCGAGTCTAGCTCACCCCCCTAAAAACAATTTTTAGCTTCTTCAGACCACCCCAAAAAAATTTTTTTTTAGTTTCTTCAGACCACCCCGAAAAAAAATTTTTTAGCTTCTCCAGACCACCCCTAAAAATTTTTTTTGGCTTCTTCAGACCACCCCTAAAAAATTAAAATTTTAAAATTTAAAATTAAAAAAAAAAAAAAATGGATGATGATGAAAAAATATATTTGAAACATAAAGGAGGAGTAGAATACGAAAATAGAAGATTAAGACAAAAATTAAATAAACTGAAAGTATTTTTAGAAAATAGTGGAATGACTATTATTGAACATCGCGGTAGCGGATTTTGTTGGTTCACTTGGGACCAATATGATTTACAAGTAGATTTTGAAAAATTCCCCGAAGATTCTTTTGTAAAAATATTAAAAATAAATTGTGTGGAATATCATATTTTCCCAGGAGAATATGTATTATTTGTTAGAAGTGAATGTAAAAACTTTAGATTTCATTGGTGTAGTTTCGGCAACGAAAAAAAAATGGTAACTTTTTTTATAAAACAAAAAATGCGCTCAAAGAAATACTTTATTTAATTAATAAAAAATGTTATATTTGCGAAAAGAATACTAAAGAAGACAATAGTGATAGTATTCTAGGAGAAATTTTTTTTTCCATAAACACTTTTTAATATCAAAATAAGAAAAAGATGATAAATTGTTGTGTATTGAAAAGAATATCTGAAATATCGAAAAATTGTAAAAATGTAAAAAAGTGAAAAAATCTGAAAAATGTAAAAAATCTGAAAATTGTAAAAATGTAAAATCTGCATATTTGTATTCTTAGTTTATGCATTTCTTATAACCAGGAGGCGGCTCATTAATTATTATAACTTTATTAAATAAAATCAAGCATTTCCTATTTTTTTTTTACCTCGGCTAAAGCCTGGGCTTTGCCTTCCTCAATAAGTTTTTTTCTTTCCGTTTCACTTAATCCTGTTTGTTTTGAATGTATGCAATCTTTCAGTTTATTATATTTATCTAATTCATCTAATATCAATTTAAATTCATTTTCAGATATCTGCCCATCTGTCAAAGCCTTAGAAATCAAGTCTTTTATACTATTTAACTTACTATCAGCAATAGTTTTAATCTCATAATGTTTTTTTGTTTTTGCATGTAATCTACGTCTAACAAGTTTTACACAAGCCCCTAAACCCCCACACACAAAAGCAGCAATTTCCAACGGTAACATAATTGGAACAGCTAAACCAACACCAGCCATAATAACACTTGAAGAAATTAACGCAGTATCAACACTATCAGTAATGTTAATCCCCCGTTTATACTTTTTATATAAAGCTTTTCTGATGTCTCTTTCTTTCATTAATTGTTTTTCTATCTCTGATATCTTCTGTAATCTATAATTTTTTCCGTCTTCACTAGGCAAGTCTGCATATAAATTCGGCGCCGTAGGTTGCTTCATTTTTATAATTATTTTTTGAATTCAATTAATAACGAGACAACAGTATTAACTGTAGTTTTATTAGTCTCTAAACTGATAAAATTAATAACACTTCCAGCTTTAACTGAACAAGGGGTGACAAAATTAAAATGTGTACTTTTTTTTCACTATCTAAAGCGAGGCCGCGGCACCCTTCCAAACGTTCCCCATTCACCAACACGCCAACTTTCACCTTACCAAGCGACGATACACTCGACAGGCTAATACTTTTAATATAACCATCCTTCATCATAACATAACCAACCGCTCCCTCTCTACCTCCATTTCCAAATGAAAATATTTTACCACTAGTTAGTGGGCCATTTGATTCGGCGGTTATTGTAATGAATTCATTTGTATAAACGTTTTGTAATCTATTATGTAAATTTCCTAATTTTTTATGTAATTCATCAATACGCAAAGTCAAATTATTCTTATTGTTTTTACACCAAATATACTCAATTTTTATATATAATCTTTATATTCAATTAATGATGAGGCAACAGTATTAACCGCAGTATAAATATTCAGTACACTCAAAAAATTAATAACACTTCCTGCCGTAACTAAAAATGGTTTATCAAAATCGCGATGTACACTTTGTGTGTCTTCCAAATAAACTATACACCCACTCAAAACTTCCCCATCCACCATCACAGTAACCCGCACTTCATCTTTTGACTTTTCACACGACAGGCCCATACTTATAATATAACCATCTTTCATCATAACATAACCGGTCGTTCGCTCTCTATCTCCATTTCCAAATGAAAACATATTATCTCTAGATAAAGAGCCTCTGTCTCTGGTCGGGCTCATCGGAGTCTAACTGTTGGTTTTCTTTTGCTCCAGCATTTCAGTGGTTTCTTGCTGTCGAGTCCTCACCGTTGTCTCACCTCTGTGGTTCTTTGATTTCTGTGTTCACGGAGATGTTGCACTGATGAGTTAGGAGGCCTTCATGCGGACTGATCAAATTATTTGTCTAAATCGCGACGGAAGTTAGGGCGAGGATTGTGGCCACGTAAAATCGATTTAAGCCCCCCAGTGGAAATCGTCCACTGACCGTTCCAAGGCGGCTCTTCTGTGGCGATTTATTTATGTTGTTGTTTGTTACTTACTGTGTGTATCACTTGTGTCTTTTAATTTTGGATGGCCATATGGCCATTTTGTGGAAAAGTAACTGTCCATATGGCCTTCCTTTGTTTAGGTTTCCATTATGGTCTGGTCGCTTAATGTTTGTATTTTTTTCCCTTTGGTGTCTTTTATGGATGGAGTAAGTTAATTGTATCAATTCCTGATCTTTGTTTTACTTCTATTGTGATTCAGCATATATTGTAATGTATTCATTTGTATGAACGTTTTGTAATATATTATCTAAATTTGATATTCTGCTATCAACACGTACATTCGTATTTTTCTTAACACCAAATATACCCATTTTTTATAATAAAATTTCTAACACACAACAAATTGGTAAACCATTGTTGTTTATTTTCTGGCCATTCTCATCACAAACGCTTATACTTAATTCTGATATATCACCATGTGTTAATTGTTTATATTCCGGATTACTAAAACGTGTATGAACAATATCTCCAAATGATTTATTTTCAACAGAAACAACACCAAGGATATTACTAGGAGCACCATCAAAGAAATTGCAAGCACTGTTTATCTGCTCAAGATGAATATATAGTTGTTTATAAGGTGCAAAATTTAAGGGCATTTCTCCCTCATATGTTTGATTTGCGTTTAATCGTCTATTTCCGAGGCCTAACATCTTTTTTAATCCTTTGCTTATTTTTAAATCAACGGTCGATGTCAAAAACACCATGACATTTGTTTCATTTACAGATAATACAATATTATTACTTTGAAATATATCTGCTATTTGTTGGAAACTGTAAAATCCTGAAGCTAAACGTATTGGTCTATCTGTTCCTTTTTGGATAGATTCATCAATTAAATTATGCCAACCTACAGTATAAGTAAAACTCTTCAATCCAATTCTCTTAATACCGCATTTGTTATCTATATATTGTTGCAAGAGTATTGTCTTATTAATATCAGAAATTGTATGATACATTTTTAATTACTAAAAAATGATACCTAAAAAATTCAAGTACAATCCCAATGCATCATATAACCCTCTCACTAAATATTCTAAAAAGAATATTGAACTTGTAAAACAAACAATTTATGTTAACAAAAATAACCATTTTCCAGTAACGTTTCCCGACTTATTTCAAAACTATCAAAATCCAACATTACACAACAATGAACCGTGGAATACATGGCTTCATTCATCATTTGACTGGTGGCAGTGCCAATTGAATTTTGCTGTTTGGTGTGCTACTACAGGAGGTGGTGTGAGTTATAACGACCATTTACAAGCTGATTCTCTACAAACTATAACATTATATATATTTCATGTTTATTATTGTGTTGCTCGTATTTTAAAAGAACTTAAAACACCTTTACCAACAGATGAGAAATTTTGTTATTACAAAAACACATACGATAAAGCAACTTACCAAAACTTATGCAATGAATTCAATGTTTCACCAAATACAGATTGGCGCAAAAAATTGGAAAGTAGTTCTAAAAGTCATGGTCTCGGAGAATACACACAATACTTTAAACCAAGTGGAAAATACAGATACGAACATCGAAGTGATGGGCCATTCTTTAGTGCAAATGACAAAACAGAACATACAGTAAATATAAGTGAGGCATGGACAATGTTTATATTAGACAAATCAGAAGGCTTCGCAAAACCAGGTATTGAACGAATTAACGAAAGTATTAGAATATTTGTATGGGCACTATTAGGAGCACAATATCAAACACGTGTAGAAATACTAAAAATAGGCACAGGATTTGATGCTCAAAAACAATTCTTAGCAAATGTTCAAGAAGCAATTAACAGTCCAATCGATTTGCACAACCAAATATCAAAATATCAAAATGTATTGAAAATGCTACAAGTAAAGTTGATTATACATACGGACTTGGTCTCTACATGTCTCCCAGTGATATGATATTACAAATTGGCACTTTCGCTGGATATAATAATAAAATTGTAATTGCAACATCGGAGTGCTCGCTTGGTTTCAATAGTGATGTAAATGTTAAACCTGTTGCACCTACTACACAACCTATAACTATACAAGGTACACCAACAAAGAAATCTCTACCAGAACCTGTTAAACATCAAACTGTTCAAACAAAGACCACAAAAGAAGCAATACAACACGAAGACAACAAAACAGCATTAATAGTAGGAAGTATAGTTATCGGCATATCTGCACTAACACTCTATAAAATTATTTAGAAATCCATTCTTTTGCTGCTACATACAACAAACCAGCAACAGCAACAACAACTGCCCATAAATTATTACCAAACCAGCTAACAACTTTTCCAGTAGCAGAAAGCAACCAAGACACAATGGAACCAATAATACCCGGGAGTGCTGCTGCTGCTTTTCCTGCTAGATTGGCTAATAGTTTACCAAGATTACTTAATTGATTTTTTTATCCAATGTTCCTCGTGCGACATCGTACAGGGTTTATATTTCGAAGTTAATTCGATTCGCTTGAGTGTCTAGTCATGTATCCGACTTCAACACTCATAATAAATAATTAACCGCTAAACTTCTTAATCAGGGGTATTGGTATCATAAACTACGTAAAGCCTTTTCTAAGTTTTATAGACGTCATTCTGATTTGGTTTCAAAATTCAATGTTGGACTTAAAACACTTCTGCAACAAGGCCTATCGGAACCTGCATTATATGGTGACTTAGTATATAAATTTAGAAAAATGCATGGCTGTAATGACTTTAGTACCCAATTTCGTAAAATCGTTCGTCGATATATAAAGATTGGGTACAACATAAATGTTATAAAACAGACTACATGCATGGTGGTTAACCTTATAACGGTTGGCAACTTTGCTTCCTGCTTTGATTGCACACCGGTTGGTCGGGCCTAAGATAATTGACGGTTACATCGTAAAAACATAAATGGAATTTTATTTTGTATTCCTTATGTTAGTTGGCGCCTGATGCTCCGTCTTTGGTCTAACAGTCTAACTGTTGGTTTCATTTTGCTCCAGCAATTCTGTTGTTGGATGCTGTCGAGTCCTCAACCTTGTTTCATCTCTGTAGTTTTTTATTTTTATGTATTCGGAGATGTTACACTGATGAGTTAGGAGGCCTTCATGCGGACTAAACAAAATTAGTGTATACCGCGACAGTGATTAGGGCGAGGATCATGGCAATGTAAAATCGATTTAAGCCCCCAAGTGGAATTCTTGCCACTGACCGTTCAAAGGCGCCTTCTGTGGCGGTTTATATATGTTGTTGTTTGTTACTTACTTGTGTATCACGTGTGTTTTTTTTATTTTTGATGGCCATTTGGCTATTTTGTGGGAAAGTAACTGTCCTTATGACCTTCCTTTGTTTAGGTTTCCATTATGGTCTGGTCGCTTCATGTTTGTGTTTCTTTCCCTTTGGTGTCTTTGATGGGTGGAGTAAGTTAATTGTATCGAGTCCTGATCTTTGTTTTACTTCTACTTTGGATACGTTCCACTGAAACTGTTATTATAACAAAATTTCGTCATTCGATTGAATGTCCGTGTAAAGACACTTGATTACATTACATCAAACTACATGTAACAATTAAAACTTAATGTATGACCATGTAGGTTTAGCTTTCTATTTACTTCATACAATTCAGCTTTTTTCTTACTCAAGCAAATGCTATCTGAAATTAAAACTTTCAGACCCTTTCACTCAGAGATAATGATGGTCATCTGTGGATAAATAGATAAGCTGTCTTACATGAGTACACCATCCTGTACCCTATCTTGGTCCGGCAGCTCTCGGCCATTCTTTGTCCAGCTGACTGTAGGTTTTGGAGAGCCTGTGACATCACACCGCAATTCAACATTGGAACCAGGCTCAACCCATTTGTGTCGCTCTCTGACAGAAGCTGTTGGAGGTACTGAAATGACGAGGAATTTAAAACATTCACCAAAACTCAAACTGTAATTATACTATAACTCTAACTTTAATCATTCCAACTTAAGGATAATTCAAAGTCCTAGACATATCATAATTCAAATTTCAATCATTCCAACTTAAGGAAAGTTCACAATCTCAGCCCGGATTGTCATAATTCAAAGTTTCAATCATTCCAACTTATGGAAAACTCAAAGTTCCAGAACTATCATAATTCAAATTTCAATCGTTCCAATTTAAGTACAATTCAAAGTCCTAGAACTATCATATTTCAAATTCCAATCATTCCAACTTAAGTACAATTCAAAATTTTAGAACTATCATAATTCAAAGTTTCAATCATTCCAACTTAAGGAAAATTCAAAGTCCCTGAACTATCACAATTCAAATTTAATCATTCCAACTTCAAAAGTTATTCAAAGTTCTTTGACTTACTATGAGTCAAATGTTAACTTGTGTTTTTTTTTTTCTTTTTTTTTCTTTTCTTTTTTTACAGTTCTGCAGTATATCTACAGTTATGTATTTAATGTAAGTTACCCCTTAAAAATAGTATGTTCTCTTATTCAAGAACATAAACCAAGTAAATTCAAAATAGAAGTAGAGGATATGATCAGGAATCGATACAATTAACCCACAGCTCCCAGTCACTGAAGGGAAAGAAACACAAGCATGAAGCAACAGATCCTAACGGATACACGAACAGCGGAAAGACAAAAGGACAAGTGCTTTCCCTCAAAATGGACAAAAGGCTATCCAAAATAAAATAATAAAAGCGACACAAACACCCAAGAACAAACCATAACAAAAATAAACCGCGACAGAAGAACCGCCTTGGAACGGTCGGCGGAAACGAATTCCACTGGGGGAGGGGGGGCCTAAATCGATTTTACGTGGCCACAAACCTCGCTTCAACTCTGAATTATCTGATGTTCTGCTATAAACTTGGCATGAGCTCGGATTTCACAATTTGACCCTTAATAAGCTCTTTAACCTAAAGATGCTTTGAAAAACTGGACCACATCATGGAAAATAGAATTGGAGGCAAGGATCAGGAATCGATACAACCAACCCACACTTCCAATCAGAGACACCAAAGGGAAAGAAACACAAACATGAATTAACAGACCCTAATGGAAACATCAATAGCGGAAAGCCAAAAGGGCAGTTACTTTCCCACAGAATTGCCAATAGGCTATCCAAAATAAACAATATAAGCGACACAAACACCCAAAGACAAACCATAACAAACATACCTTTATAATTCTGACCCCCTTGAACCATTCATTTTTATGTAGCAAAACTAAGGTTAACACAGGTAAACCTTATTTTTCTAATTTCTGCTCTAAAATATAGAATGTGCGTATTCGTTAGACCCACCTCGATGAGGTGTATTCGTTAGAACCACCTCGATGAGGTGCTTATAATGTGTACCCACAAGCTATATTTTCAGCAGAATTAAGAAAGATATCACATTTATTCTTCTTAAAAGTTTCGTTTTTTTACAGTGGTAAAATTTACAATGTATTTATATAGACGTGTTTTCGTAATGATGGGCAGTCTGATCTGTCCTCACTGTGTTCTATATGGATATCATTTGACACACAGTTTCTCCATGCAATTGGTACCAAAGTGGATTTTAGTGCACATTTCCTGATTAAGATGGTACATAAGATGATCTCAGTGCATATATTAAAAATAAGATAGTATATAAACCAAACTAATTGCACGCATTCTGAGTAGCTACAAAGTAGAAGTAAAACAAAGATCAGAAATTGATACAATTAACTTACTCCACCCATAAAAGACACCAAAGGGAAAGAAATACAAACATTAAGCGACCAGACCATAATGGAAACCTAAACAAAGGAAGGCCATAAGGACAGTTACTTTCCCACAAAATGGCCATATGGCCATCCAAAATTAAAAGACACAAGTGATACACACACTAAGTAACAAACAACAACATAAATAAATCGCCACAGAAGAGCCGCCTTGGAACGGTCAGTGGAAGATTTCCACTGGGGGGCTTAAATCGATTTTACGTGGCCACAATCCTCGCCCTTACTTCCGTCGCGATTTAGACAAATAATTTGTTCAGTCCGCATGAAGGCCTCCTAACTCATCAGTGCAACATCTCCGTGAACACAAAAATCAAAGAACCACAGAGGTGAAACAACGGTGAGGACTCGACAGCAAGAAACCACTGAAATGCTGGAGCAAAAGAAAACCAACAGTTAGACTCCGATGGGCCCGATTTAAGCTGATTTAAGTGACATATTCTGATAAAAACGGTACACAAGCTGATCCGAGTGCTTATATTTGAACTGAGTATTTAAGCTGATTTGAGTGCACATATTCTGAGTTGGTACACAAGCTGAATTGAGTGCACATATTCTGAATGATACATACTACCAATTTTGTTTCAGCTGCAACATTCTATTCCTGGCACTGCTGTCAAATGTTCCTTTTCTATGTTAATATCAAAGATAAAAACAACAATCAGGTTTCTTTTATCTGAAACATTTTGACAATCAAAGAGTTCACTATGTTCACTATACTAGATCAAGAGCACGTCAACTTGTCTGTGATGGCCTCTGATTGGTAAATGTATTACCAACAGCACCAGATATATTGTGTCATGTTGAAATTTACAATATTTTGGGGGTCACAGCTGCAAAGTTGGCAAACTTTGATTGTCAAACATGACTGACTTGTCTTCAGAGTGCTTTCTGACAAATGGGATGCATCCTTGCCATCAAAGACAGGGTTTAACCTTTTGATCTGACAATTTGGAAATCATTTTTAGTTGAATGAAGAGGATGTTGCATCTGAAACAAAACGGGTAGTAAGCTGATCTGAAAGGATATTCTGAGTTGGTACAAAAGCTGATTTAAGTGCACATATTCTGACTGAGTTGGCATAAATGTTGACTTTGGTGCACATATTCTGACTGAGTTGGTATAAATATGTTCTATAAAATGGTTATCCTATGGAAGCAAGGAATATACCACAGAACTGAAAAATATGGAGTGTATATGTTTTCTGGGCCAGACTAGCTAGTTTCGGCCAGTTAGGCCTCGTCAGTGACCCTCAGATATTTTCAAAATTCCACAATGGAATCAATGATCCCAAAGGACAAGAACATATAATCTAAACTATGATGTAGGGCAGGGAAACGTTTTACCGCCGCCACACATTCCCACACATCAGCTGTAGTGAAGTTAAATATATTCTATAAAAGGGTTATCCTTTGGAAGCAAGGAATATACCACAGAACTGAAAAATATGGAGTGTATATGTTATCTGGGCCAGACTAGCTAGTTTCGGCCAGTTAGGCCTCGTCAGTGACCCTCAGATATTTTCAAAATTCTACAACGGAATCAATGATCCCAAAGGACAAGAAAATATAATCTACACTGATTGAGTGCACATATTCTGACTGAGTTGGCATAAAGGCTGACTTTAGTGCACATATTCTGACTAAGTTGGTATAAAAGCTAATTTGAGTGCACACTGAGCACTATGACAGGTTTGTCTGTATACCATAATGATCCTAAGTACAGTAAAATTCCTATGTTACGACAACCTTTGAGACTGTTCAAAAGTGGTCTGTAAGAACACTTTTGAACAGTCTCAAATGTGGTCCCTGACCATAGGACATTGTGTGCAGAATTCACGGAGAAATAAAAACTGCAAGCTTCTAAATAAGCTTTTTCAAGCAGAATTAGTCTTAATTTAAGTGGTATTAATAGCGGAATTTCACTGTATTGGGACGGATAGGCCAAAGCAAACAGTGCTGACCCACATAACACTGCCCCTGAAGGAGCCGTCTGATCAGAGTCTACACTGTTTGTCATTTCGTTTGCACCCTTTAGACTCCTTTCTGGGTCGTGAAACAAAGTTGTTAAAAATTTAGGAGAATCATATCAAGTCCTCAAGGTGTCTGAATTTTTTTTAATTTTTAATGTATAACAAACCTTCAGCGAGGTGCTTCTAATGAGTACCAACAACATCCCATCAAATTTTCATATAGACGTACTTACTGCTGACAATTATGAATACTGAAGCCTCAGTGCCCTCAGGTATCACAGTGGAACAGATATATTCCCCAGCATACTCCTTTCGGAAACTGTTAATTCTCAGAACTCCACCGCTGACAAGATGATCGGGAGGCAAGGATCCTTCACGTCTTCTCCAGCGGATCACAGGGCTTCTGATTGCTATATATGATAAAAAGAATAAGCGTACCAGGTATATCTACAACATAACATCTCACTCTCCAGGAGACAATAGATACTTTCCAGCAGGCACACCTCCCTGGTGCAACGTCAAATCAACGTCGGTGCAACGTCGTGACGTTGCACCGATGTAGTTATGGCGTTGCATAAACATCATAACGTTGCACCGACGTTGATGTGACGTCACAATTACGTCATGTGCCTGCTGGGTCGTGGTTAACCAACGAAACAGAAACTGTTGCCAATATTATAAAATCTGACATTGCAAATTTTGATAACATGTCTATGCCACATATTGAATCGTTAAGGTCTCCAAAACCTATCTTTCAAATGATTATTTGTTATATTTTTTTCTTCTTTATACTCCAAACTGACTGAGTGTGCCACAACCTTTTTTCTTTGGCCAGAAATAACAAAAAATAATGCACTCCACTGTAGACCTGAATTTTTATTTATAATTTGTCATTTAAATGGACTAGTAACTTTGTTTGTTTGATTTGATGTTTAACGTCCCCTTCAACACTTTAAAGATCATTTTGGAGACGTTGCTTCCAATTTTGTGGGACTTTTACCTAACATTGAGCTGAAATGACATCTCAAGCCCTGTCGCCCTATGAAACCAATATGGTTTTATTAGCATGAACGTTCTGCCTCGCACCGGCTTAGATCCTCTAAGCGGTTTACCAGTACTAGTGTGCGGGCCGGATTCAGCTCTGCGTGGAAGCATCATGCAGCCCATATATTTTTTCAAGCCCCTTTGGGCGGGGGCTGTTGGACTAATAACTTTTGATGTTATGTAAAGTTCAAGTTTATACTTACCATCAGCTAAGCAGACAATTTCTAAAGTTTGTCCTTCCTGTACAGACAAAGTCCGCGGCCCTTGTATAAATACACGCGGCGAGCCACCTTCATCCACTGCAAATAACAAATATAGCCATTATAGTTTATCAACGACCTTTGAGAGTTCAACGTTCAAGCGTGGCAAGACTATTCCATGTTATAGGGAGAGATTGTTTCGGATTTCTTTTTTCGCAGGATTTCAAAACTTTAAACAAGTTTTTTTTTTTTTTTTGATAATGCTATTATGTGGGAGTCGTGGCCAAGTGGTTTGTATGATGCAGATCGAATCTCAGTAAAACAATAGCTCCCAATTTAAAATCCCAACTGAAGGCGACTAACCTAAAACACGGACAAGTCCAAAATTAAAAGTGCAGTCACGTCTCACTGCTGTTTGAAAGACTATAGATATAATCCCATATGTGTCAATGTTTTGTTTTCTTTTACGTCTCCACAAATGACATTGAACCCATCAGATGCCAGTCAAAACAACATTATGAAACCACGCCTATATAAATACATTGTAAACTATACTGCCAAAAAAAAAACACGAAAATTTAAAGCTGTAAAAGTGTGATATTTTTCTGATATCTGCTCAAAATATAGATTGTGGGTACATATTACAACTGCCTCATTGAGGCGATTCTCACGAGCACCATCAATCTATATTTGAGAGCAGAAATAAGAAAAATAAGGTTTACCCCTGTAACCTCCAGTTATACTATATAAAAGCACGGTTCAAGGGGGGTCAAAATTGTATAGGCGTGTTTGATGTGTCCGGTAGTTACTTTAGAAATCATTGTTGCAAAATGCTCTGTCTGATTAGGGTCCACAATGTGCAAAAATATGTTGGCAAAAGTTTGCAAACGTAGATGAGGATATATAGACAGATCACATTCAGATGCAGATTATCTTGGCGTCTTTAGTGTAAGAAATAAATTTTATTTTTCCAATAAGCCACACGTGACCCAATGCTGTTGATGATTAAAATAAAATCCGTTGCTAATATTTACATTATCCTTAATTCAGAATTTGAGGATAAATCTTTTATGAGACATAAAACTGAAACAACAAATTATTTACAAACAGCTTCCTTATCAACATCAGGACAGCGTCATTGACTTTACCCTTATCTTTATGTTCATGATAACCCCTGCCTTTGTGCATAAAGTATCATGACGAAAACACTCCTATCCAAATGCATTGTAAACTTTACCGCCGAAAAAACGAAAAATTTAAGATGAAAAATTGTGACATACTGCAAACATAGGTTCTGGTGCCTATTAAGAACCGCTGAGGTGGCGGTTCTAACGTGTACTCACAACCTATGTCTTGGAGCAGAAATAAGACAATATGTCCATGATGGCCCGGGATCGCTCACCTGTTCCATTGTGTAACAAGTGGGCCCCAGGGAGGGCCATTATTGGCCCCAGGGCTATAATTTGAATAATATCGAGTGAGGTCTAAAAGGTGAAGCTTCGTACCAAATATCAAAGACCAGAGCCTTCTGGTTTCAGACGAGAAGATTTTTAAAGGTTTTCCTTATACATGTATAAGTCAATACAAAACCTGTGGGCCCCGCGGAGTGGCTATTTTGGCCCCAGGGTTTTATCCACAAGACGACGCTTCATACCAAATATCAAAGACCTTGGCCTTCTGGTTTCATACAAGAAGAAATTCAAAGGTTTTCCCAATATAAGTATATGTTAAACAAGTGGGCCCCGGGGTAGGCCCATTTAGTTTTAACAATTTTGGTAGTGGTCCTCTAGATGAAGCTTAATACCAACTATCAAAGACCTGGGCCTTGCTGTTTCAGAGAAGAATATTTTAAAAGATAATCTCTATATAAGTCTATGTAAATCCAAAGGGCCCCGGGGCGGGGTCAGTTTTAGCCCCAGGGCTATAATTTGAACATTCTTGGTAGAAATCCACTAGATAAAGCTTCATACGAAATATAAAAGACCTTGGCCTTGCGATTTCAGCGAAGAAGGTATTAAAAGATTTTCCTATGTAAAACCAAAGGGTCCCGGGGCAAGGCCATGTTTGTCCCCAGGGCTATAATTTGAATAATTTTGCTAGAGATCCACTAGATGAAGTTTCGCATCAAATATCAAAGTTATGGACCTTCCGGTTTCAGAGAAGAAGATTTTTTTAAAGATTTTATCTATATTAGTCGATGTAAAAACCAAAGGACCCCGGGGCGGGGGCATTTTTGGCCCAATGGCTATAATTTGAAAATCTTGGTAGAGGTTCACTAGATAAAGCTTCATACTAAATATCAAAGACCTGTGCCTTGCAGATTCAGAGAAGAAGATTTTAAAAGATTTTCCCTTTACAATGTTCTAGAAAGGGTGTTAAACCAAAGGGCCCCGGGGCAAGGGCATTTTTGGCCCAAGGCTATAACTTGAACAATCTTGGTAGAGGTCCACTAGATGAAGCTGCAAACAAAATATCAGCGAAATGGGCCGTTTGGTTTCAGAGATGTTTTAAGTTATCAGTGGAAAACATCTATTTTTGGCTCCTGTGACCTAGATGTGCAATGGACCGGAACCATCTGAACAACTTTGAAAGAGGACTACCTAAGTATCAATGCTGTGAAGTTTGGTCAAAATCCGATCAGTGGTTTATGAGGAGATGTCGTTTGAAGAAAAAGTTTACTGACGCGCGCACTAACGACGGACGACGTATGAAAAGTGATCACAAAAGCCCACCTTGTCACTCTGTGACATGTGAGCTAACAGTGTTTGTTTGTTTGTTTGTTTGTTTGTTTGTATTTGAGTTTAATGTCCCAGTCAACAGTATTTTTAGGTCATTTCGAACCGGTCAGTTTACCTTTCCACACTTCCTTGTCTACATATAAGTACGCGACTAACCAGTTCAGTGCACATTCTTAATCCAGAAACTGACAACTGCCCTTCTTGAATCAGTGGAAGGGAGAGAATGACCGTAGAAAAGATTTCATGATCAATCTCCATGAAAGAATCTGCCGACCTCGGCAGGTATCGAACCCGCGTCCTGATCACCAGTCAGACGCGCATCTGAGCCCAATAATATTGTAGAAAAAGCATAGTTTATTTTGGTATCACTTGACAGTCATGTAATGTCACATGGCTCTATATATCCAATGAAGAATGAATGCATGACACTTTGTCCCAGGAGTTAATTAGGCCTTTGCCATAAATGCACTGAGAAAGTAAATATTTTCCCTTGTTCATTGTGGTATTTTCCTTATTTCTGCTTTAAACATGGACCAGTATTTGTTTGTAAGAAGCACTTGACTGAGACAATTCTACGGAGAAGAAGCCACAAATGAGCAAAACAACCAACCAACAACAGAAACAATGCATTTCTCATATGCTTTTCAATGAAATATAGAGATTTATCAGTGAAATCGAAAACGATATTGTCACTGTGACTGATATCAATTTTATTTTTTCTCTGTTTGGGACTACTTTTTTCTCGAAATCTAATTCTGTGGTCAGCATTTCCGTTGCCAGATGATTGAAAATTAATAAACTGTATGAGAATCGACGCTAAGACCATTCACACGTCACGAGGACGTTATTTACGCCATTTTCGACGCTGACGTCACGTATTTTATTGCACGACGTATGATCTGTCCGCACCTTCTGTGGGAAACTAATGTCTTATTTATTTCATTAACCATTCATAGAAATGCCACCCATGGCTATTTCTCAGGTGGAAACTCCTTAGGTGGAAACTGTTCAGTTTACATCCAATTTTATACCCAGTAAATACTTTGGACACCACTTAATTGACGCGAATCGACCAGGAACAAAGTTAGTTTTCGCTGAGGGTCAGTGACGCGATTAGTGAAGCTAAATATTGCTGTTTTGAAGCATGTTAGGAACAGAAAATTGGATTTTTTTATTGTAATATCACTCATGAACACCAAAACTGGTATTTTAACTCGTGGCTATGCCACTCTGGAAAATACTGGTTTTGGTGTTCATTCGCTGAAACAAAATTCGATCTTACACTGAAAAAAATAAAAAATCCTCTATACCCTTGTAAAAGTCACCACTCTCTGTATAAATTGTGGTTTACATAGGTATAAAATGCTACAATGAAGTATACATGTATACCCTTTTAAAACATCTTAAATCTATAGATATTATAAAGACAGCTATGAAATATTGCAATGGAGTACACAGTCGGACTCTAATTATTTCCCGTCCCCGTATGACCTTAGTTGTTGGTGGGACGTAAAACTAAAACTCACTCACTCACTCTAATTTTTTATTAACAAGGTAAATTGTTGTTTATAAGAGTTATTTATAAGCAGAAAAAACAGCCGGCCTCAGTGGCTCATGCGGATGTGCGTCTCACTGGTGATCAGGAGGACGCGGGTTCGACTCCCGCCGGGGTCGGCAACATTCTTTCGTAGAGATTGATCATGAAATCTTTTCTACGGTCATTCTCTCCCTTCCGCTGATTCAAGAAGGGCAGTTGTCAGTTTCTGGCGAAAGAATTTGCACTGTACTGGTTAACCGCTTACGTATAAGCCTGCCCAGGAAAGTGTTGATAGGTAAACTGACCGGCTCAAAAATGACATAAAAAGTGTTGACTGGGCCGTAAAACTCCAATACAAACAAATTATAAGCAGAACAAATTGCACACTCAATTAAATTTAAGCATGTACAAGTTTTATAACAAATATTGGAAGTTTTATAACAAATATTCCAAGTTCATCTAAGCTGAGCAAATAAAATGTGTTTTGACCTCAAGCCCTGAGCCCTGATTCCACATACCAACAAGCTGTAGGCTATCCTCTGCCCTACCAGCAGTATTTGAAGCAAAACAGGTGTAATTGCCTTGGTCCTTTCTCCTGACACTATCGATTTCAAGAACTACCGATCCTTCATAAACATAGGAGGCAGTTTCACTATGCTGTGATCGAGTCGGCACTATCCAGAAGACACTAGGGGTCGGGTCACCTTTAGCAATACATTTCATGGTTAGGTGCTGGCCAATCGATGCATTCACGGTCTGGCTGGGTTGAAGAGTAATACTTGGAGGTCCTAAAATTTATCAGGAAATTCTAACTACCGTACACAACATATATACTGCACATGCTCCTTTAAGCGCACATCAATGGCGTTTCGAGAAACGTTTAACAAGGGCACACTGTTTTGTCAATTTTGGAGGTTAACATGTCCTTTCTATGTACACCTAAACCTCTTTAATATAAATGTTCATTACAACACAGTTTTGGATTAACAATTTAAAAAATGATCCACAAAATGTATAGATTATATAGAAAAATGACCATGAATGGACATTTTCTATATAATCCACACATTTTTGTTTGGATATAACACGGTTGTTTTAGCCACAATCAATAGGGTTACAAAGAGGTTTTTAGCATAACATAAACCTGTTTTGGTGTGTTTTATTGATACCTGATTTTAATGGGTAAATTCCAGATGAATGCAATGTTTCCCAGTTTTGTTTGTACAGTAGAACTTCAATGGCTCGAACACCGATGGCTCGTTCACCATGGATGTGTCGAACCAATTCTTGAGCCCCTAGCGAAATCCTAAAATAAGAAATAGTTGGGGATAATTAAAGGAGATTTTAGTCTTTTACCTTGCAATGTATGCTGTGTGTACTCATTAGAATCGCCTCGATGAGGCGATTCTAATGCGTACACACAGCATACATTTTCAGTATAAAACACCGAAAAGGTGTCTAAAAGTATCTAGTTATGCCTCCTTCAGTAACCTCAGAAGCTCGAACTACCCCTGTCTCGAACAGATTTTCGAGGACCCAAAGGTGTTCAAGCCATTGAAGTTTGACTGTATGTTTGTGTTGAGGTTTTCCTTCCCCCTCAATACTTTTTAGGTCATTTTGATAAGTTGCTTCAGACTTTGTGGGACTTTTTTCCAAACATATCAAGCCCTACATCCAAAAGAAACCACTAGGGTGTAAAGAATGATCGGACTCGCATCAGTTTTCCTAGGCAGGCTTAGACATTCTCAATGGTTTACCAGTACTCATGTCTGTCTGCGCTGAAACACAATGCACCCCATCCATTTTTTCCAAGCCCTGATGGCTGTGGGTTATCACAGTTGTATGCAGAGAGAAAATTAATATGACAGCATAGCTCCGGATAAGAAGATTTGTTTTCAGCCGAAAAATTGATTTGATTGTTTTGGGTTTAACGACACGTCAACCCTGTGTTGTCTCCCAGAGGAAGGAAGTGAGTGAGTGAGTGTTTGAGTGTTACGTCCCACCAACAGCTAAGGTCATACGGAGACGGGACCTCGATCCGAAAGTCTGGAGAAGCCCGGGATCGATCCTGCGATCCCTGGTTTACAAGGCGAGTAGCGTAACCACTACACCACGGAGGCTTCTAGAGGAAGGGAGAAAAGAGATAGTAGAGGGGATGAAAGTAAGGGATAGTGGAGAAAGAGTAAAAATGAAAGGAAGTGTAGAGACAGAAGAATTAAAAATGCTCCCCCAATTACCCTTACCTTCTGCAAGGACAGCAGGCCTTGTCCGACTTAAAGTCAGTAAGAGATGGACATCCAAGTGACACAAGAATCATGTCACCTTTGCCTCACGCAACCAACCCCTCAGCTGAAAAGTACTGATATTTTCTTATTCTTGAACGAGAACCTATGTTGTGTACTCATTTGATGTGCCTCGATGAGGCACTTCTAATGAGTACCCATAACATATATTTTTGTGCAGAAATATGAAAAATAATATGTGTGGCCATGCAGTATGACAGTACCTACCTTCTATATTGAGGAAAGCTGTGGCCGTAATAGTACCCATATTATTGGTGGCAGTACAGATGTACGAGTCTTGCAATGTATGTTTTAGGCAAAAATGTGGGAATGTGTACTTTCTTGTGTTTTCTTTGTTTGTTTGTTTTTTTTTGTTGTTGTTGTTGGTGATGGTGTTACAGCCTTTTCAATATAACTTCACTTATTTAGAGTTGATCCTTAATCAGACAATCAGGCAAAAAAGGGAGTGCCCGGAGAAATACAACCAGACCTTCCGTTGCAGGACATGGTGCCTCACATGCTATCTGAGCAAGGCTTAAACCACCATGGTGAGAGATCTAATGATAAAGACTTAACTCTCAAACCCTCTAGGCCAAAGAGGACTGTAAAATTTGCACTATGTCACATCTAAAATGAACGTTTTATTCAGAACAGCTAGTGTATAAATATCCTTAAGTTTTCATTAATGTTTGATTGAAATTGGTACCCCAATGCAAGATGACATATCAGTAAGTCAGAACACATTATGTAATTACTCACTTCTCACATCCAGAAATACATAGTCATTTGCAGTTCCAGCAGAGCTGCTAGCTGTACAGATGTAACCCCCTCTGTCATTCATATCAACATTGTAGATTCTGTTTAATAAAGTAACAAAGTACATTATAACCTTTTTACAGTATTGCTGCTGAGGTAAAAGGCATTTATCATGTCATGCTATTTTTTTTAGTTTTTTGCTTTCCTGGCCCTTTCAAGATTATTTCACATAATTTGAGCCGATCATTATTCAGAGTTGGGCAAAAAATTGGTGACCTGAAAAAACTTTCCGACCTTCACTTGCAGAACATGGCATTTCATTAGACCTGATCAAGGCTCAAACCACAACATAAACACAATATTCTTCAAAATTTCCATCAATCTGTGTCCTTTTGAGCTTTGGACAAATTGTGTCTTTTAGACAAATTGTGGCTATTCCGATGGGTACGAATTGCGCACCTCTTGTGGCTGATCTGTTCTTGTATTGTTATGAAAGAGACTTCATGTTGTCGCCTTCCATTGATAACCAATCTGAAATTATTGAAGCGTTTAGCTCTACTTCTAGATATTTAGATGATTTATTTAATATTGACAATACTTACTTTGACGGTTTGATCAGTCAGACTTATCCCCTAGAACTTCAGTTTAACAAGGCAAATTCCTCCGATACCGAGGCCCTCTTTTTGGATTTACATTTATCTATTGTAGATGAATTTGTTTCTTGCAAAATTTATGATGAACGTGATGATTTTGATTTCGAGATTGTAAATTTTCCTTTTTTGGACGGTGATGTTCCTCGTGCGGCATCGTAAGGGGTTTATATTTCGCAGTTAATTTGATTCGCTAGAGTGTTTAGTCATGTATCCGACTTTAACACTCGTTATAAATTATTAACCGCTAAACTTCTTAATCAGGGGTATCGGTATCATAAACTACGTAAAGCCTTTTCTAAGTTTTATTGGCGTCATTCTGATTTGGTTTCAAAATTCAATCTTGGACTTAAAACACTTCTGCAACAAGGCCTATCGGAACCGGAATTCTATGGTGACTTAGTATATAAATTTAGAAAAATACATGCCTGTCGTGACTTTAGTACCCAATTTCGTAAAATCATTCGTCGATATATAAAGATTGGGTACAACATAAATGTTATAAAACAGACTGCATGCATGGTGGTTAACTTAATCACGGTTGGCAACTTTGCTTCCCTCTTTGATTGCCCACCGGTGGGTGGGCCTAAAATTATATGACGATTCCAGCGTAAAAACATAAATGGAATTTTATTTTAGTATTCCTTATGTTGGTTGGCGCCTGATGCTCCGTCTTTGGTCGGGCCCCTCGGAGTCTAACTGTTCTTTCGCTCCAGCTATTCTTTTGTTGTATGCTGTCGAGTCCTGAACCTTGTTTCATCTCTGTAGTTTTTTATATGTATGTTCTCGGAGATGTTACACTGATGAGTTAGGAAGCATTCATGCGGACTAAACAAAATTAGTGTATACCGCGACAGAGATAGGGCGAGGATTATGGCCATGTTAAATCGATTTAAGCCCCACCCCAGTGGAATTTAAAGGCGGTTCTTCTGTGGCGGTTTATATGTGTTGTTGTTTGTTACTTACTGTGTGTATCACTTGTGTCTTTTTATTTTGGCTGGCCATTTGGCCATTTTGTGGGATAGTAACTGTCATTATGGCCTTCCTTTGTTTAGGTTTCCATAATGGTCCGGTCGCTTCATGTTTGTGTTTCTTTCCCTTTGGTGTCTCTGATGGGTGGAGTAAGTTAATTGTATCGATTCCTGATCTTTGTTTTACTTCTACTTTGGATGCGTTCCACTGAAACTGTTATTATAATAAATTTCGTCATTCGATTGAATGTCCGTGTAAAGACACTTGATAACATTACATCAAACTACATGTAACAATTAAAACTTAATTTTTGACCATGTTGGTTTAGTTTTCTTTTTACTTCATACAATTTAGCTTTTTTCCTTACTCAAGCAAATGTTATCTGAAATTAAAACTTTCAGTCCCTTTCACTCAGAGATAATGGTGTCATCTGTGAATAAATAGATAAGCTGTCTTACTTGAGTACACCATCCTGTACCCTATGTTTGTCTGGCAGCTCTCGGCCATTCTTTGTCCAGCTGACTGTAGGTTTTGGAGAGCCTACGACATCACACCGCAATTCAACATTGGAACCAGGCTCAGCCCATTTGTTTCGCTGTCTGACAGAAGCTGTTGGAGGTACTGAAATGACGAGGAATATAAAAATTCACCAAAACTCAAACTACAATCATACTATAACTCAAACTTTAACCATTCCAACTTAAGGATAATTCAAAGTCCTAGACATATCATAATTCAAATTCCAATCATTCCAACTTAAGGAAAGTTCACAATCTAAGCCCGGATTGTCATAATTTAAATATCAATCATTCTAACTTAGGGGAATTTCAAAGTCCCAGAACTATCATAATTCAAAGTTTCAATCATTCCAACTTAAGGAAAACTTAGATTCCCAGAACTATCATAATTCAAATTTCAATCGTTCCAACTTAAGTACAGTTCAAAATTATAGAACTATCATAATTCAAATTTCAATCATTCCAACTTAAGTACACTTCAAAATTCAAGAACTATCATAATTCAAATTTCAATCATTCCAACTTCAGGAAAGTTCAAAGTCCCTGAACTATCCCAATTCAAATTTTAATCATTCCAACTTTAAAAGTAATTCAAAGTTCTTTGACTTACTATGATTCGAATGTTAACTTGTTTTTTTTTTTTTTTTGTTTTTGTTTTTTTACAGTTCTGCACGTATGTACAGTATTTAATGTAAGTTACCCCTAAAAAATAGTATGTTCTCTTATTCAAGAACATAAACCAAGTAAATTCAAAATAGAAGTAGAGGCAATAGTCAGAAATCGATGCAATTAACCCACAGATCCGAGACACTGAAGGGAAAGAAACACAAACATGAAACAACAGACCACAATGGATACACCAACAGCGGAAAGACAAAATGACAGTTGCTTTCCCACAAAATGGACAAAAGGCTATCCAAAATAAAATAATAAAAGCGACACAAACACCCAAAGACAAACCATAACAAAAATAAACCGCGACAAAAGAACCGCCTTGGAACGGTCAGCGGAAACGAATTCCACTGCGTGTGTGTGTGTGTGTGTGTGTGGGGGGGGGGGCTAAATCGATTTTACGTGTCCACAATCCTCGCTTCAACTCTGAATTATCTGATGTTCTGCTATAAACTTGGCATGGGCTAGAAATCCACAATTTGACCCTTAATATGCTCTTTAAG
The DNA here is from genome assembly GCA_963580285.1 of Lucinisca nassula. NCBI lineage: Eukaryota > Metazoa > Mollusca > Bivalvia > Lucinida > Lucinidae > Lucinisca > Lucinisca nassula. Next base: position 186,026 of record CAUZLF010000690.1, on the reverse strand, counting down.
CTAAAGATGCTTTGAACAACTGGACCACATCATGAAAAATAGAAGTGGAGGCAATGATCAGGAATCGATACAATCACCCCACACTTCCCATCAGAGACACCAAAGGGAAAGAAACACAAACATGAAACAACAGACACTAATGAAAATATCAATAGTGGAAAGCCAACAGGACAGTTACTTTCGTATTTTTTTTTCGGTGGTAAAATTTACAATGTATTTGTGTAGATGTGTTTTCGTAATGCTTTGCAGTCTGATCTGTCCTCACAGTGTTCTATATGGTTGTCATTTGACACACAGTTTCTCCATGCAATTGGTACCAAAGTGGATTTAGTGCACATGTCCAGATTAAGATGGTACATAACCTTATCACAGTGCATATATTAAAACTAAGATAGTATATAAGACAATCTAATTGCACACATTCTGAAAAGCGACAATATCTGATTTAAGTGACTTATTCTGATAAAAAGGTACACAAGCTGATCCGAGTGCTATTATTTGAACTTAGTATTTAAGCTGATTTTAAGTGCACATCTTCTTAGCTGGTACACAAGTTGAATTGAGCGCACATATTCTGAATGATACATATTACCAATTTTGTTTCAGCTGCAACATTCTATTCCTGTCAAATATTCCATTTTATGTAAAGATCAAATATAAAAACAGCAATCAGGTTTCATTTTGACAATTAAAGGGTTCACTATACTAAATCGAGGGCACGCCAACTTGTCTGTGACGGCCACTGATTGGTAAATGTATTACTAACAGCACCAAATATATTGTGTCATGTTGAATTTACATAACTTTTGGAGACACAGGTGCAAAGTTGGCAAACTTTGACTGTCAAACATGACTGACTTGTCTTCAGAGTGCTTTGTGACAAATGGAGTGCATTCTTGCGATCAAAAACACAGAGGTAAACCGTTTGTTCAATAATTTTAGATGAACGAAGAGGATGTTGCATCTGAAACGAAATGGGTAGTAAGCTGATCTGAGAGCATATTCGGAAGTGGTACAAAAGCTGATTTGAATGCCCATATTCTGACTGAGTTGGCATAAATATGTTCTTTAAAAGGGTTATCCCTTGGAAGCAAGGAATACACCACAGAACTGAAAAATATTGAGTGTATATGTTTTTGGGCCAGACTAGCTAGTTTCGGCCAATGAGGCCTCATCAGTGACCCTCAGATATTTTCAGAATTCCACAATGGAATCAATGATCCCAAAGGACAAGAAAATATAATCTACACTATGATGTAGGGCAGGGAGACGTTTTACCACCGCCACACATTCCCACACACAAGCTGTAGTGAAGTTAAATATGTTCTTTAAAAGGCTTTTAAAGGCTGACTTTAGTGCACATATTCAGACTAAGTTGATATAAAAGCTGAATTGAGTGCACACTGAGCACTATGACAGGTTTGTCTGTATACCATAATGATCCTAAGTACAGTAAAATTCCTATATTAAGACAACCTTTGGGACTGTTCAAAAGTGGCATGTAAGACCACTTTTGAACAGTCCCAAATGTGGTCCCTGACCATAGGACATTGTGTGCAGAATTCTCGAAGAAATAAAACTTGCAAGCTTCTAAATAAGCTTTTTCAAGCAGAATTAGTCTTAATTTAGGTGGTATTAATAGCGGAATTTCACTGTATTCGGACAGATAGGCCTAAGCAAACAGTGCAAATTCAAATAAGACAGCTACTTCACTGCTCCTGAATAAGCAGTCTCTTCAGGGTCTACACTATTTGCCATTTCGTTTGCACCCTTCAGACTCCGTTCTGGGTCGTGAAACAAAGTTGTTAAAATTTTAGGAGAATCATATCAAGCCCTCAAGGTTTCTTTTTTTTTTTTTTTTGGTTTTGTTTTGTTCTGTTTTTTTACTGGGAATTATAGACCTTCACCATTCACGATAGTCTTCATAACTTTTATGTTTTTTACTCATTATTTTTCAATGAGTTAACGGTGTTTATGAGAATAGACATACTAAAAGATTTTGCCATCCCTTTTGAAACCGAATGAACTTGAGTACTGGTAAGCTGGTTAGAAGGTCTTTGCCTGAAGAGGAAAAGTGGAGTGAGTCGGGCCTTTCCTTAATCCCCCTAGTCTCTGGGCGGTAGGGATTGAGATGTACTTTCATCTCAATGTTGGATGAAAATCCCACAAATTCTGAAGCAATCAAAATGATCTGACTCCCACAACTTGTCAAAACGTATCTTGATGGTCCTTGTTAGAACCGCTTCGTCAATTTTAAAACATCCTGTGGTACCTGTTTGAATCACCTCTTCAATATTTATTTTTTTGTAAAAAAAAAAAAAACTAATGCTGTGAATACTTGTTAGAACCATCTCATTAAAAATAGAAGTGGAGGCAATGATCAGAAGTCGATACAATTAACCCACAGCTCTCATCAGAGACACCAAAGGGAAACACAAACACGAAACAACAGACCCAAATGGAAACACCAATAGCGGAAAGCCAAAAGGACAGCTTCTTTCCCACAAAATGGCCAATAGGCTATCCAAAATAAAATAATATAAGCGACACAAACACCAAAAGAAAAGCCATTACAAAAGTAAACAACAACAGAAGAACGGCCTTGGAACGGTCAGTGGAATTCATGGGGGAGGGGGCTAAAATCGATTTTACGTGGCCACAATCCTCGCCCTTACTTCCGTCGCGATTAAGACAAATAATTTGTTTAGTCCGCATCAAGACCTCCTAACTCATCAGTGCTATATCTCCGTGAACACAAAAATCAAACAACCACAGAGATGAAACTTTGTTGAGGATTTGACAGCAAGAAACCACTGACATGCTGGAGCAAAAGGAAACCAACAGTTAGTCTCTGATGGGCCCGACTAGAGACAGAGCATCAGGTACCAACAAACATAAGCTTTACGCTGGAACCGTGATAGAATCTGAGGCCTGACCCACCGGCGTGCAATTAAAGAGGAAAGCAAAGTTGTCAACCGTGATTTGGTTAACTACCATGTATGCAGTCTGTCGTATAACATTTATGTTGTACCCAATCGTTTTATATCGAAGAATGATTTAACGAAATTGGGTGCTGAAGCCATTGCGTGTATATATTTTTCTGAATTTATATACTAAGTCACCATAAAACTCGGGTTCCGATAGACCTTGTTGCAGAAGAGATTTAAGTCCAATATTGAAGTTTGAAATTAAATCCGAATGACGTCTATAAAATTTTGAAAAGGCTTAACGATAACCCCGCTTATGAAGTTTAGCCGTTAACAATTTGTTACGAGTGTTGAAGTCAGCTACATGACTATACACTCTGGCAAGTCGAATTAATTGCGAAATATAAACGCCATAGGATAGCGCACGAGGAACATCACCATCCAAAAAAGTAAGTTCACAATCTCAAAATCAAAATCATCGCATTTATCATAAATTTTGCACGAAACAAACCCATCTACAACAGATAGATTTAAATCCAAAAACTGGGCCTCGGTATCAGAAGAATTTGCTTTATTTAACTGAAGTTCTGGGGGTTAAATTTGACTGCTCAAACCATCGAAATAGGTATTATCAATATTTAATAAATCATCCAAATAGCTAGAAGTGGAGTTAAAAGCTTCAATGATTTCATACTGGTATTCAGCAGAAAGGGACATCATGAAGTCTCTCTCATAACATAACAAAAACAGATCAGCCACAAGTGCGCATCGGAATACCCATAACTTGTCTAAATAACTTAGTACCAAATCCTATGTAAATATTATCAAGTAGAAAGATGAGAGTTTCACACACTTTCTGACATGACCATAAAGTATATTTTGTATGCTCTTCAGAAGTGAAACGAAATTCTTACATTACATGCAAGATAGAGAGAGTCTTCCCTAAAAATGTCCATTCAATTAAATCATTAAGTTTTCCTTTAAAAAGATAATGAGGAAGTGTAGTATAAGGGGTGGAAAAATCATAAGTAGACAGACTTGAAGCATGAAAACGCCTGAATTTCAATTTATTTAAAACTTCATTAGAATTTTTTATAGGTTAAAACAGATTTCTACCTGATGTTATGAAGACTTTGTGGCAATATTTTATCACATGTTTTTATGGCAGTAAAGTATGAAGTTAATAATTTGGAGAGTTCAGTGGTGGTACAAGAACTTGAATTTGCAATAAACCGTGCTTTATAAGGTTTCATGAAGTTTAGGTATCCGATATAACGTAGGAAGCTTGTCTTGACCTTCTGTAACAAATACAGCCCAATTGGTGGCTGAATGACAAATATGGTCATCAACTAAAGCCCTCTAAAGCTAAAGTCTGAAGTTCATAGGTTTTAGTACCATGAAGCTCTAGCTGAAGAGTGTTTACATAGTGGAGCCGTCAAACAATGACCGCATTGTTGTTGGCCTTATCAGCTGGAGCCAAAACAAACTTGTTAATCAGGATTGTCGGTAACATAAACTATGCAAAGCCTTTTCAAAATTGCATAGACGTCATTCTGATTTAATTTCAAAATTCAATATTGGACTTAAATTTCTTCTGTAACAAGGTCTATCGGAACCCGTATTTTATGTTGACAGTATATAAATTCAGAAAAAAATATATCACCGCAATGACTTCAGCACCAGATTCCGTAAAAATCACTCTTTAATTGCACGCCGGTGGGTCAGGCCTAGGATTCTATGACGGTTCCAGCGTAAAGGCTTATTGAGAATTAGAGAGATCTAAATCAAGGTAATGTTGGTTGGTGCCTGATGCTCTATCTCTGGTCGGGTCCATCGGAGTCCAACTCTTGGTTTTCTTTTGCTCCAGCATTTCAGTGGTTTCTTGCTGTCGAGTCCTCACCGTTGTTTCATCTCTGTGGTTGTTTGATTATTTGTGTTCACGGAGATGTTGCACTTATGAGTTAGGAGGCCTTCATACGGACTGAACAAGTTATTTGTCTAAATCGCGACGGAAGTAAGGGCGAGGATTGTGGCCACGTAAAATCGATTTAAGCCCCCCCCCCCCCTTGTGGAACTCGTTTCCGCTGACCGTTCCAAGGCGGTTCTTCTGCCGCGGTTTATTTTTGTTATGGTTTGTCTTTGGGTGTTTGTATCGCTTATATTTCTTTATTTTGGATAGCCTATTGGCCATTTTGTGGGAAAGTAACTGTCCGCTTGGCTTTCCGCTATTGATGTTTCCATTAGGTCTGTTGTTTCATGTTTGTGATTCTTTCCCTTCGGTGTCTCTTATGGGAGCTGTAAGTGAATGTATCGATTCCTGATCATTGCCTCCACTTCTATTTTTCCTATGAATTTCTTGAATACCTAGTTTAAGATGACGTAAAGACGTCTTATGTTTAGGAGGTAATAAAATCGTATTTTGCGATTAAAAAGGAATGTGCTTGTTCACTAATTTCAGAAAGCTAAGTGTCCATTCTTTAAGAGCTTTATGCTCAACATACTCTCGTTTACACCAGCGATTAACAAATTCATTTAAGGCAGCAGCGATTTCATCTCTGCATTAATTGAAATCAATTTTAAAAGGAAATCGATAATTCGGTTTCTGAGAAATTATATTACGTATCCTAGAATGAGGAATAATTTATAAATTGCCAGTAATAATATGACCAGCAGCAGGATAGCAATGCACTGAATCTTTACAATCACATGTATTAGGAGTGTTAGTTCCAATATCAAGCTCAGAAACAAGTTTATTGAAATTAAAAATGATAGATCTAACAGGTTTATTGTATTTATAGCAAATTATGGGTGTTTCGGTAGTTTGAAAATAAGCAGGAATGGATGAAATAACCGAACTGTCCCGAAAGATACTAGGTAAATCAATAAAATCCAAACCCTTATTAATGAAGGATACTTTGATGTAATTACGTTTTTGATTAATTTCAGAATCGATGAAGGGACGAAGGGCATGTTGAGTATAACCTCTAGTTAAAAGAGCAGCGCCCTATAACTGATTGGATCTATCATAGAATTAATTCGCCTCGGTATCCAGAATCCGTCGTACAGAAATGAGTAATGAACTTAGAAAAACAAACATTGAGTGGCGTCCATGATTCAATAATATTATGGACGGTCACTTCAGTCTGGTATTGTTTCTTATTAGAGCACGTAATTTACGTTTATAATTACATGTTTTTCTGGTGCCGTGCGATCTGGTTTTAAGCTTTTGACAGTCCTGAAGCGAGAAAATATCGAAGTATGGCATTTTAGATATATTACCCTCATGATAAATGTTGTCATTAAAGCCCAATGGAAAATGTATCTGTAATAATTTAATCCATTTTAATTCAGTTTCATGTCGTTTAATAATTTAAAACCCAGCTGTAGAATTTACATCATAATAATTTTTCCACTTGCTGCACAGAAATATCTTTAATAGAATGACCTGTACGTCTGAAAACGGTACAAGAAAGTGTCTGTATTTTTAGACTAACTCATTCTACGATAGTGTTCGTTAAATCGTGTTTTTAACATGGGATTAGTTTGCCCGACATACTGCATTTTACAAGTTGCAGCATGTCAGGTTTTACATATATCAATTCAGTAAACTTACATGTCAAATCGGACATGCTAACTACAGAAAAACGTCTACCGTTTACAGACGTAGAAACGGTAGACGCAGTGCATAAATGTGAACAATCCCTGCACCTCTTAGCATTGCACTTGGAAATACTAGGATACATTCCACTTCTTTTGAAAGGATTGGTATATTTTCGAAGAATGGGCGATTTGAATATGTTGATTCTAACAAGTACCCCCAACATATGTTTTAATGTATAAATAAGAAACATTGTCCCAAATTTATCACCAGTACACTGCCTAATCTGACGCTATGCCTACCGATGGCATAGCTACAGATAAGGCACTTCTTTCATTTGGAATGTACAGATATTTTGTTTGTATTTCTGCATGTAAACATATGTTACGGTGATTCATTGGAAGCGCCTTTGCGAGGTGCTTCTAATGAGTTCCCACAACATGTTTTGTGCAGATATAAGAAAAATAATATGTGGATATCCCCGCTTATCTCGGGTTATGCACCGACAATAATGAAACCTTGTGATGCCAGACCTTGACGTTTGGGACCGATTTTTCTATCCCACCAAATTTTCTTATAGACGTACTTACCAATGACAATGATGAATACTGAAGCCTCATATGTGTCCGCATGTGCCACAGTGGAACATATATATTCCCCAGCATACTCCTTTCGAAACGTGTTAATTCTCAGAAGTCCACCTCTGACACTATGACCGGGAGGCAAGGGTCCTTCACGTTTTCTCCAGCGGAACACAGGGCTACTGATTGCTATATATATGATGAAAAGAATAAGCGTAACAGGTATATCTACAACATAACATCTAACTCTCCATGAGGCAATAGATACTTCCCTGCAGGCCCACCTCGCTGTGGCAACGTCAAATCAACGTCGGTACACGTAGATATCACGTTGCATAAACATCATGAAGTTGCACCGACGTTGATGTGACGTCACAATTACGTAATGTGCCTGCTTGGTCGTGGTTAATCAATGAACAGAAACTGTTGCCAATATTATAAAATCTGCCCTTGGAAATTTTGATAACATGTCTATGCCACATATTGCTGTCGTTAAAGTCTCCAAACCCTATCTTTCCAATGATAAATAGAGTTTATTTGATTGCTTTGATCGATTACGGTGAAATAATTCACACGTGTTCTAAGGCTTCCGAGTAAAAAACGAGTGAGCGATAGCGAACGAGATTTTTTACAGGAAAGCCTTAGTACACGGGTGAATTATTTCTCCGTAATCAATCAAAACAACAAAATAAACTATTTATTACATTTCCATTCGTGTTTTACCTTTGGATTTTCAAATTCAACCGTTCTGATTTCCAACCTAAATAGTTTCACTCAGGGCATGGATTTCAGGGGGCGTGGTTTAGTTTGAAAATCAGTGGCCATCTTGTTTTCATTTCAATGCAAAAATTGTCCTGTGCTTCAAATACAGATACAGCAGTGTCATGAAAGTAGAACTGTTTTATCACTAAAATCATACTGTATCTTCGTGTTGCATATCTTTTCTCAAAAACGTCAAATGGATGCGAAAATTGAAGTCTGATTTCTATGATTTTATCAGATTTTCCGCCAAACGTCAACTATTGTTATTGTTGTTACAAACGACGTCAGCAACGTCGCCTAGCAATTGTGACATCAAAACGTTCGAAATGAAATAATTCACACTGTGAATTATAGATTTATAATTCACTGAGAAATCTCAGTAAATCACTACTGAAAATGTAATAAATTTATTATATTTCTTCTTCTTTATACTCCAAACTGGCTGTGGGTACCACAACCTTTTCCCTTGGGCCGGAAATAACAAAAATAGGCACTTCACTGTAGACCTGAATTTGTATTTATTATTTGTCATTTACATGGACTAGTTAACTTATTATGTTATGTAAAATCCAACTTTATACTTACCATCAGCTGAGCAGACAAGTTCTAAAGTTTGTCCTTCCTGTACAGACAGAATACCCTTGTATAGATACACGAGGAGAGCCACCTTCATCCACTGCAAATAACACATATCGCAATTAGATACAATCCCACATGTGACAATGTTTTGTTTTCTTTTACGTCTCCAAAATGACGTTGCTTTACGAAGACACGCCTATGAAAACTATACCGCAGAAAAAAGATATAAAAAATCAGATGAAAAATTTTGATATTTTTCTTATTTCGGCTCAAAATATCTATATTTTAGAGCAGAAATAAGAGAAATAAGGTCATTCTGTAAATAACATTGTTATACAACCAGTGGAAAAACTTTATTACGATGCAAATTCTACATCTAGATTCAAAATAATCAAAAGACATGAAGCTGAACTGAAATGGATTAAATTTTTACAGAACCCTTTTCCACTGGGATTTAATGACATCATTTATCATGAGGGTAATATTTCCAGAATGCCGGACTTTGATATTTTCTCACTCCTGGGATGTCGAAAACGCAGAACTAGATCTCACGGCACCAGGAAAAATGGTAACTTTTAACGTAAATCACGTGCGTTTAAACGAAACAATACTAGACTGAAGTGACTGTCAATTATATTATTAAATCATGGACGCCACTCTATGCTTTCATTTTTAAGTTCATTACCCGTTTCTGTTTTACGTCTTCTGGACACCGAGGCGAATAAATTCTACGATAGTTCTCATCAGTTATATGATGCGGCTCTCTTAACTAGAGGCTATACTCAGCATACTCTCCGTCCTTACATTGATTCTGAAATTAATCATAAACGCCATTTCTTCAAAATATCCTTCATTAATAAGGGTATAGATTTTATAGATTTGCCCAGTATCTTCCGTGAGAGATCGGTGCTTTCTTCCATTCCTGCTTATTTTCAAAATACTGAAACACCTATAATTTGCTATAAATATAACAAAGTAGAAGTAAAACAAAGATCAGGAATTGATACAATTAACTTACTCCATCCATAAAAGACACCAAAGGGAAAGAAATACAAACATTAAGCGACCAGACCATAATGGAAACCTAAACAAAGGAAGGCCATATGGACAGTTACTTTCCCACAAAATGGCCATATGGCCATCCAAAATTAAAAGACACAAGTGATACACACAGTAAGTAACAAACAACAACATAAATAAATCGCCACAGAAAAAAACCTGTTAGATCTATCATTTTTAATTTCAATAAACTTGTTTCAGATCTTGATATTGATACTAATACTCCTGATTCATGTGATTGTAAAAACTCAAAGTATTGCTATCCTGCTGTTGGTCATGTAATTACTGGCAATTTGAAAATTATTCCTGATTCTAGGATAAGAAATATAATTTCTAAAGGACCGAAATATCGGTTTCCTTCTAAAATTGATTTCAGTAAATGTAGAGATGAAATCGCTGCTTCCTTGAATGAATTCGGTAATCGATGGTGTAAGCGAGAGTATGTTGAGCATAAAGCCCTTAGGGACTGGAAACTTAGCATTTTAAAACTAGTGAATAAACGCATTTCTTTCTATTCTCAAAATACTAACTTATTACCTCCTAAGCCCAAGACGTCTTTACGTCATCTTAAACTAGGTATTCAAGAATTTCATAAGAAGTTTGTTTTGGCCCCTGCAGACAAGGCCGCTAACAACGTCGTCGTTGTGTGAGGGCTCCACTATGTTAACAAGCTTAAGCAGGAGCTTGGTGGTACTAAGGCCTATGAACTTCAGCCTTTAGCTGAAGAGAGGGCTCTAGTAGATAAACATGTTTGTCTTTCAGCCACCAAGTTTGCTGTGTGTGTTAACGAAGGCCAAGACAAGCTTCCTACGCTATACTGGTTACCAAAACTTCATAAAAAAACTTACAAAGCACGGTTTATTGCAAATTCTAGCTCTTCCACTACCACTGAACTTTCTAAATTATTAACTTCCTGTCTTACTGCTATTAAAACGCATGTAATTAAATATTGTGATAAAGTCTTTGAAAGATCAGGAAGAAATCTGTTTTGGTCTATAAAAAATTCGAATGAGGTTTTAAATACATTGAAATCTAGACATTTTCGTGCTTCTAGTCTGTCTACCTACGATTTTTCCACTCTTTACACTACACTTCCTCATAATCTTATGAAAGAAAAGCTTAATGATTTAATTGAATGGGCTTTTCACAGAGAAGATTCTCTCTATCTTGCATGTAATGTCAGAAATGCATTTTTCACTTCTAAAGAGCATAAGAATTATACACTTTGGTCATGTCAGAAAGTGTGCGATGCCCTCACCTTTCTACTTGACAATATTTATATTAGATTCGGTACTAAGTTATTTAGACAAATTGTGGGTATTCCGATGGGTACGAATTGCGCACCTCTTGTGGCTGATCTGTTCTTGTGTTGTTGTGGGGGAGACTTCATTTTGTCGCTTTCCATTGATAACCAGTCTGAGGTTATTGAAGCTTTTAGCTATACTTCTAGATATTTAGATGATTTATTAAATATTGATAATACCTATTTTGATGGTTTGATCAGTCAGATTTACCCCCTAGAACTTCAGTTGGGTAGGGCAAATTCTTCTGGTGCCGGGGCCCCGTTTTTGGATTTGCATCTGTCTGTTGTGGGTGGGTTTGTTTCGTGCGGGGTTTATGATAAATGCGATGACTTTGATTTTGAGATTGTGAGTTTTCCTTTTTTGGATGGTGATGTTCCTCGTGCGCCATCCTATGGCGTTTATATTTCGCAATTAATTCGGTTTGCTAGAGTGTGTGGTCATGTAACTGACTTCAACACTCGTAATAAATTATTAACGGCTAAACTCCTTAATCAGGGTTATCGGTACCATAAACTACGCAAAGCCTTTTCAAAATTTTATAGACGCCATTCTGATTTATTTCAAAATTCAATATTGGACTTAAATCTCTTCTGCAACAAGGTCTATCGGAACCCGAATTTTATGGTGACTTAGTATATAAATTCAGAAAAATATATAACCGCAATGACTTCAGCACCCAATTTCGTAAAATCATTCTTCGATATAAAAAGATTGGGTACAACATGGATAATATACGACAGACTGCATGCATGGTAGTTAACCCAATCACGGTTGGCAACTTTGCTTCCCTCTTTAATTGCACGCCGGTGGGTCAGGCCTCAGATTCTATGACGGTTCCAACGTAAAGGCTTATTGAAAATTAGAGAGATAATGTTGGTTGGTGCCTGATGCTCTGTCTCTGGTCGGGCTCATCGGAGTCTAACTGTTGGTTTTCTTTTGCTCCAGCATTTCAGTGGTTTCTTGCTGTCGAGTCCTCACCGTTGTCTCACCTCTGTGGTTCTTTGATTTTTGTGTTCACGGAGATGTTGCACTGATGAGTTAGGAGGCCTTCATGCGGACTGAACAAATTATTTGTCTAAATCGCGACGGAAGTAAGGGCGAGGATTGTGGCCACGTAAAATCGATTTAAGCCCCCCAGTGGAAATCTTCCACTGACCGTTCCAAGGCGGCTCTTCTGTGGCGATTTATTTATGTTGTTGTTTGTTACTTACTGTGTGTATCACTTGTGTCTTTTGGTTTTGGATGGCCATATGGCCATTTTGTGGGAAAGTAACTGTCCTTATGGCCTTCCTTTGTTTAGGTTTCCATTATGGTCTGGACGCTAAATGTTTGTATTTCTTTCCCTTTGGTGTCTTTTATGGATGGAGTAAGTTAATTGTATCAATTCCTGATCTTTGTTTTACTTCTACTTTACTCCTCCAAACCCCAGTTTTACTATATGAAAGTGGGATTCAATTCTATGACGGCTCCAACGTAAAGGCTTATTGAAAATTAAAGAGATAATGTTGGTTGGTGCCTGATGCTCTGTCTCTGGTCGGGCTCATCGGAGTCTAACTGTTGGTTTTCTTTTGCTCCAGCATCTCAGTGGTTTCTTGCTGTCGAGTCCTCACCGTTGTCTCACCTCTGTGGTTCTTTGATTTCTGTGTTCACGGAGATGTTGCACTGATGAGTTAGGAGGCCTTCATGCGGACTGAACAAATTATTTGTCTAAATCGCGACGGAAGTAAGGGCGAGGATTGTGGCCACGTAAAATCGATTTAAGCCCCCCAGTGGAAATCTTCCACTGACCGTTCCAAGGCGGCTCTTCTGTGGCGATTTATTTATGTTGTTGTTTGTTACTTACTGTGTGTATCACTTGTGTCTTTTAATTTTGGATGGCCATATGGCCATTGTGTGGGAAAGTAACTGTCCATATGGCCTTCCTTTGTTTAGGTTTCCATTATGGTCTGGTCGCTTAATGTTTGTATTTCTTTCCCTTTGTTGTCTTTTATGGATGGAGTAAGTTAATTGTATCAATTCCTGATCTTTGTTTTACTTCTACTTTTCAAGGGGGTCAAAATTATATAGGCGTGTTTTCCTGATGTACCCATCATACGCCAGTCAAAACACGTCTATATAAAAACATTGTAACTTTTACTGCCGAAAAAACGAAAATTTTAAGCTGAAAAATTGTGATATTTTTTTGATATCTGCTCAAAATATAGATTGTGGGTACATGTTAAAACCACCTCATTGAGGCGATTCTAACGAGTACCAACGATCTATATTTTAGAGCAGAAATAAGAAAAATAAGGTTTACCCCTGTAAACCTCAGTTTTAGTGTATAAAAGCCCGGTTCAAGGGGGTCAAAATTATATAGGCGTGTATTTGTGATGTGTCCGGTAGTTACTTTAGAATCATTGTTGCAAAATGTACTGTCTAATCAGGGTCCACACTGTTTGCCTATATGCAAAAATATGTTAGAAAAGTTTGCAAATGCAGCTGATGATATATAGACAGATCACATTTTCAGACCTTGGGCTTCTGGTTTTTCGTACAAGAAGATTTTCAAAGGTTTTCCTAATATACAGACCAGCTACCTGTAAAATCCCATTTTTTCTCCGCGGTTATAGCCTTTTTTCTCGGAGAACAAGCGTGAAATTTCTCCGAATAGAAAGAAATTTCGCGTTTCAAAGTGGTTAATTTCCCCGCGAAAAGCCGCGAATTTTCTACGCAATAATCTCTTTTTCTCGGAGAAAGATAATAAGTACAGGTGAAGACGTTCACGGTGTTTCTCCGTGAAATCTGCCTATATCTACATGTTCATGTGAATGTATTTTTTATGCATTCAAATTTCGTATACAAAGTTTGAAGCATATGACGAAATGCATGTTTTTGTTCAAATCTTAGACCGGATAAATGGTTTTGCACACTAACTTCAGATGAGATGGTTCTTAATTTTTTGTCTCATCACGTTCTACACTGTTTGCCGTTCTTCGTTGGTTCACACCTAACGCCCCTTTGTGCAAGGTTACACACTCCCAGCTTGATGCTGGAACAGTCCATTGTGAACTGAACACTCGTGGATAATAAGCATTTTAACCCATTTTGTACCAAATGGAATCTTCCTCCTTATTTATACATCTGGCAGCAGTTCATTTTAAAATTCAGGGATGATAACTCGTGTTTTCTTCAAAATTAATTTGGAAAATGATTGATCTTTGAGCAAACAGCGGAGGCCCTGATCAGACGCCGCATTGTGCGACGTCTGATCTGGGCCTGTTCTGTTTGCCAAGGTACCCCTTTAGGGGTTTCTGGTACTGAATGGGTTAATAGACATTAAATGGTTCTAGACCTCAGAGTGTTTCTAATTCTCTTTATTTCTGTGGTAGGGTGATGTGTGTGGCGTTGGGGGAGGGGGGTGGGGGCACCCAGCAGAACTTGACTTAGCACATTCTCAGTTGTCTTCGCGTGAGACTGTCCTGTTGTAATGGCATGATACGTGTTCCCTGTTCGTATACGTACATGTACATGTAGATATGTACAGTTTCCTTGAATGCACATTTACATATCGTCTTGCATACACTCTCTATTACTATTAGACAGAATTTGGTGACAGAAAGAAAGAACACCCATATGTGAACATATACCATGTTGTCAAATTCAAAGGAGAGGAAGAATGAAAAAAAAAACGTTTGGTATTGCCGAGGTATGCACATATATGCATGCATATACACATTGGGCTGCATGATTCTTCCAGAAGGAGTTAACCCGCTGCACACGAGTACTGGTAAATCATTTAGGAGGTCTATTCCTGCCCAGGTCAAGTGGCGCGAGTTAGACAGCCCATGCATATAAACCCTGTTTGGTTCATTGGGTGGCAAGGCTTGAGATGTCACCTCAGCTAAGTGTCGGGTAAGAGTCCCAAACATTTCGAGGCAACGTCTCCAAAATGACCTAAATAGTGTCGAAGGGGACATTAATCCTCGAATCAAACAAACAAACGGAGCTTCCACATTTTAATTTGACGGACTCGAAGTGTCAAACGGCGCTCACATCGGAGCACTTGTACATGCAAATATTCGGGGTTCGCTCGTGACTCTATGCTTTCTGTAAAAGATTCGTTTTTTTTTTTTTTTTTTTTTTTGGAGTTTAACGGCCCAGTCAACACTATTTTAGATCAATTTTGAGCTGGACAATTTACCTATCAACACTTTTTCTAGACAGGCTTATACATAAGCGGTGAACCGGTACAGTGCACATTCTTTCGCCAAAAACTTACAACTATCCTTCTTGAATCAGCGGAAAGGAGAGAATGACCGTAGAATAGATTTCATGATCAATCTCCATATAGGTCTCTGTATGTTTACTGCTTACACCATTTTAATACGAAATATTTTATTACACATCACGACAGCAGACCCATATACAATCCTTCACACCTAAAACGGTTATATCCTGAAGAAATTATATGATAATGTTCTTATTTTACTCCTTAAATAACTGGCGGGTACTGATGAGTTAGGAGGCCTTCATGTGGACTGAACAAATTATTTGTCTAAATCGCGACAGAAGTAAGGGCGAGGATTGTGGCCACGTAAAATCGATTTAAGCCCCCCAGTGGACGTCTTTCCACTGACCGTTCCAAGGCGGTTCTTCTGTGGTGATTTATTTATGTTTTTGTTTATTTCTTACTGTGTGTATCACTTGTGCCTTTTTATTTTGGATGGCCATATGGCCATTCTGTGGGGGAAGTAACTGTCCTTATGGCCTGCCTTTGTTCAAGTTTCCATTATGGTCTGGTTGCTTAATGTTTGTGTTTCTTTCCCTTTGGTGTCCGTGATGGGTGGAGAAAGTTAATTGTATCGATTCCTGATATTTGTTTTACTTCTACTTCTCATTAGAATCGTCTCACTGGTCGAGGTAGTTGGTAACGAATACCTACTTTCTACATGGGACGTCTCGGAACAAATTAAGGAAACATGTATACATGTTCCATGTAAACCCAAGTGCGCATGTTAATTGGGGAATAGTAGGTTCTTCATTGCATGGGCTTTACTATTGCTTTATTACATTGTGGAATTTTGAAAATACTTGAGGGCCACTGATGAGACCTAATTGGCCGAAACTAGCTAGTCTGGCCCAGAAAACATGTACACTTCATATTTTTCAGTTCTGTGGTGTATTCCTTGCTTCCAAAGGATAACCCTTTTATAGAACATATTAAACGTCACTACAGCTGGTGTCTGCGAATGTGTAGCGGCCGTAAAATGTCTCCCTGCCCTACATCATAGTGTAGTTTATATTTTCTTGTCCTTTGGGACAATTGATTCCATTGTGGAATTTTGAAAATACTTGAGGGTCACTTATGAGGCCTAATTGGCCGAAACTAGCTAGTCTGGCCCGGAAAACATGTACACTTCATATTTTCCAGTTCTGTGGTGTATTCCTTGCTTCCAAATGATAACCATTTTATAGAACATATTTAATGTCAATAAAGCTGGTGTCTGGGAAGGTGTGGCGGCCGTAAAAAGTCTCCCTGCCCTACATCATAGTGTAGTTTATATTTTCTTGTCCTCTGGGATCATTGATTCCATTGTGGAATTTTGAAAATACTATAGGGTCAATGATGAGGTCTAATTGGCCTTAACTAGCTAGTCTGGCACAGAAAACATGCACACTTCATATTTTCAGGTTCTGTGGTGTATTCGTTGCTTACAAAGGAAAACCCTTTTATAGAACATGTTTATTAACATGTTGATGCACCACCTGTTTGCTTCAACTGGGAGAATTTATAAGTGGTGAGGGGTCGGGGAAGGAGACTTGGCAGCGAAAATAATGAGTGTTCATAAATGCGTGCGGAGCACAGTATCATTTCCTTTTTCATGTACCTGCATGAAACATGGCGCGATATACATGCAGGTGTCTGATTTTCTTCCGTTTGTCCGCGTCATAGACCTAGCCTGCGGTGGAAATATTGTGTTACTCGTATACTGGTCACTAACATTGCATTCAAAGCACCGCTTGCTGTACCAATTTGACTGTTTGTAATCATAAATATTTGAGGCAAATCTGAGCTTTTGTTTTGTTTTTGTTTGATTTGAGGTTTAACGTCCCCGTCAACACTATAAAGGTCATTTTGAAAACGTTGCTTCCAATTTTGTGGGACGTTTACCCGACACTGAGATGAAATGACCTCTCAAGCCCTGCAATCCAATGAAACCAATAGGGTTTAAAGGCACGGATGGTCCTTCTCACACCCCTTTGCCTGGGCAGGCTATCGCAGTCTAACTGTTGGTTTTCTTTTGTTCCAGCATTTCAGTGGTTTCTTGCTGTTGAGTCCTCAACGTTGCTTCATCTCTGTGGTTGTTTGATTAGTTGTGTTCACGGAGATGTTGCACTGGTGAGTTAGGAGGCCTTCCTGCGGACTTAACAAATTATTTGTCTCAATCGCGACGGAAGTAAAGGCGAGGATTGTGGCCACGTAAAATTGATTTAAGCCCCCCCCCCCCCGGTGGAATTCGTTTCCGCTGACCGTTCAAGGCGGTTCTTCTGTTGCGGTTTATTTTTGTTATGGTTTGTCTTTGGGTGTTTGTGATGCTTATATTATTTTATTTGGATTGCCTATTGGCCATTTTGTCGGAAAGTAACTGTCCTTTTGGCTTTCCGTTATTGGTGTTTCCATTAGGTCTGTTGTTTCATGTTTGTGCTTCTTTCCCTTGGGTGTCTCTGATGGGAGCTGTGTTTTGATTGTATCGATTCATGATCATTGCCTTCACTTCTATTTTAGATCCCCTAAGCCCATTACCAGTACTCGTGTGCGGGTCGGTTTCAGCTCTGCGTGGAAGCATCGTGCAGCCCATGTACTTCTTCAAAAATAGAAGTGACCCGAGATAGACGGGCGGGACTGCGGAGCTTTTGATAAATGTCACACATCATTATGGTGTTAATAACCTACATGTACGAATCATTATGAAAAATCGCCTATTCAAACATATTGAAACGTTTACCAGTAAAAGCGGAAAATTTTCGGATAAATGTTCTGACGTTTTTTTCATATTTCTGCTCGAGATTGTAGGTACTTTTTAAAACGACTCGTTGGGGCGGTTCTCATGAGTACCAAATATCTATGTTAGCAGAAATTATATAAATAATGTATACCCCTGTGAACCCCAGTTAAAAGTAGGGTTTAAGGGGGTAACAAATAAATAGGCGTGTTTTCGTGATGTGAATAAAGGTTGCCTTGAGACTTTTAAAAAGGGATTATACAACGGAGAAATAAAATTGCTAAACTGTAATTGTCTAACATGAAATAATATTTGATTGTAATTTAACAATGACAACCATTTGCCTTAGTTTGCAAAAACAACGCAAAAAAAACGAAGAAATAATAATGAGCCGAACATTTGACTTTTACATTCATGTGAGCGAAACGCGGGTAACTCATTTTCAATAAAAGCAATCGTCAAATTTTCGTCGAGAATCTCCACGAATTTTCTTCGCGAAGCCGGTAGAAATTTCTTTCTCGTTCATTTTATTTTTTCTCGCGGTTTCGCGGAGAAAACAGCCGATTGGCGTATGTCTTGTTCTCCGCGACACAAACAATGAGTTTTTAACGGTAGTTGGTCTGTAAGTCTATGTAAAGTAAGGTGGCCCCGGGGTAGGCCCATTTATGGCCCCCAGGGCTATTATTTGAACAATTTTGGTAGAGCTCAATTAGATGAAACTTAATACCAAATATCAAAAACCTGGGCATTGCTGTTTCAGATAGGAAAGTTTTAAAAGATAAGTATAGGTAAAACCAAAGGGCACCGGGGCGGGGCATTTTTGTCCCAGGGCTAAAATTTGAACAATCTTGGTAGAGATTCACTAGATGAAGCTTCATACGAAATATCAAAGACCGAGGCTTACGGAACTAACTGCGCGATACCACTGTATACGGGTCTCCAGAAGTCTCATCAACAGTGACTTAAGCACATTACACTGACTTTAGCAGATTCAATGAATATTTTACTGTAAACTATAGTTGAACCTCAACTAAACAAGCATCCAAGGGGTAATCAAATGTTATTTTTAAAACAGATCCTTGCTTAAAACAGGTACTTTAAGTGCATTTTCTGCCTCAGTAACTGAATGCAGGCTTTTAAAAATTGGTTGCTAGCTTAACCCTGAACCAGGATAAAGTAAACACAGGGTTAGTGTCTTTAATAATAAAATATAATCAGTGAGCCTTAGACAATTTTATAGGGGCGAGCTCTGGCGAGCCCCTATAAAATTGAAGAAGCCTCCGCAGTGTAGTGGTTACGCTACTCGCCTAGTAAACCAGGGATCGCATGATCGATCACGGGCTTCTCCAGACTTTCGGATGAGTCTTTAAACCGAGTTCCCGTCTCCGTATCACCTTAGCTGTTGGTGGGACGTAAAACCCAAACACTCACTCCTATAAAATTGTCGCGGCGAACCGATTATATTTTATTATTAAAGACACTTATCATGTATTTAGTTTTTACCGCAATTTAAAACAATCAAGGTGTTTTGCAATAATTTAGCAAATTGAAGCAAAAAGACAGCAGACAGTGTGGCTAAAAAGACGTTCAGTGCCATTGTGCGTACACGTAGTATGACGTGACGTCAACGAGTGCAAAGTTTCTGACGTCACCGCACCACAAAGATATAGGAAACAACATGGACGCTCGAGTTAGCTTAAGAACCAAAAAACAGGACTGTAATGCAAAAGCCACAGTGACCCTAAGCCTAGGACCCTGAAGGTCGAACTTGCTTGAGATATTATCAAACGCAACATGTGTGTGACTTAAAAATACATAAATAAATGCGATGACAAAGTTTTCTAATTCTTTTTTATTTTTGCCGGGTACCAGCCTGGAAAGGACACTTTTTCAGTCGTTGGAGAAAAAAAAACGGATTTTGTGTTTTAAAAGTGGTTTTATGGAATATGAATATTACTAAAAGACGGTAACTTTTGCTACTTTGTTTGTTGAAACAGCCTTGTCATCGTCGAACTTTAATGATGTGATTGCGAATCTGTAGAGTCACAGGGGCGCCGCCATGAACAAAATTAGCTATAATATTTGAAGTCTGGTTCCCATTTCTATATAGTAAACTAGTACAGATGGGTGTTGATTGGTATTTTATGGGTTAGTCAGCATTTATTCAGGGTTAATAAACGATGCCTTTTTGACAGGTCTTCATGTATGCAGCTACTTACTCTCCTGTGGCGTGTCCACATCCAACCTTGTCACCGCAGTACTCACACGTCCAGAATCTGTGTCAGTTCCCGTACAGACATAGTACCCAGCGTTTGCTGGCTGTACATTAGGAATGGTCAGAATCCCCTTCTCTTGTGATGATCCCGGTGGCAACGCAGCACTCTCTCGTGACCACAGTAGTGCAGTACGTCCTGTCGTGTCCTCGGAGTAACATTCTAGACGAGTTGTCTGGCCAACAAGAACGACCACCCTTGTGATTCTCACGTACACCGTGTCTGGTGGTCTTTCATCTGCAAAAATGCAAAATATGAAAAGACGGCCTCCATCTGGTCATCTCATGTGAAAATATTGCTTATGATATGTCAAGTCGGACATACATCCTGCTGAGCTACCAAGGCCGCAGACGGAATGCAAAAAAAAATGAAAGGGCAAAACATGACAAGAGTTGTCAGAAGACAACATAGCTCGCCTTTGGGGGCCTAAGTTTGATGGGGGCAAGTTATCAAAAATGAAAGTTTTCTTCTGTAAAACAGCCCGATAGACTGCAGCAATTAAAATAGAACCCGGTTGTATCCCTAAGAACCACTGAAGAAGAAATTGTGTTTTTAAGTGTTTCTATTTGAAAAAAAAAATACAATTTTGCAGGTTTTGCCAAAAAAACAAAAACATTTTCTTATGTAAAAGAGCTAAACAGACTGAAGCCAATGAATGAGAACTAAAAATAGGCATGTAATGCAAAAGCCACAGTGACCCCGAGCCTAGGACCCTGAAGGTCGAATTTGCTTGCAATTAAAATAGAACTAGGTTGTATCCCTTAGAACCACTGAAGAAGAAATTGTGTTTTTAAGTGTTTCTATTTGAAAAAAAAAATACAATTTTGCAGGTTTTGCCAAAAAACCAAAACAACATTTTCTTATATAAAAGAGCTAAACACACTGAAGCAAATGAAAGAGGACCAAAAAAACAGGACTGTAATGCAAAAGCCACAGTGACCCTGAGCCTAGGACCCTGAAGGTCGAACTTGCTTGAGATATAATCTAACGCAACATGTGTGTGACTTAAAAATACATAAATAAATGCGATGACAAAGTTTTCTAATTCTTTTTTATTTTTGCCGGGTACTAGCCTGGAAAGGACACTTTTTCAGTCGTTGGAGAAAAAAAAACGGATTTTGTGTTTTAAAAGTGGTTTTATGGATTTTTATGGAATATGAATATTACTAAAAGACGGTAACTTTTGCTACTTTGTTTGTTGAAACAACCTTGTCATCGTCGAACTTTAATGAGGTGATTGTGAAACTGTAGAGTCAAAGGGGCGCCGCCATGAACAAAATTAGCTAAAATATTTGAAGTCTGATTCCCATTTCTATATAGTAAACTAGTACAGATGGGTGTTGATTGGTATTTTATAGGTTAGTCAGCATTTATTCAGGGTTAATAAAATATGCCTTTTTGATAGGTCTTAATGTATGCAGCTACTTACTCTCCTGTGGCGTGTCCACATCCAACCTTGTCACCTCGGTACTCACACGTCCAGAATCTGTGTCAGTTCCCGTACATACATAGTACCCAGCGTATGCTGGCTGTACATTAGGAATGGTCAGAATCCCCTTCTCTTGTGATGATCCCGGTGGCAACGTACCACTCTCTCGTGACCACAGTAGTGCAGTACGTCCTGTCGTGTCCTCGGAGTAACATTCTAGACGAGCTGTCTGGCCAACAAGAACGACAACCCTTGTGTTTCTCACGTACACCTTGGCTGGTGGTCTTTCACCTGCAAAAATGCAAAATATGAAAGCGCGGCCTCCATCTGGTCATCTCAAGTGAAAATATGGCTTATGATATGTCAAGTCGGACATACATCCTACTGAGCTACCAAGGCCGCAGGAGGAATGCAAAAAATGAAAGGGCAAAATATGACAAGGGTTGTCAGATGACAACATAGTTCGCCTTTGGGGGCCTAAGTTGGATGGGGGCAAGTTATCAAAAATGAAATTTTTCTTCTGTAAAACAGCCCGATAGACTGCAACAATTAAAATTGAACCAGGTGGTACACCTTAGAACCACCGAAGACGAAATTGTGTTTAAAGTGTTTTCATTTGAAAAAAAAAAAAAAAAAAAAATCCAGTTTTGCAGGTTTTGTAAAAAAAAATAAAAAAAAAAAACATTTTCTTATTTTCTTCTTAAACAAATGAAAGAGAACCAAAACGTACAGCCTGTAATGGAAAAGCCACAGTGACCCTGAGCCTAGGACCCTGAAGGTCAAACTTGAGTTTCTGAGATATGAAAAAAAGCACTATGCTTTACGTGTGTGTTATCATAGTGGATATTTTAATTTCTTGTGTTAATAGAAAAAGAACATTGTGCTGCTTACAAACATTAAAATATATGAACAATTAGTTGCATTACGAAAACACGCCTATACAAATACATTGACACATTTATCGCCGAAAAAATGAACATTTTCTGAAGAAAAATTGTGATATTTTTCTTATTTCTGCTGAAAATATATATTGTGGGTACTCGTAAGAACCGCCTCATTGAGGCGGTTCTAACGAGTACCCACAATCTATATCTTAGAGCAGAAATAAGAAAAATAAGGTTTACCCCTGCAAACCCCAGTTTTACTATATAAAAGTGGGGTTCGATGGGGTCAAAATTATATAGTTGTGTTTTTATGATGGGAGAGAACAAATTCTAACTCATTTGAGGGCTGTTTCATAACGTAGAGTCCGGAGTATCACTTAATAAACTATCTGTGTTACAGTAAATTATTTCGAAATAACCGAAATAATATCTACAACTCTTAAACCTTACTGTGTTTGGGGATTTTGTTTGATTTGAGGTATAACGTCCCCGTCAACACTGTAAAGGTCATTTTGGAGACGTTGCTTCCAATTTTGTGGGACTTTTACCCGACACTGAGATGAAATGACACCTCAAGCACTGTCGCCCAATGAAACCAATAGGGTTTATTAGCATGGACGGTCCGCCTCGCACCGCGGTTCCTGGACAGGCTTAGATCTTCTAAGCGGTTTACCAGTACTAGTGTGCGGGCCGGATTCAGCTCTGCGTGGAAGCATCATGCAGCAAATATATTTCTTCAAGCCCCTATGGGCGGGGGCCGATCTGTGTTACAGTAAAGCATTTTGAAATAACCGAAATAATATCTAAAACTCTTAAACCTTACTGTGTTTTGGGGAAGCAAATATTTCTATTTTTTATGGCAGCTAATAGCAACTGGTAAACCCACCATTTTACCATTACGAAAACACGCCTATATAAGTACATTGTAACCTTTATCGCAGAAAAAATGAAAATTTTTAGATGAAAAAAAATTGTAATATTTTTCTTATTTCTGCTCCAAATATAGATTGTGGGCACTCGTTAGAACCGCCATATCGAGGCGGTTCTAACGAGTACCCACAATCTATATCTTAGAGCAGAAATAAGAAAAATAAGGTTCACCCCTGTAAACCCCAGTTTTAGCTATATAAACGTGGGGTTCAAGGGGGGTCAAACTTATATAGGCGTGATTTCGTGATGCTTCCCAGTTCCAAAATGATAGTTTGACTATTTACTTCCCAGTTCGGAAATGATATCTTGACTATTTACTTCCCAGTTCCAAAATGATAGTTTGACTATTAACTTCCCAGTTCCAAAAAGATAGTTTGACTATTAACTTCCCAGTTCGGAAATGATATCTTGACTATTTACTTCCGAATTTCAAAATGATATTTTGACTATTTACGCCCAGTCCCAAAATGATATTTTGACTTTTTACTTTCAAGTCCCAAAATGATAGTTTGACGATTTACTTTCCAGTTCCAAACTGATCGTTTTTATCAAGTTATCAGTGTTATTTCATCACGAAAACACGCCTGTATAATTTTGACCCCTTGAACCCCACTTTTCTATTGTAAAACTGGGGTTTCCGGGGGTATACCTTATTTTTCTTATTTCTGCTCTAAAATATAGATTGTGGGTACTCGTTAGAACCTCCTCATCAAGGCGGTTCTAACGAGTACCCACAATCTATATTTTGAGCAGAAATAAGAAAAATATCACAATTTTTCATCAAAAAAATTTCATTTTTTCGGCGATAAAGGTGGCAATGTATTTGTATAGGCGTGTTTGCGTAATGATACAAGTAACGTTTGTTCTGCTTTGCACCAAAAGTCAAATGCTATCATAGCGTAAAACTTAATTTTTACCAATGAGAAATGTTATAATGACTTGACTTTACACTAGTTTTTGAAGGTATCCTACCAACCGTCGCGTGTCATTCTCTTCATTACGCAAACACGCCTATACAAATACATTGCCACCTTTATCGCCGAAAAAAAAATTATGATGAAACATTGTGATATTTTTCTTATTTCTGCTCAAAATATAGATTGTTGGCACTCGTTAGAACCGCCTCATCGAGGCGGTTCTATCGAGTACCCACAATCTTTATTTTAGAGCAGAATAAGAAAAATAAAATATACCCCACGAAACCCCAGTTTTACTATTTAAAAGTGGGGTTCAAGGGGGTCAAAATTATATAGGCGTGTTTTCCTGATGTATTTCCGAGTTTCAAAATGACATTTTGACTTTTTAACCCCAGTCCCAAAATGATATTTTGACTATTTAATTCCCAGTTCCAAAATGAAAGTTTGACGATTTACTTTCCAGTTCCAAACTGATGGTTTGACGATTTACTTTCCAGTTCCAAAATGATAGTTTGACGATTTACTTTCCAGTTCCAAACTGATAGTTTGACGATTTACTTTCCAGTTCCAAACTGATAGTTTGACGATTTACTTTCCAGTTCCAAACTGATAGTTTGACGATTTACTTTCCAGTTCCAAAATGATAGTTTGACGATTTACTTTCCAGTTCCAAACTGATAGTTTGACGATTTACTTTCCAGTTCCAAACTGATAGTTTGACGATTTACTTTCCAGTTCCAAACTGATAGTTTGACGATTTACTTTCCAGTTCCAAACTGATAGTTTGACGATTTACTTTCCAGTTCCAAACTGATAGTTTGACGATTTACTTTCCAGTTCCAAAATGATAGTTTGACGATTTACATTCCAGTTCCAAACTGATAGTTTGACGATTTACTTTCCAGTTCCAAACTGATAGTTTGACGATTTACTTTCCAGTTCCAAACTGATAGTTTGACGATTTACTTTCCAGTTCCAAACTGATAGTTTGACGATTTACTTTCCAGTTCCAAACTGATAGTTTGACGATTTACTTTCCAGTTCCAAACTGATAGTTTGACGATTTACTTTCCAGTTCCAAAATGATAGTTTGACGATTTACTTTCCAGTTCCAAACTGATAGTTTGACGATTTACTTTCCAGTTCCAAAATGATAGTTTGACGATTTACTTTCCAGTTCCAAACTGATAGTTTATATCAAGTTATCCGTTTTACATGTATTTATACATGAATCATTGAGATCATTCCAGCTCTATAACGCTCGTGAAAATTGATTCAAGAAGCCGCGTAAGAATCCCAAGGGAAATATCTTGCCAACATAAATTCATATTCCAAATTTGATCAAAGTCCATCATTTCTTCCTCAAAATATTAGACAAAAAGTAATGTTTGAGGTCATTCAAGGTCCATAACTCTGCTGAAAATTGATGCAAAAAGCCGTGTTATAATCCCCAGCTATAGCTTGCCAACATAAATTCAGTTTAAATAAAATTCACCGTTTCCTTGTTAAGGTATTGAGTAGAAACATTATGAAAAAAAAACGCCTATACAAATACATTTTAAACTTTACCTTCGAAAAGTTGACAATTTTCAGATGAAAAATAAGGTTAAGCCCTGTAAACCCCAGTCTTACTGTATAAAAGTGGGGTTCATTGCCTTCACTTCTATTTTTCAAAGGGGTCAAAATTATGTAGGCGTGTTTTCGTGATGCAAATTTTCGACAAAATTCAAGGGCCATAACACTGGTGAAAATTGATACAAAACACCGTGTAACAATCCCAAGCAATATCTTGTCAACATAAACTCAGATACCAAATTTGATAAACATCAACCAATGTTTTCTCAAGATATTGAGCTGAAACGATTTTTAGACGTCATTAAAGGGCCATAACTCTGCTAAAATAGACACAAAATGCCGCATAACATTCCAAAGCTAGATCTTGTCTATATAAATTCGCATACTAAAAATTATCAAATTAAGCATATTTTTCTTCAGATATTGAACCGACAAGAAGTTTTGACGTCATTCAAGGGCCATTACTCTCTTTATATTTGACGCAAAATGCGGTACTAGCGGTAGTTTATATCAATTTATGTGCATATTTGACCAGACTCCTTCAATTTGAGTGGAAATGATGTACGGACGGACGGATGGTCAGACAGACGTAAAAAACAGTATGTTTGCTCAACGTCGTTGGTGCGTTGACAGTTTTCTGGCTTCAGTCGCATCTTGACTTCGTATTTACTCTACAAAAAGGAAAAGACAAATCGTGTAATGCAGTAGACTGGATAAGGTGAGTAACTGGCAATAACTGAAAAATAGTTTTCGTTATCTCTCAAGGAAAACATATGTTGTGGCTATTCATTTGAACAGCTTCAATGAGGCAGTTCAAATGAGTACCCACAACGTATGTTTTCGTCATAGATAAGGGAAATTATCCCTGATTTGTCACCAAATAACCATTTTATCGAGTCAGCTCTAGCAAACCGCACAGTAAACTCTATGGCACCATGGAAATTTGTTCGAGTTGACGGGAGACCGACTTAGCCACAATAAAACCAAAGAATGTTGCGGGTATTCATTAGACTCATCCAGGTGGTACCAACCATCTATGTCAATCTACGCGAAAACAACGAAAACAAGTAAACCCTACTTTTCTCTATATAAAGTGGTTTTCATTTTACGGACTTGTTTTAACGTTAACGATTTAATTATCACATTATTGCTGCTTATATGTCATTTTTATCATAATTTATGATATGACGTCGAGTCTGAGAATGTAGCAAGGCCATGTAATAAATCCACTAGTGAATTTAATATGCAAATTAGTTAGATATGCCCCGTAACGTTACAGGTACATGTAGGACGTTCTTAAGGACGTCGTATTTACTAATGACGGAATATTGACATTTTTGTTAAAAATAAAATGCATTTTACATGTCATATGATAAAACGAATATTGCATTCGTGCCCATGTATTATTGAATTTATTAAACTCGTCGAGGAAAACGGATAAAATGCTCGGCGAAGCCTCGCATTTTTATCCCTTTACCTCAACTCGTTAAATCATTTCAATAATGAATGAGCACCCCTCATGTAAGAATCTCTATTTAATATTAAAAAAAAAAAATATATATATATATACACCTGATGATTTTCCAGCATTACTGCAATGCTCGTTCAATTTTACCCATTATTTATATTTTGAGCTAAAATAATGAAAAATATGCATACCCCCATAAAACTCATTGTCTCCTTAACACGGGTATCAGTGAACGTGGCGAATTTCAGGAAAAATATATTTAAAATACCAACTCTGATACGGGCAAATTGCTTCAGGCTGTTTATTGAAATGTTTATTTGACACGGCGCTACCAGGACGAGCGTGCTTACCCCCTTAATCTAGCTATCATTTGATTTATATGACACAGAGTACAGTGAAAACAACTATTCGGACTTCATATGGCTATTCGGACTTCATATGACTATTTGGACTTCATGTGACTATTCGTACTTCATATTTGATCTTTTATAATCAGAGCTACTCTAGATAATCTTAAAGGAAAGAATTTACCTTTAAGAGCAGTTAGAGTCCACTTGTCGACCCTATCGGAACACCACTACGTGAATAGACTGTACTGCAATTTTCATGAGGGCCGTCTTGCACAGTCATAGGTATCAGGGTTAACCCAAATATTACAATGAAATCTTCCACCTACATATTGTAAGTTTGAAGTGGTCCGCTTTCAATTACTCGCCAGTGTATCAGAGCAGTTATCGGCAGAAAAATCAACAAATTCTAAATTATGTTCAAAGAAACTCTCCATACAAATTAAATGTTGATTTCAGATATATTACTTGCCAAATTCTATGTATTTTGTACAAAAATTCGTACTTGTTGATACATAAGTCGCACGCAACTGTCTAAAAATAGCCGAAAGAGGCTCCATTTGGATCGCGGCTTTTAGTAGTTTTCGGCAGGTACAGAAAAACGCATTTTTAACGCAAAAGTCATCAGTTTTCGATTATGTAGCTTGCCAGGTAATATTTTGATTCAAATTCGCAGCGATTTATGGAAACAAATCAAGTGTTTACAATCGAAAGTCTCGTCCACTACATTGCTAAGTGTCATAGGGTGACATTGCTATTTGGCATAGCTATGACGTCATAACTGACTAATGTGACGTCAGCAAATTGGCAATTAAGAAATATAGAAAGAGACGCAATCTAGGTATGTTTTATGCTATCATTTCACATTTAATCATTTTCATTGTAGTTTCTGGCATTTTTTTTTATCGGCAGAAGATTGTCAGTTAAACCGGTAAATGATTCGCCGGCATTTTCATGGAGAAAAAAAATCCCTATTTTATTGCGACATTGCAACACGTTTATTAAAACATGACTATACTCGAGGAAATTAATTCTACGAGTTTGCTAATTGCTAATTGCAGCAAAATTACTGATGCAGCCTGTGCGGCCTTTCTCGCAAGCTAAAGTTTCTACATAACGTTAAATAATAATAATAATAATAATAATAAAAATAATAATAATAACAATAAAAATAAGAGTAAGGGAGGAAATGCACCTCTTCACAAAGCGCTATAGTGAGATTATGATTATTCTTACGAGGGCCAAAGTTTTAATTACTTTCATTTGTCTATCTATCTAGCTTCATATACTGAGTTAAGCCCCCGCCCATAGGGGCTTGAAGAAATATATGGGCTGCATGATGCTTCCACGCAGAGCTGAATCCGGCCCGCACACTAGTACTGGTAAACCGCTTAGAGGATCTAAGCCTGTCCAGGAACCGCGGTGTGAGGCGGACCGTCCATGCTAATAAACCCTATTGGTTTCATTGGGCTACAGGGATTGAGATGTCATTTCATCTCAATGTCGGGTAAAAGTCCCACAAAATTGGAAGCAACGTCTCCAAAATGACCTTTACAGTGTTGACGGGGACGTTAAACCTCAAATCAAACAAAACAAATCATATACTGAGTTGGTCACATTTGGCCATTACCTCAGTTAGGTGTGTCGCTAAATTTAGAATTTAGCTTTAAAGAATAACTGCGTTAGTTCTTAAAACTATTTACAATCTGTCTACAGAGATAAGTGTGATAGCCCAGTGGTTAGTGCACTTGCCTCTGATGCTAGAGGTCCCGAGTTCCCATCCCCGGCTGCGATGATAAAATTTCTGTGTCCGAACACGCTCCATTGGCATCATTTGCAGGGATGAATGTCATAAAATGCACCGTCCTTCGGATCGGAACGTTAACTGGAGGCCCCCTGTGCAGGGAGAACAATCCCCTGTGCGGGTTAAAGCTATTGTTTAGACTTATTTTAATTAGCTTTCGCTTTAAATGACAATTAAACAGGACTTGAACAAAGTCTTCGCAGTCTGACATACAAATTTAAGAGTCAGGTGAAGTGAAGTTTTATTTATCATAACATGTGCATCTGACAAAATGTATTCTTTCAGAGACGTAAAATATCATGTCCATGAAATGAAGACCTCTGTGAACTCAACTTCAAATACAGTAAAATTCCGCTATTAAGACCACCTAAAATTAAGATTAAATTTACATTGAGAAGCTTATTTAGTAGATTACAGTTATTTTTTCTTGGTCTTTTCTGCATACACTGTCCTCTGGTCAGAGACCACCTTTGGAACTGCTCAAAAGTGATCTTAAAGACCACTTTTGAACCTCTCTAAGGTGTTTCTAACCAGCACAAACAATGTATGTTTAGAGCAGAAATGTGGAAAAAGATAGTTTTTTATCATAAAAACATCGGCCCTCGAGCAATATAATGTGTACTTTCTTGTGTTTTCTTAGTTGTGTTTTGCTTTTGTTTTTATAGCCCTTTCAATATTACTTCACTTATTTGAAGTTGGTCCTTAATCAGACATGGGCAAAAAGGGGAGTACCCGGAGAAACGCCACCAGACCTTCCGTTGCAGAACATGGCGCCTCACATGTGATCTGAGCGAGGCTCAAATCGCAATGGTGAGAGACCTAATGATAAAGTAGAAGTAAAACAAAGATCAGGAATTGATACAATTAACTTACTCCACCCATAAAAGACACCAAAGGGAAAGAAATACAAACATTAAGCGACCAGACCATAATGGAAACCTAAACAAAGGAAGGCCATAAGGACAGTTACTTTCCCACAAAATGGCCATATGGCCATCCAAAAATAAAAAGACACAAGTGATACACACAGTAAGTAACAAACAACAACATAAATAAATCGCCACAGAAGAGCCGCCTTGGAACGGTCAGTGGAAGATTTCCACTGGGGGGCTTAAATCGATTTTACGTGGCCACAATCCTCGCCCTTACTTCCGTCGCGATTTAGACAAATAATTTGTTTAGTCCACATGAAGGCCTCCTAACTCATCAGTGCAACATCTCCGTGAACACAAAAATCAAAGAACCACAGAGGTGAGACAACGGTGAGGACTCGACAGCAAGAAACCACTGAAATGCTGGAGTAAAAGAAAACCAACAGTTAGACTCCGATGAGCCCGACCAGAGACAGAGCATCAGGCACCAACTGACATTATCTCTCTAATTCTCAATAAGCCTTTACGTTGGAGCCGTCATAGAATCTGAGGCCTGACCCACCGGCGTGCAATTAAAGAGGGAAGCAAAGTTGCCAACCGTGATTGGGTTAACTACCATGCATGCAGTCTGTCGTATAATATCCATGTTGTACCCAATCTTTTTATATCGCAGAATGATTTTACGAAATTGGGTGCTGAAGTCATTACGGTTATATATTTTTCTGAATTTATATACTAAGTCACCATAAAATTCGGGTTCCGATAGACCTTGTTGCAGAAGAGATTTAAGTCCAATATCGAATTTTGAAATTAAATCAGAATGGCGTCTATAAAATTTTGAAAAGGCTTTGCGTAGTTTATGGTACCGATAACCCTGATTAAGGAGTTTAGCCGTTAATAATTTATTACGAGTGTTGAAGTCAGTTACATGACTACACACTCTAGCAAATCGAATTAATTGCGAAATATAAACGCCATAGGATGGCGCACGAGGAACATCACCATCCAAAAAAGGAAAATTTACAATCTCAAAATCAAAGTCATCGCGTTTATCATAAATTTTGCACGAAACAAATCCATATACAATAGATAGATGTAAATCCAAAAACGGGGCCTCGGTATCAGAAGAATTTGCTTTATTAAATTGAAGTTCTAGGGGGTAAATCTGACTGATCAAACCATCAAAATAGCTATTATTAATATTTAATAAATCATCTAAATATCTAGAAGTAGAGCTAAAAGCTTCAATAATTTCAGATTGGTTATCAATGGAAAGCGACAAAATGAAGTCTCTTTCATAACAATACAAGAACAGATCAGCCACAAGGGGTGCGCAATTAGTACCCATCGGAATACCCACAATTTGTCTAAATAACTTAGTACAGAATCTTATATAAATATTGTCAAGTAGAAAGGTGAGGGCATCACACACTTTCTGACATGACCAAAGTGTATAATTCTTATGCTCTTTAGAAGTGAAAAATGCATTTCTGACATTACATGCAAGATAGAGAGAATCTTCTCTGTGAAAAGCCCATTCAATTAAATCATTAAGCTTTTCTTTTATAAGATTATGAGGAAGTGTAGTGTAAAGAGTGGAAAAATCGTAGGTAGACAGACTAGAAGCATGACAATGTCTAGATTTCAATTTATTTAAAACCTCATTCGAATTTTTTATAGACCAAAACAGATTTCTTCCTGATCTTTCAAAGACTTTAACACAATATTTAATCACATGCGTTTTAATAGCAGTAAGACAGGAAGTTAATAATTTAGAAAGTTCAGTGGTAGTGCAAGAGCTAGAATTTGCAATAAACCGTGCTTTGTAAGGTTTTTTATGAAGTTTTGGTAACCAGTATAGCGTAGGAAGCTTGTCTTGGCCTTCGTTAACACACACAGCAAACTTGGTGGCTGAAAGACAAACATGTTTATCTACTATAGCTCTCTCTTCAGCTAAAGGCTGAAGTTCATAGGCCTTAGTACCACCAAGCTCCTGCTTAAGCGTGTTAACATAGTGGAGCCGTCACACAACGACGACGTTGTTAGCGGCCTTGTCTGCAGGGGCCAAAACAAACTTCTTATGAAATTCTTGAATACCTAGTTTAAGATGACGTAAAGACGTCTTGGGCTTAGGAGGTAATAAGTTAGTATTTTGAGAATAGAAAGAAATGCGTTTATTCACTAGTTTTAAAATGCTATGTTTCCAGTCCTTAAGGGCTTTATGCTCAACATACTCTCGCTTACACCATCGATTACCGAATTCATTCAAGGAAGCAGCGATTTCATCTCTACATTTACTGAAATCAATTTTAGAAGGAAACCGATATTTCGGTCCTTTGGAAATTATATTCCTTATCCTAGAATCAGGAATAATTTTCAAATTGCCAGTAATTACATGACCAGCAGCAGGATAGCAATACTTTGAGTTTTTACAATCACATGAATCAGGAGTATTAGTATCAATATCAAAATCTGAAACAAGTTTTTTGAAATTGAAAATGATAGATCTAACAGGTTTGTTATATTTATAGCAAATTATAGATGTTTCAGTATTTTGAAAATAAGCAGGAATGGAAGAAAGCACCGATCTCTCACGGAAGATACTGGGCAAATCTATAAAATCCATACCCTTATTAATGAAGGAAATTTTGAAGAAATGACGTTTATGATTAATTTCAGAATCAATGTAAGGACGGAGAGTATGCTGAGTATAGCCTCTAGTTAAGAGAGCCGCATCATATAACTGATGAGAACTATCGTAGAATTTATTCGCCTCGGTGTCCAGAAGACGTAAAACAGAAACGGGTAATGAACTTAAAAATGAAAGCATAGAGTGGCGTCCATGATTTAATAATATAATTGACAGTCACTTCAGTCTAGTATTGTTTCGTTTAAACGCACGTGATTTACGTTTAAAGTTACCATTTTTCCTGGTGCCGTGAGATCTAGTTCTGCGTTTTCGACATTCCAGGAGTGAGAAAATATCAAAGTCCGGCATTCTGGAAATGTTACCCTCATGATAAATGTTGTCATTAAATCCCAGTGGAAAAGGGGTCTGTAAAAATTTAATCCATTTCAGTTCAGCTTCATGTCTTTTGATTATTTTGAATCTAGATGTAGAATTTGCATCGTAATAAAGTTTTTCCACTGGTTGTATAACAATGTTATTTACAGAATGACCTGTACGTCGAAAGTGACGGTACAAGAAAGTGTCAGTTTTCTTAGGCTTACTCATTCTACGATAATGCTTGTTCAATCTAGTTTTAAGCATGCGGTTAGTTTGACCGACGTACTGCATATTACAGTTTGCAGCACGTCAAGTAATTAGATAAATTAAATCTGTAGACTGTCATGTCAAATCAGACATGTTAACTACAGAGAAGCGTCTACCGTTTACAGATGAAGTAACGGTAGACGCAGTGCTTAAATGCGAACAACATCTGCACCTCTTGGCATTGCACTTAGAAATATTAGGATACATTCCACTTCTTTTCCACGGATTAGTATATTTTCGAAGGATGGGCGATTTGAGAGGAGATAGTCTTATACGAAGACTACTCCCAAAAACATTGGTATTGCCTGCTCCTTTGAGATTAACTGAAGTTACAGAAGACAAATTTAAGGGTCTAACCAATACCGAAGGCAACATAGTATTAAAGTTCTTAATAGAAAGGGGAATCCGTACAGAAGAAGCAGAGTGTAACCTAAGGGGTGATATTGATATTTTAAA
Organism: Lucinisca nassula; assembly: GCA_963580285.1. Classification (NCBI taxonomy): domain Eukaryota; kingdom Metazoa; phylum Mollusca; class Bivalvia; order Lucinida; family Lucinidae; genus Lucinisca; species Lucinisca nassula. The sequence continues at coordinate 152,001 of CAUZLF010000690.1, read as the reverse complement.
TGTATTTGTAATACTCATTTTGGTTAATAAGGTTATGATACCGTCAAAACTAAAGCGAGCCAACATATGGTACAGGATGGTGTACTCACGTAAGATTGCTTATCTATTTATTCCAAGATGACCATCATTATCTCTGAGTGAAAGGGACTGAAAGTTTTAATTTCAGATAACATTTGTTGAACTCTCAAACCCATTAGGCCAAGGAGGACTGTCAAATGTGCACTATGTCACGTCTAAAACGAACGTTTTATTCAGAACAGCTAGTGTGTAAATAAGTTAGCCTTAGGTTTTCGTTAATGTTTGATTAATAACTGGTACCTCAATGCAAGATGCCATATCAGTACATCAGAACACATAAGTAATTACTTACTTGTCACATCCAGAAATACATAGAAACTTGCAGTTCCAGCAGAGCTGCTAGCTGTACAGATGTAAACCCCTCTGTCCTTCACATCAACATTATAGATTCTGTTTAATAAAATGTCAAAGTACATTACAACCTTTTTATAGTATTACTGCTGAGGTAAAAGGCATATATCATTCATATTATTTTTTTAGTTTTTTGCATTCATGGCCCTTTCAAGATTATTTCACATAATTTGAGCCGATCATTAATCAGAGGTGGGCAAAAACTGGGTATCCCGAAAAAAACGTCTGACCTTCCCTTGCAGAATATGACATCTCATGTGACCTGAGCCAGGCTCCAACCACAACATAAATACAGTATTCTTCAATATCTCCATCAATCTGTCTCATTTTGAGCTTTGGATACGTTCCATTAAAACGGTTGTGTTGTTATAACAAATTTCGTCATTCGATCGAATGTCCGTGTAAAGACACTTGATTACATTACATCAAACTACATGTAACAATTAAAACTTAATTTATGACCATGTTGGTTTAGTTTTCTATTTACTTCATACAATTCAGCTTTTTTCTTTCTCAAACAAATGTTATCTGAAATTAAAACTTTCAGTCCCTTTCACTCAGAGATAATGATGGTCATCTTGGAATAAATAGATAAGCAATCTTACGTGAGTACACCATCCTGTACCATATGTTGGTCTGGCAGCTCTCCGCCATCCTTTGTCCAGCGTACTGTAGGGTGTGGAGAGCCTGTTACATCACACCGCAATTCAACATCGGAACCTCGCTCAGCCAATTTGTTTCGATATCTAATAGAAGCTGCTGGAGGTACTGAAATGACGGGGAATATAAATATTCACCAGAACAATATCTAAAACTGCAATCATACTATAACTCAAACTTTAATCATTACAACTTAAGGATAATTCAAAGTCCTAGACCTATCATAATTCAAATTTCAATCTTAAGGAAAACTCGAAGTCGCAGAATTATCTTAATTCAAATTTCAATCATTCCAACATTTGTACAATTCAGAGTCACAGAACTATCATAATTCAAATTTCAATCATTCCAACTTAAGTACAATTCAAAGTCTTAGAACTATCATAATTCAAATTTCAATCATTTCAACTTAAGTACAATTCAAAGTCCTAGAACTATCATAATTCAAATTACAACCATTCCAACTTAAGTACAATTCAATGTCACAGAACTATCATAATTCAAATTTCAATCATTCCAACTTTAGTACTATATAAAGTCCTAGAACTATCATAATCCCAATTGCAATCATTCCAACTTAAGTACAGTTCAAAGTCATAGAACTATCATAATTCACATTTCAATCGTTCCAACTTAAGTACAAATCGATGTCCTAGAACTATCATAATTCAAATTTCAATCATTCCAACTTAAGTACAATTCAAAGTCCTAGAACTATGATAATTCAAATTGCAATCATTGCAATTTAAGTATAATTCAAAGTCCTAGAACTATCATAATTCAAATCACAATCATTGCAACCAAAGGAAAATTTTAAGCCCCAGAACTATCTTAATTCAAATTTCAATCATTCCAACTTTAAAAATAATTCAAAGTTCTTTGAATTATTATGATTCAAATGTTAACTTTTTTGACAGTTCTGCAGTATATCTACAGTATTTAATGTAAGTTACCCCTAAATAATAGTATGTTCTCTTATTCAAGAACATAAACCAAGTAAATGCAACTCTGAATTATCAAATAGTATGCTATAAACTTGGCATGAACTAGAAGTTCTCAATTTGACCCTTAATAAGCTCGTTAAGCTAAAGATGCTTTGAACAACTGGACCACATCATGAAAACAGGCCTTTTTAATCCTGACCCCCTGAATCCTTCTTTTATATATAGCAAAACTAAGGTTTACAGGGGAAAACGTTATTTTTCTTATTCCTGCTCTAAAATATAGAATATGGATATCCGTTCGAACCACCTCGAAGAAGTGGCTCTAATGTGTACCAACAAGTTATATTTTCAGCAGAATTAAGAAAAATATCACATTTATTCATTTTAATTTTTTTTTCAATGTATTTGTAAAGAAGTGTTTTCCTAATGGTGGGCAGTCTGATCTGTCCTCACGGTGTTCTATAAAGTAAATACATAGTTATTGTCTTTAATAATAAAATATAATCGGTGAGCCTTAGACAGTTTTATAGGGGCGAGCTTTAGCGAGCCCCTATAAAATTGTCGCGGCGAACCGATTATATTTTATTATTAAAGACACTTATCATGTATTTAGTTTATACCGCAATTCAAAACAATCGAGCGGTTTTGCAATAAATAAGCAAATCTAAGCAAAAAATACAGCAGACAGTGCGGCATGTTCAACTATGTTCAGTGCCATGGCGCGCACACGTAGTATAACGTGACGTCAACTAGTGCAAAGTTTATGATGTCACCGCGCCCCAAAGACGTAGGAAACAACATGGACGCTCGAATAAAAGTTTCTCAGCGGATTAGATTCTGTATGAAAATCTGCAAATAAATAGTTTATTTTAGCTTTAGAAATTATCTTCGAGGTTGAGATGCAACTGCAATAGCAGTGCGCAGTTATTCCAACGGGCCATTCAAACTAGGAAAGACCGAGAAGGTAAGAATTTAGCTGAAATTTCTGAAAATCTGTTCAAATAAATATTGCAAAGATTTTAACTTGCAGTTTCGTTGTTTTCCCATGTGTAAAAGATTGCATGCTATTGTTTACACTTGTAAATTAGTCACATGAAAAGTTGGTCCGGTCTATAAACGGTCACTAGACGTATTGTAGGTCATTAGAAGGTATTGTAGATCACTACCGATTATAGCGTGCAGATATTCGACCCCCTTTATTAGGTTACTAGAATGCCTGATTGCGGTATAAATGGATGTCATTTGACACACAGTTTCTCCATGCAATTGGTACCAAAGCATTTCCTGGTTAAGATGGTACATAAGCTGATCTTCGTGCATATATTAAAACTAAGATAGTAAATAAGCCAATCTAATTTCACGTATTCTGAGTTGTCACAAAATAGAAGTGGGGGCAATGATCATGATGATGATGATTTCGTGTTTAACGACGCGTCAACCCTCTTGGTGGGTCATAAGCGTCAGTCGGTTAATGGTTAAACGGCATGAATAATTATGACGATATTAAAAGTAAGAAGTCAGAATGATAATGTATAAAAATCTGAAACAGTTAAATCTTATGAAAAAGACCAATTTCTTTTAAGAATAAAATAATGTTATCAACAGGTACATCTCGAAACAGTTGTTGCAAAGTGTCAGCTTTGAAATATAAAATACGTGAGGGTGAAAAGTCAACACAGTCAATTAAGATATGTTTCACAGTGAATGGCTGATCACAACCTACACAAGAAGGTTGATCATCACCATTAAAAATATAAGAATGAGTAACTCTAGTATGGCCGATGCACAGTCGTGTTAATACTACGTCCTCTTTTCTGGAAAACTGTGGAGGAGAGCATTTTGTACTAACGACAGGTTTAATGGCATGGAGTTTGTTATTTATTGCACAATCCCATTCGCCTTGCCATTCCGACAAGATGTATCGGTTGATAAATGGTTTAAAATTATTAAAAGGAATTTTAAAAACAGATGGATCAAGATTGAGCGATTCCTTTGCTTTCTTGTCAGCATATTCATTGCCCACAATGCCAATATGGCTCGGAAGCCAACAAAACAAGATTTGGTGTGTTTTAGAAATTTCATGATGTTTTTCGATCAATTTTTGAATTTGAGGATTTTTAGATGATGAATGGTCTAAAGCCTTAAGCACAGAAAGTGAATCAGAAAATATAATTGCTTTTTGAATTGTTGAAGAACTGATAAAATCTAAAGCTAGGTCTATTGCTTTGGCTTCAGCTGTAAAAATAGATGAACCATCTGGAAGGCGCATGGTTTTGTGCGTATCTTTAGAAACATACGCACAACCAACTTTATCTCCTTCTTTGGAACCATCAGTATAGACTTGCTGGTAATCATTGTAACGTGACTGCAGTACCTGAAAGTTTTGTTTGAGAAGTATTGGATTTGATTCGGATTTTTTTCCATCATGTAAGTCGAACAGAATAGAAGGTTGTTTAATACACCAAGATGGAACTTCGGCGGTTTCATGTTTTTGAATATTTTTAAGGTCGATACCTGAATTTTCCAGCAGTGGTAAAATACGTAATCCAAAAGGTTTGATTGCTGTGGGTTTTGTTTCATACTTATCTACAAATTGAGGTGGAAATGAAATTTTGGATGCCGGGTTAGATAGATTTGCAGCAAGTCTGATAGCATACTGAAGAGAAAGTTTCTCTCTGCGCGAGGTTAAAGATGGTTCACCTGCTTCTACATAAAGGCTTAATACGGGAGAAGTACGGAAGGCTCCCATGGCCAGACGAAGGCCTTGGTGATGGATAGTATCCAAGGATTTTAAATAGGACTTTCTGGCAGAACCATAAACAACAGACCCATAATCTAATTTAGATCTTATTAAAGACCGGTAAAGATGTAACAAAGTATACCGATCTGCTCCCCAACTTGTATGAGCCAAAACTTTCAAAAGATTCAAAGCTTTTAAGCATTTCGCTTTAAGATATTTTATATGTGGAATAAAAGATAACTTCTGATCAAATATGACCCCAAGAAATTTGGCTTCTTCAACAACAGGAATTTGTGATCCGTATAAAAACAGGGAAGGATGTTCGTGCCTCTTCCGTAGTTTACAAAAATGAACACACTGCGTTTTCGACTTGGAGAACCTGAAACCATTTTTATCAGTCCATTCTTCTATTCTTTTTAAATTTTGTTGTAACTTTCGTTCAATTGTTTTCATATTTTTTGAACGGTAACATATACAAAAATCATCAACATACAATGAACAATCAGTTTTGTCGTCCAAACATTGTACAATATTGTTTATTTTGATGTTAAATAGCGTAGTTGAAAGAATACTACCCTGTGGGACACCCTGTTCTTGATCATAGAAATCTGACAGGGTAGACCCCACACGCACCTGAAACATGCGCTCCCCTAGAAAGCTTTCAATAAAACTGGGAAGTTTTCCTCTTAAGCCAATGTTATGTAGATCTTTCAATATTCCATAACGCCATGTTGTATCATATGCTTTCTCCAAGTCGAAAAAGACAGCCACTACGTGTTCTTTGTTAATAAAAGCATCTCGTATAAATGTTTCTAGTCTTACTAAATTGTCATTGGTACTACGTTCCGAACGAAAACCCGATTGATATTCTGAAATGAGGTTGTTGGACTCTAAGTACCAGACTAATCTCTTGTTTATCATTCTCTCCAATGTTTTACACAAACAACTTGTCAAAGCTATCGGACGATAATTTGTAGGTTCTGCATGATCTTTCCCTGGTTTTGGAATTGGTACAACTGTAGCTTCACGCCAGCTCTCAGGACAGACCCCCGTTTCCCAAATATTATTAAAGATATCTAAAAGTGTTGTAAGAGAACTTTTTGGCAGATGCTTAAGCATCTGATAATGAATTTCATCGGGGCCGGTTGCCGTATCATGTGATTTTTCAATGGCTTCAACGAGTTCGGATAAGTTAAAAGGTGTGTTGTATTCTTCGTGATTAAGGGATTTGAAGTTAAGATTTCTTTTCTCTTGGTCCTTTTTGAAATTTCTAAAAGTGTCAGAATAATTACGCGATGATGAATTTCTCAAGAATGTGTGACCAAGAGTATCTGAAATATCTTTTTTTGTTGAAGCTTTTGTGTCAAAACCAGTATTTAAATGTGTAAAACTAGAGGACTTTGTTTTTCCTGAAATTTTTCGTACCATATCCCAAACCTTTTTAATGGGGGTTTTGTAGTTCAATTTGGAGACATATTCTCTCCATGACTTTCGTTTGGAAGCTCGGATTGTTCGCCGAGCTTTAGCTCGAAAAACTTTAACGTCGTGTAGCTTTTCTGAAGTGGGACTTTTGCAGAACTTATTTAGAGCCTGTTTGCGCTTTTGAATAGCTTCTTTACAGTCATTCTTAAACCAAGGCTTGCTTTTCTTGGTATTTGTGGAGGTCTTTGGAATGCATTGTTCTGATATATTAATTAGTTTATCTGTGAAATCAGAAACAATGTCAGATGATTCATTCAAGTGACCAACTGATAACTCTTCTTCACATAAATTACGGAATAATTCCCAGTCGGCTTTATTCATTTTCCATTTCTGGCTACAGTCCTCATCTTGTTCGTTTACGCTCTCAATAATAACAGGGAAGTGATCACTTCCGCACTGATCATCATGAACAGACCAGTCATAGTCCAAGAAGAGAGATGGGTGACACAAAGAGAGATCTAAAGAAGACAAATGACCTGTCGCTGGGTGAAGGTAAGTATAAGATTTATCATTCATCAAGCAAAGATCGCTCTTTGCAATAAAATCTTCAACAAGTGCTCCTCTGTTATTGATATCTTTACAGCCCCATAGAATATTGTGACCATTGAAGTCGCCAACTAAAAGATATGGCGATGGAAGTTGACTCAGCAATGTGTCAAGCTGTTCGGGCTTTAAAGAAAATGAGGGAGGGATATATAGAGAACAAATTGTAGTTTCTTTATCCAGAGAAACTGACACTGCCACAGCTTGTAGGTCTGTTTTTAATTTGATCTCTCTTTGTGGTAAACATGATTTAACAAAAATTGAACTGCCACCAGATGGTTTGTTACCATCAGAATAGATATAGTTGTATGTATTGAAACCCCTGACATCAATGTTGTCATCAGTTTTTAAAAAAGTTTCTTGCAAACAAAAAACCGATGGGTTTAATAACGAAATAAGTAATAACAGTTCGTTATAATTTGATTTAAGACCTCGACAATTCCATTGTATTATTTTGTGTTTTAAATCCATTTTATGAAGAGATTAAGACTAGAAACTATATTGGAGCTGCAATTGGTGATATAGATCTGCTACCACCAGCTCGTGGTGTTGCAGACCTCGATCTGTTATTGCTACTTGGTGATGATGGAGCTTCAAACTCCATATCACTGTCACTCAAAGATCCGAATCTGTTCTGAAATTTTATATTGTCTCTTTCAATTTTACGTTGTCTGTCTGTTTGTTTTAGAGACAATTGCTTTTTCGGATCTTCCGATCCCTTATTAGTTCGACCGCAGTCGAGTTTCTCTTTTACATGCGGCGCTGGCTTCGGTACGGTCGCTGTCGACCGATCCGAAGTAACCTGGATTGCGCCATTATGTAACTTGGTTGAACTTTGTGGCGCTGGAGTGGATTTACTCCATGCACCAGATTTTTTCAGTTCAGCTATGTATGAATCAACAGTCTGTGTTGCGGAGCTTGACACTTTTACACCAGCACCCTTTGTGATGCTGGCGTAACTGGTGGTTGGTGTTGCGTTTCGATCCTCAACAATTTTCCGCGCTTCTGGGAAGGTTATCGCTCTTTGGTATTTTACAGTGAGTATTTCTTTTTCTTTTTTCCATGCCGGACAATCTCGAGAGAAAACAGCATGATTGCCACCACAATTGATGCATTTGGCCTCATTCTTACAGTGTTGATGATTATCAACATGTTTGTCTTTACCACAGTTTGGACAAAGTTGTTTCTTCTGACATCTGCTTTCGTGGTGGCCAAAAACCTGACATGAGTAACATCTGAGAGGGTTTGGTATATATACCTCTACGTTAACCGAAAGATATGCTACTTTGATTTTCTTGGGCAGAACTGGTGTATTAAAGGTCAACACGTAAGTACCTGTTGGCTTCAATACACCATCTCTACGAACTTGGATGTTACGTACTGCAATGACGCACTCAGATCTCAAGTTGTCAATTATCTCTGCATCGGTGCAAGGACGTAGCTCTGGGCTGCGGATGACACCTTTACACGAATTGAGTGTATTGTGCAGAGACACCTTGACCTTGAGATCAAAGAGCTTTGTGGTACCAAGCAGGCTTTTAACCTGCTGTTCTCTCTCTACTTCCAGGAGGAGATCACCTGACTTAAGCTTTTTGATGCTTTTTGGGTGTCCGGCAATGGACATTATGCTCTTTTCAATTACAAAAGGCGATAAACTTGACACAGTGCGAGTTTCCTCGACTGATGTCATAACCAAGAAGCGTGGAAAATTTAAAATCTTAGGTGCTTCAGACTGCTGACTAGACTGTTGACTAGATTGGTGACTGGGATCATCCGTTTAGGATGAATCCTCGTCTTTCTTACGTTTAGATGCGTGGGTGCGGTTATTTTTTTTTCCATGAGGCATAAGGAAAAAATTCTAGTTTCGTCCCAAGTGCTCTCCGCCCTCCGTGGAGCCCTACAAGGGAACACCATAATGGAGTGGTTATCCAACTCGCAGGTGTTAGAGATACACGTGAGATATACTCGCATAAACAAAATGCCTACACGATTGATCCGTTTAGCCACCGCCTTCTAGAGATAAAAAGACAGAAAAGGGTAAGGTAAATGGGCATATGGTTGGTATCAGGAAAGATACAAAAAGAGTTGAAGAGAAAGCAAAGCGGTATCTCTAGGGCTCGGCGCGACCAGCCGATTGACCGTGCCGGACCGCACGGCCACCCGTCTACACCGAAAAGCCAGGCCAAAGAGGCGTGTTGGGTACCTGAAGCACCGCCACCTCAGGTAACCCTCAACCTCCAGGATCCCTTCTTCCGGCTTACAGGACGCCACCCACGGCAAACGGGTGGTACTTCCTTTAGCTCTTCCCAGTGGGCACAGAGACCACAGCGGCAATGTGCCCAGTGGGAATTGAGCCCCCAGGGCCACGGCAAGGCAGGAAGTCTAATACCTGGGGGGGGGGGGGGGGGGGCAATGATCAGGAATCGATAAATCAACCCACAGCTCCCATCAGAGACACCAAAGGGAAAGACACACATACATGAAACAACAGACCCTAATGTAAACACCAACAGCGAAAAGCTAAAAGGACAGTTACTTGCCCACAAAATGGCCAAAAGGCTATCCAAAATAAAATAACATAAGCGACTCAAACACACATAGACAAACCATAACAAAAATAAACCGAGACAGAAGAACCACATTGGAACGGTCAGCGGAAACGAATTCCACTGGGGAGCTTAAATCGATTTCACGTGGCCACTTCGCCCCTTACTTCCGCCGCGATTTAGACAAATAATTTGTTCAGTCCGCATGAAGGCCTCCTAACTCGTCAGTGCAACATCTCCGGGAATACAACTAATCAAACAACCACAGAGATGAAACAACGGTGATGACTCGACAGCAAGAAATCACTGAAATGCTGGAGCAAACGAAAACCAAAATTTGGACTCCCATGGGCCCGACCAGAGACAGAGCATCAAAGTAGAAGTAAAACAAAGATCGGGAATCGATACAATTAACTTACTCCACCCATCAAAGACACCAAAGCGAAAGAAACACAAACATTAAGCGACCAGACCATAATGGAAACCTTAACAAAGGAAGGCCATAAGGACAGTTACTTTCCCACAAAATGGCCATATGTCCATCCAAAATTAAAAGACACAAGTGATACACACAGCAAGTAACAAACAACAACATAAATAAACCGCCACAGAAGAACCGCCTTGGAACGGTGAGTGGAAAGATTTCCTATGGGGGGCTTGAATCGATTTTACGTGGCCACAATTCTCGCCCTTACTTCTGTCGCGATTTAGACAAATAATTGGTTCAGTCCGCATGAAGGCCTCCTAACTCATCAGTGCAACATCTCCATGAACACAAATTATCAAAGAACCACAGAGGTGAGACAACGGTTAGGACTCGACAGCAAGAAACCACTGAAATGCTGGAGCAAAAGAAAACCAACAGTTCTACTCCGATGGGCCCGACCAGAGACAGAGCATCAGGCACCAACCAACATTACCTTGAATTAGATCTCTCTAACTCTCAATAAGCCTTTACGTTGGAACCGTCATAGAATCTGAGGCCTGACCCACCGGTGTGCAATTAAAGAGGGAAGCAAAGTTGCCAACCGTGATTGGGTTAACTACCATGCATGCAGTCTGTCGTATAACATCCATGTTGTGCCCAATCTTTTTATATCGAAGACTGATTTTACGAAAATGGGTGCTGAAGTCATTGCGGTTATATATTTTTCTGAATTTATATACTTAGTCACCATAAAATTCGGGTTTCTAATTTAGCCGTTTATAATTTATAACGAGTGTTGAAGTCAGTTACATGACTACACACTCTAGCAAATCGAATTAACTGCGAAATATAAACGACATAGGATAGCGCACGAGGAACATCACCATCCAAAAAAAAAAGAAAATTAACAATCTCAAAATCAAAGTCATCGCGTTTATCATAAATTATGCATGAAACAAACCCATCTAAAATAGATAGATGTAAATCTAAAAACGGGGCCTCGGTATCAGAAGAATTTGCTTTATTTACCTGAAGTTCTGGGGAGTTAATCTGACTGATCAAACCATCGAAATAGGTATTTTCAATATTTAATAAATCATCTAAATATCTAGAAGTGGAGCTAAAAGCTTCAATAATTTCAGATTGGTTATCAACGGAAAGCGACAACATGAAGTCTCTTTCATAACAATACAATAACAGATCAGCCACATGAGGTGCGCAATTCGTACCCATCGGAATACCCACAATTTGTCTAAATAACTTAGTACCGAATCTAATATAAATATTGTCAAGGAGAAAGGTGAGGGCATCACACACTTTCTGACATGACCAAAGTGTATAATTCTTATGCTCTTTAGAAGTGAAAAATGCATTTCTGACATTACATGTAAGATAGAGAGAATCTTCTTTGTGAAAAGCCCATTCAATTAAAACATTAAGCTTTTTTTTATAAGATTATGAGGAAGTGTAGTGTAAAGAGTGGAAAAATCGTAAGTAGACATACTTGAAGCACGAAAATGTCTGGATTAAAATTTATTTAAAACCTCATTCGAATTTTTTATAGACCAAAGCAGATTTCTTCCTGATCTTTCAAAGACTTTATCACAATATTTAATCACATGCGTTTTAATAGCAGTAAGACAGGAAGTTAATAATTAAAAAAGTTCAGTGGTAGTGCAAGAGCTAGAATTTGCAATAAACCGTGCTTTGTAAGGTCTTTTATGAAGTTTTGATAATCAAAGAACCACAGAGGTGAGACAACGGTTAGGACTCGACAGCAAGAAACCACTGAAATGCTGGAGCAAAAGAAAACCAACAGTTATACTCCGAAGGGCCCGACCAGAGACAGAGCATGGAAGCTTGTCTTGGTCTTCAGTTAAACACACAGTAAACTTGGTGGCTGAATGACAAATATGTTTATCTACTATAGCTCTCTCTTCAGCTAAAGGCTGAAGTTCATAGGCCTTAGTACCACCAAGCTCCTGCTTAAGCGTGTTAACATAGTGGAGCCGTCACACAACGACGGCGTTGTTAGCGGCCCTGTCTGCAGGGACCAAAACAAACTTCTTATGAAATTCTTGAATACCTAGTTTAAGATGACGTAAAGACGTCTTAGGCTTAGGAGGTAATAAGTTGGTATTTTGAGAATAGAAAGAAATGCGTTTATTCACTAGTTTTAAAATGCTAAGTTTCCAGTCCTTAAGGGCTTTATGCTTAACATACTCTCTCTTACACCATCGATTACCGAATTCGTTCAAGGAAGCAGCGATTTCATCTCTACATTTACTGAAATCAATTTTAGAAGGAAACCGATATTTCGGTCATTTAGAAATTGTATTCCTTATCCGAGAATCAGGAATAATTTTCAAATTGCCAGTAATTACATGACCAGCAGCAGGATAGCAAAACACTTAGTTTTTACAATCACATGAATCAGGAGTATTAGTATCAATATTAGGGATCTGAAACAAGTTTTTTTCTAAAATTAAATATGATAGATCTAACAGGTTTGTTATATTTATAGCAAATTAAAGGTGTTTCATTATTTTGAAAGTAAGCAGGCATGGAAGAAAGCACCGATCTCTCACGGGAGATACTGGGCAAATCTATAAAATCCATACCCTTGTTAATGAAGGATATTTTGAAGAAATGGCGTTTATGATAAATTTCAGAATCAATGTAAGGACGAAGAGTATGCTGAGTATAGCCTCTAGTTAAGAGAGCCGCTGATTTAAGTGTCATGTTCTGATAAAAACGGTACACAAGCTGATCCGAGTGCTAATATTTGAACTGAGTATTTACATCATTTTGGGGGTCACAGGTGCAAAGTTGGCAAACTTTGACTGTCAAACATTACTGACTTGTACTAAATATGTTCTAGAAGGGGTTATCTTTTGAAAGCAAGAAATACACCACAGAGCTGGAAAATATTGAGTGTACATGTTTTCTGGGCCAGACTAGCTAGTTTCGGCCACTTAGGTCTGATCAATCACCCTCATATATTTTCAAAATTCCACAGTGGAATCAATGATCCCAAAGGACAAGAAAATATAAACTACGCTATGTAAAAGCTGATTTGAGTGCACACTGAGCACTATGACAGGTTTGTCTGTCCATTTTGGGATTAACAGGTGCAAAGTTGGCAAAAATTGACTGTCAAACTTGACTAACTTTTTTTCAGAGTGCTTTGTGACAAACGGTGTGCATTCTTGCCATCAAAGACACAGAGGTAAATCTGTTGATCTGACAATTTGGAAATCATTTTAAGTTGAATGAAGAGGATGTTGTATCTGAAACAAAATGGGTAGTAAGCTGATCTGAGAGAATATTCTGAGTTGGTACAAAAGCTGATTTGAGTGCACATATTCTGCCTGAGTTTGCATAAAGATTGACTTTAGTGAACATATTCTGACTGAGCTGAATTAAGTACACACTGAGCACTATGACAGGTTTGTCTGTATATCATAATGATCCTAAGTACAGTAAAATTCCTATATTAAGACAACCTTTGGCACTGTTCAAACGTGGTCTTTAAGAACAGTCCCAAAAAGTCCTATATTAAGACAACCTTTGGGACTGTTCTAAAGTGGTCTTTAAAACGAAACTTTTTCTGAGATTTTTTTTGTAAAACCTATCAAGGGATGTAAGTAACAACTTTGGCCCTGTTTCCCGATATGCAATACATCAACCCACTGTCCATGTGTGTCCCAAATTTCACTTTCGTAACCATAAAGGAACTTGAGAAAAATGTAACAAAAATTTTATCTAATGAGGCCAGACAGAATGACGGATGGAATGATGGAAGGACAAGGTAAATCCAATATAACCCCACTTTTTCAAAGTGCATTTTCTTGGCATTGGCACCCAACCCAACCTTTTTTCCAGAATTAGTTCTGGCACACCAGACAATTAAATCCGTGATTTTACCCTGGGATAGAAATTTATGTTCTGACCCTGGTGTTCCGACCCAAAATCGAATATAATCGCGTGTTTGATAAATGCACTTTTTGAATACGACTTTGGAATCATTGATTCCATTGTGGAATTTTGAAAATATTTGCGGGTCACTGATGAGGCCGAATTTGCCGAAACTAGCTAGTCTGACCCAGAAAACATGTACACTTCATATTTCCCATTTCTGTGGTGTATTTCTTGCTTCCAAAGGATAACCATTTTATAGAACATATTCATATGCGCCGCCGGTAAGGTTGACGTCCCAACACTTTACCGGACTTTCCTAAACATTCCTGTAGTGTCATCACAATATGGCGGAAGTTGGTGCAGTCTTAAAGTCCGCGCTAGGAAATGGAAGGTATGCAGGAAAAAGATTCCAATTGGGTGTGATGGGTGGATAGAAGAATCCGTTCCTCGGGATTACTGTCCCGCATCACTCGGCAAGACTCGTGATGCCGGACAGTGACCCTGGGGACGGATTTTTCCATCCACCCCTCAAGCCCATATAAGATTCTTATAATATTTCCACCGACTGTTTATCAACTGATCAAAAATTAAAAAGCGCAGTAGCTCTTCGGTGCTAATATCCACATGACTATAACTGATTTATAGAAGGTCCAGATAACTTTGTATTACAGAAAACAGCAGTGTCAATTTTATCGCTGTCAGATCACTGTGTTGCCTAATAGGGTTATCTCATGGGTTGGGCTTGGCTAACAGTGTAGACCCAGATTAGACGTCACATTACACGGCATCAAATCAGTGTCTACACTGTTTGCTTACAGTACTGAAAGTTAAGGGTAAGACGACGCATAATACAGCGTCTGATCAGGGTTTATAATGTTTGTTTACAGTACAGTAAAGTAAGGTTTGAAGGGGATGTTATCATTCTTAATCACCATTCAGGATCATTTTCCAAACCTTGTACTCTCACTGCTTTGATTATATATATGGGCTGAAGAGAATGGTTTTATAGTTATTTACTTCAGTATCTTCATGAAAGTTGCTTTACAATAATTTGTCTTGTAAATTGTGTATGAAAATAAAAACACTCACAAATACAACTGTTTTCCACATACAATTATTTCGTATTTTCCCATAGATTTAGCGCAAAACAGTTGGAACTCAAGTTACAGTTTCCGCTGAGTTGCCTTGTATATTTATGCAACATCGCCCACCTCTGATTAACGATCGACTCGATATGAGCGAAATTATCTTGAAAGGGCCGTAAAACCAAAACAAAACAAACAACAAATATTTATACAACATTTCACATGGAAAAGGGTGGTATCTCAAATACTTACAAATATCTCTTTTAAAAAATGAAATAAGTTCAAAAATGTCCATGATAATGCTTTATTTGATTGTCATTTTACCACACATGTCTGGATTACATAACTTGACAGTGCTTAAGAAAAAACAAGAGTTATCAGAAGACAACATAGCTCGCCTTTAGGGACCAAAGTCTGATGGGGGGAAGTTATCAAAAATGAAATAGACGATGGCAACTAAAATAGAATCATGTGGTACCCCTTAGAACCACTGAAGAAGAAATTTTGTTTGAAGTACTTTTATTTGAAAAAAAAAAAAATAAATAAAATAAATAATAATTCCAGTTTTGCAGGTTTTGCCCCCATCCCAAAAAAGCAATTTTCTTATGTAAAAGTACAGCATGTTATGCAAAAGCCACAGTGACCCTGAGCCTAGGACTCTGAAGGTCGAACTTGCTTGAGATATTATCAAACGCAACATTTATGTGACTTAAAATACATAAATAAATGCGGTAACAAAGTTATTCTAAAAATAGCCACATTGACCTTGACCTTGAGCCCTTCACCCTGAAAGTCCAACTCACTAGAGATTTCATCATACCCAACATATGTGTGAAGTGATATTAAAATCCACCAATAAATGCAGGGGCTAGAGCAATGACAATGTTTTTTTTTTTTCTAAAAATAACCAGTGACCTTGACCTTCAGCCCCGGAACCTGAAAGTCGAATTTGCTCGCGATATCATCACACCCAGCATTTGTTTGAAGTTATATTAAAATCCATCAATAAATGTAATCACAAGAGCCATGTTTAAGTTTTTCTAAAAATAGCCACAGTGACCTTGGCCTTGAGCTATGGACCCTGAAAGTCCAAGTCGCTAGAGATATAATCATACCCAACTCGTATATGAAGTTATATTAAAATCCATCAATAAATGCAGGGGCTAGAGCAATGACAATGGTTTTCTAAAACTAGCCACAGTGACCTTGACCTTAAGCCCCGGACCCTGAAAAGTAGAAGTTAATCAAAGATCAGGAATCGATACAATTAACTTACTCCACCCATCAAAGACACCAAAGGGAAAGAAACACAAACATGAAGCGACCAGACCATAATGGAAACCTAAACAAAGGAAGGCCATAAGGACAGTTACTTTCCGACAAAATGGCCAAATGGCTATCCAAAATAAAAAGACACAAGTGATACACACAGCAAGTAACAAACAACAACAAAAATAAACTGCGACAGAAGAACCGCCTTAACGGTGAGTGGAAAGAATTCCACGGGGGGGGGCTAAAATCGATTTTACATGGCCATAATCCTCGCCCTTACCTTGCTCGAACTTGCTCGAAAATCGAACTTGCCCGAGATATCATCATACCCAACACCTTTGTGAAGTTATATTAAAATCCTTCAATAAATGTAGGCACTAGAACCATGACAAAAAATTCTAAAAATAGCCACAGTTACTATTATCTTGAGCCCCAGTCCTTGACCTTGAACCCCGTACCCTGAAAAGCAAGGTCGCATGAGATATCATACCCAACATTTGTGTGAAGTTATATTAAAATCCATCAATAAATGAAGACACTAGAAAGATAAGAAAGATTTTTCTAAAAATAGCTACTGTACCACTAACCTACCTTGAGCCACGGACCCTGAAAGTCGAACTCGCTGTGTTTTTATAAGGATATAAAAAATAGAAAAAATATCCTCCACAGGGATTTGAACCCCACAACCCTTTGGTTCAGAGTCCTGAGCTCTATCCACTACACTACACAGAACTTGCAGGTAAATGTTAACATAGGGTAATAAGGGAGGTAATACAGAGCAAATAATTAACATCTATAAAGGCCAATTTAAGCCAGAAACCTGTAAAATGAAGAACATGATAATGTTAAATATTGTTTTTATCAATTGTTAATTATATATTCAAAATAAACTTGTAAAACATTACATATAAGAGCTTGCAGGTAAACTTTAACCAAATGCGGACGCCGACGCTGGCGCTCACGCGGACACTGACGCTGACGCTGACGACGGACGCCCGTGGGTATGGCAATAGCCCCCCCTTACTTTCGTAAGGCGAGCTAAAATACAAAAAACTTTCATCAGAAAAAAAAGTGGTAGATATGAAAAAAGCTCTGTATCAGATGGGTGTGTTATTCGTTCGTGTTGTTTGTGTTGATGTTTTATGTCACAGTCAACAATATTTAGGTAATTTCGGAAACGTTGCTTCTGATTTTGTGGTAATTTTAAACGTCATGAGATGAACTGACATCTCAATCCCTACCACACAAATAAACAATTATTGTCTAAGGGGCTGCCTGACTCGCAGCACTTTTCCTGGTCAGGCTTACAATTTCTCAGCAAACATTTAGTTGGTTTCAGCTCTGCCCGGAAGAACAATGCAGCCAGTCTATTTCTCCTAGCCCGAATGAGCCACCGACTCTTTGAGAATTAATTAACTGGTGTTGAGAATTAATTAAGCTAGTGTTTAGACTTATTTTCATTATTATTGCTTTAAATGACAATTAAACAGGACTTGAACAAAGTCTTCGCAGTCTGACAAACAATTTTAAGAGTCAGGTGAAGTGAAGTTTAATTTATCATAACATGTGCATGTGACAAAATGTACTCTTTCAGAGACGTAAACAATCATGTCCATGAAATGAAGACCTCTGTGAACTAAACTTCAAAGACAGTAAAATTCCGCTATTAAGACCACCTAAAATTAAGACTAAATTTACTTTGAGAAGCTTATTTAGTAGATTGCAGTTATTCTTTCTTTGTCTTTTCTGCATACACTGTCCTCTGGTCAGAGACCACCTTTGGGACTGTTCAAAATTGATCACACATTGAAGACCACTTTTGAACCTCTCTAAGGTGTTTCTAACCAGCACAAACAATGTATGTTTTGAGCAGAAATGTGGAAAAAGGTAGTTTTTATCATAAAATTATCGGCCCTCGAGCAATATAATGTGTACTTTCTTGTGTTTTCTTAGTTGTGTTTTGCTTTTGTTTTCATAGCCCTTTCAATATAACTTCACTTATTTAGAGTTGATCCTTAATCAGACATGGGCAAAAAGGGGAGTACCCGGAGAAATGCCATCAGACCTTCCGTTGCAGAACATGGCGCCTCACATGTGAGCTGAGCGAGGCTCAAACCACAAGTGTGAGAGACCTAATGATAAAGACTCAACTCTCAAACCCATTAGGCCAAGGAGGACTGTAAAATGTGCACTATGTCACGTCTAAAATGAACGTTTTATTCAGAACAGCTAGTGTGTAAATAAGTTAGCCTTAGGTTTTCGTTAATTTTTGATTAATAACTGGTACCTCAATGCAAGATGACATATCAGTACGTCAGGACGGATAAGTAATTATTTACTTGTCACATCTAGCATTACATAGTCATTTGCAGTTCCAGCAGAGCTGCTAGCTGTACAGATGTAAACCCCTCTGTCCTTCACATCAACATTATAGATTCTGTTTAATAAAATGTCAAAGTACATTACAACCTTTTTATAGTATTACTGCTGAGGTAAAAGGCATATATCATTCATATTATTTTTTTAGTTTTTTTGCTTTCAAGGCCCTTTCAAGATTATTTCACATAATTTGAGCCGATCATTAATCAGAGGTGGGCAAAAACTGGGTTTCCCGAAAAAAACGTCTGACCTTCCCTTGCAGAATATGACATCTCATGTGACCTGAGTCAGGCTCCAACCACAACATAAATACAATATTCTTCAATATCTCCACCAATCTGTCTCATTTTGAACTTTGGATACGTTCCACTGAAACTGTTGTTAAAACAAATTTCGTCATTCGATTGAATGTCCGTGTAAAAACACTTGATTACATTACATCAAAATACATGTAACAATTAAAACTTAATTCATTACAATGTTGGTTTAGTTTTCTATTTACTTCATACAATTCAGCTGTTTTCTTTTCAAACAAATGTTATCTGAAATTAAAACTTTCAGTCCCTTTCACTCAGAGATAATGATGGTCATCTTGGAATAAATAGATAAGCAATCTTACGTGAGTACACCATCCTTTACCATATGGTGGTCTGGCAGCTCTCCGCCATCCTTTGTCCAGCGTACTGTAGGGTTTGGAGAGCCTGTTACATCACACCGCAATTCAACATTGGAACCACGCTCAGCCAATTTGTCTCGATGTCTAACAGAAGCTGTTGGAGGTACTGAAATGACGAGGAATATAAATATTCACCAGAATAATAACTAAAACTGCAATCATACTATAACTCAAACTTTAATCATTCCAACTTAAGGATAATTCAAAGTCCTAGACCTATCATAAAACAAATTTCAATCATTCCAACTTAAGGAAAATTCAAAATCTCAGCCCAGAACTGTCATATTTCAAATTTCAATTATTCATACTTAAGGAAAACTCAAAGTCACAGAATTATCTTAATTCAAATTTCAATCATTCCAACATAAGTACAATTCAAAGTCACAGAACTATCATAATTCAAATTTCAATCATTCCAACTTAAGTACAATTCAAAGTCCTAGAACTAACATTTCAAATTTCAACCATTACAACTTAAGTACAATTCAAAGTTCTAGAACTATCATAATTCAAATTTCAATCATTTCAACTTAAGTACAATTCAAAGTCCTAGAACTATCATAATTCAAATTACAATCATTCCAACTTAAGTACAATTCAAAGTCACAGAACTATCATAATTCAAATGTGAATCATTCCAACAAAAGTACAATTCAAAGTCCTAGAACTATCATAATTCAAATTACAATCATTCCAACTTAAGTACGATTCAAAGTCACATAACTATCATAATTCACATTCAATCATTTCAACATAAGTACAATTCAAATTCCTAGAACTATCATAATTCAAATTACAATCATTCCAACTTAAGTACAATTCAAAGTCACATAACTATCATAATTCACATTCAATCATTCCAACATAAGTACAATTCAAATTCCTAGAACTATCATAATTCAAATTACAATCATTCCAACTTAAGTACAATTCAAAGTCACATAACTATCATAATTCACATTCAATCATTCCAATATAAGTACAATTCAAATTCCTAGAACTATCATAATTCAAATTTCAATCGTTCCAACTTAAGTACAATTCAAAGTCCTAGAACTATCATAATTCAAATTACAATCATTCCAACTTCAGGAAATTTCAAATTCCTAGAACTATCATAATTCAAATTTCAATCATTGCAACTTGAGGAATATTCAAAGTCCCAGAACTATCTAAATTCAAACTTTAAAAGTAATTCAAAGTTATTTGAATTATTATGATTCAAATGCTAACTTGTCTTTTGACAGTTCTGCAGTTTATCTATTGTATTTAATGTAAGTTACCCCTAAATAATAGTATGTTTTTCTGATTCAAGAACATAAACCAAGTAAATTCAACCTTGAATTATTAATGCTATAAACTTGGCATGAACTAGAAGTTCCAAGTTTGAACCTTAATAAGCTCGTTAAACTAAAGATGCTTTGAACAACTGGACCACATCATGAAAACATGCCTTTATAATTCTGACCCCTTTGAACCCTTTTTTATATATAGCAAAACTAAGGTAAACCTTATTTTTCTTATTTCTGCTCTAAAATATAGAATGTGGGTACTCGTTAGAACCACCTCGATGATGTGGTTCTAACGTGTACCCACAAGCTATATTTTAAGCAGAATTAAGAACAATATCACATTTTCGTTTTTCGGTTGTAAAATTTACAATGTATTTGTAAAGATGTGTTTTCATAATGATGGGGAGTCCATTCTGTCATCACTGTGTTCTATATGGATATCATTTGACACATAGTTTCTCCATGCAATTGATACCAAAGCGGATTTTAGTGCACATTTCCTGTTTAAGATGGTGCATAAGATGATCTCAGTGCATAAATTAAAACTAAGATAGTATATAAACCAATCTAATTGCACACATTCTAAGTTGCTACAAAAGCTGATTTAAGTGTCATATTCTGATACACAAGAGGGCCCAGAGGGCCCTTGTTCGCTCATCTGTCTCGAGTACATTCTATTTTTAGCTCTGGTGGCCATCTTGTTCATCAGCAGAGTGATTTTAGCATATCTGGTCGGTAGTAACATAGGCAACATTCCTGTGAAGTTTGAATCAGGCGACGACGGACGAAGACGGACGACGGAGGCCTGCAATCCTATAAGCTCCCCCGGAGCCTTCGGCTCTGGTGAGCTAAAACAAGTGCGGACTAACCCAGAAACCCACAAACAAACGGACAGTGCAAAAACTATATGCCCTCCTACGGGGCCATAAAAGTACTTAATCTGAGCCTGCAGGATAACGGTCAGTAAATGACCTTGAACTTTGGAATTGATAAACTTGGATCCGGCTGATTGCAAATATAATTTCTGATGTCACAAGCTACCATGCATTAAAAAGAAACTCCACTGTTTTGCCTTTTTTTTCCATACAAATGTCTTGGTGACCAAATTT
Source organism: Lucinisca nassula (assembly GCA_963580285.1). Taxonomy (NCBI): domain Eukaryota; kingdom Metazoa; phylum Mollusca; class Bivalvia; order Lucinida; family Lucinidae; genus Lucinisca; species Lucinisca nassula. Next base: position 130,496 of record CAUZLF010000690.1, on the reverse strand, counting down.
GACCTTGCCTAAGCAGGTCAAGGTCAACCAAAGGTCATCATTTAAAAACTTGGAAGGGCCCCAAGTGCCCGATGCTGGATACCAAGTTTCAAGGTCATCGGCCATTCGGTTCCTTAGAAGAAGATTTTTAAAATAATTTACCAAATATGGGCAAGGACCAGTCACAGGTAAAATTTTTACATGGGTGGGAAGCCCTTGCCACAAGGTACCTACGTGCCATATATAAAGGCTCTACCTTAAATGGTTCAAAAGTTATGAGAAAGAAGGTCAAAGGTCAAGGTCACAGGTCAAAATGTTTGTATGGGTGGAAAGTCCTTGCAACAAGGAACATACATGCCAAATATGAAGGCTCTATCTCAAATAGTTTAAAAGGATAAAATAGGTCACATGTCAAGGTCAAAGTCACAAATCATTCCTGTATGCATAGGAAGTCCTTGTCACAAGGAAACTACATGGAAAATATGGAGGCCCTGTCTCAAATGCTTCCAAATTATGAAGAAGTAGGTCAAAGGTCTAGGTGATAAGAGAAAATGTTTTAATGAGTTGGAAGACCTTTTCACAAGGGACGTACATGCCAAATATGAAGGCACTATCTCAAATGATTCAAAAGTTATAATAAAACAGGTCAAATGTCAAAGTAAAGGTCACATATCACTTTATGCATGAATAGGAAGCCCTTGTCGCAAGGAACGTACATGCTAAATATAAAGGCTGTATCTAAAATGCTTCAAAAGTTATGACAAGGTCAAAGGTCAAGGTCGAGGGTCAAAAGTTTTGAATAATTGAGCAAACCTTGTCAGAAGGAACATACATGCCAAACATTAAGGGTATATCTCATATGGTTCAAAAGTTATGATTTATGACTGGGAAGCCCTTGTCATAAGGAACCTACATGCCAAACATGAAGGCTCTATCTCAAACGGTTCAAAAGTTATGACAAAATAATCTACTGATCTACTTTTTGATTTGACATGACCCATATTCGAACTTAACTGAGATATTTTCCAGATGAACATTCTGAGCAAGTTTAATGATGATTTGACTAATACTGTGGCCTCTTAGAGTATTCAAAACAGTTTTTTTTATCAAAACGTTTTTTTTATGATTTCACCTGCTGACCTAGTTTTTGACCCGACATGATCCATATTCAAACATGACCCAGATATTGTCAAGATGATAATTATGAGCAAGTTTAATAATGATCGGACCAAAACTAGGGCTTCTAGTGTGTTCACAAAGTTTTTCAACAACCTGACCTACTGACCTACTTAATGACCAGACATGACCTATATTCGAAATTAACCGAGATATTGTCAAATGATCATTTTGAGCAAGTTTGATGATGATCTGACCAAAACTGAGGCCTAAAGTTTGTTCAGAGGGCTTTTCTATGATTTGACCTACTAACCTACTTTTTAAACCGACATGGCCCATATTCAAACTTGACTGAGATATTGTCAAGATGATCATTCTTGGCAAGTTTGTTGATAATCGGACCAAAACTGTGGCCTGTGGTGTGATCAAAAGGTTTTCCTATGATTTGACCTACTGATGTACTTCTAACTGTATTCAAATCTGACCGAGATATGGTCAATATGATCATTCTGGGCACGTTTGATGATGATCGGACCTAAACTGTAGCCTCTAGTGTGTTCAGAAGGCATTCTATGATTTGACCTACTGACCTACTTTGTAATCCGACATGACCCATATTCGAACTTTACCGAGATATTGTCAAGACTATAATTCTGAGCAAGTTTGATGATGACCGGACCAAAATAATGGCCTCTAGTGTGTTCATAATGTTTATCTATGATTTGATATACTGACCTACTTTTTGACCCAACATGACCCATATTCGAACATGACCGAGATATTTTCAAGATAATCATTCTGGGCAAGACTGATGATGATTGGGCTAAAGCTGTGGTCTTTAGTGCATTCACAATGCTTTTCCATGATTGGACCTACTGGCCTACTTTGTGAAATGACATGACCCACATTCGAACGTAACCAAGATATTCTGAGCAAGTTTGATGATGATAGGACCAAACCTATTGCCTCTAGTGTGTTCAGAATGTGTTTCTATGATCGGACCAAAACTGTGGCCTTTAGTGTGTTCACAAGGGCTTTTCTATGATTTGACCGAGATATTGTCAAGACTATCATTCTGAACAAGTTCGATGATGATCTGACCAAAACTGTGGCCTCTAGTGTTTTCACAGGTTTTTCTCTGATTTGACCTTCTGACCTTCTTTTGACCCAAAATCACCCATATTCGAACTTGACCGAGATATTGTCAAGATGATCATTCTTGGCAAGTTTGATGATGATTGGACCAAAGCTGTGGCCTCTAGTGTATGCACAAGGTTTTTCTATGAATTGACCTACTGACCGACTTTGTGATCCGACATGATCCATATTCGAACGTGACCAAGATATTATCAAGATGATCATTCTGAGCAAGATTGATGATGATCGGACCAAACCTGTGGCCTCTAGTGTGTTACAGAAGGTTTTTCTATTATTTGACCTACTGACCTACTTGTTGACCCGACAACACCCATATTCGATCTTGACTGAGATATTGTCAAGATGATTACTCTGGGCAAGATTGATGATGATCGGACCAAATCTGTGGCCTCTAGTGTGTTCACAAGGTTTTTCTATGATTTGACCGAGAAATTGTCAAGGCGATCAATCTAGATAAGTTTGATGACGATCGGACCAAAACTGTGGCCTCTAGAGTGTCACAAGGTTTGTCTATGATTTGACCTGCTGACCTACCTTTTGACCCGGCATGACCCATATTCGAACTTGACCGAGACATTGTCAAGATGATCATTCTGGGTAAGTTATGTGACGATCGGACAAAAACTTTGGTCTCTATAGTGTTCACAAGGTTTTCCTTTGTTTTGACCTACTGACCTACTTTTTGACCTTCCATGACCCATATTCAAACGTGACCGAGATATTGTCATGATGATCATTCTGACAAAGCTTGATGATGATGGCCCAAAACTGTGACCTCTAGTGTGTTCACAAGAAAAGTTTACGGACGGACGGATGCACGCACGGACGCACGACGGACAAAAGGTAATCTCAAAAGCTCACCTCGTCACAGGTGAGGTTAAAAGGTACACAAGCTGATCCGAGTGCTAATATTTGAACTGAGTATTTAAGCTGTTTTGAGTGCACATATTCTGAATTGGTACACAAGCTGAATTGAGTGCAGATATTCTGAATGATACATACTACCAATTTTGTTTCAGCTGCAACATTCTATTCCTGGCACTGCTGTCAAATGTTTTTTTCTATGTAAAGATCAAAGATAAAAACAGCAATCAGGTTTCTTTTATCTGAAACATTTTGACAATCAAAGGGTTCACTATTTTCACTGTACTAGTTCAAGAGCATGTCACTTTGTCTGTGATGGCCACTGATTGGTAAATGTATTACCAACAGCACCAAATATATTGTGTCATGTAAAAATTTACATCATTATTGGGTCACCGGTGCAAAGTTGGCAAACTTTGACTGTCAAACATGACAGACTTGACTTCAGATTACTTTCCGACAAATGGAATGCATTCTTGCCATAAAAACACAGAGGTAAACCTTTTATTCAATCAGTTTTAGTTGAATGAAGAGAATGTTGCATCTGAAACACAATGGGTAGTAAGCTGATCTGAGAGCATATTCGGAGTTGGTACAAAAGCTTATTTGAGTGCACATATTCTGCCTGAGTTGGCATAAAGGCTGGCTTTAGTGAATATATTCTGACTGAGCTGAATTGCGTGCACACTTAGCACTATGACAGGTTTGTCTGTATACCATAATGATCCTAAGTACAGTAAAATTCCTATATTAAGACAACCTTTGGGACTGTTCAAAAGTGGTCTTTAAGACGATTTTTTTTCCGAGAAAATTTGTGTAAAACCTATCAAGGGATGTAAGTAACGCCCTTGGCCCTGTTGCCTGTATATGCAATACATCAACCCACTGTCCATGTGTGTACCAAATTTCACTTTCGTAACCATAATGGATCTTGAGAAAAATGAAACAAAAATTTTATCTAATGAGGCCAGACAGAATGACGGCTGGAATGATGGAAGGACAAGGCAAATTCGATATAGCCCCACTTTTTTCAAAGTGTATTTTCTTGGCATTGGCACCCAACCCAACCTTTTTTTCCAGAATTAGTCCTTGTAGGCACTAGAGCGATGACAATGTTTTTTCTAAAAATAGCCACAGTGACCTTGACCTTCAGCCCTGGACCCTGAAAGTCGAACTTGCTCGAGATATCATCATACCCAACATTTGTATGAAGTTATATTAAAATCCATCAATAAATATAGGCACTAGAGCCATGAAAATGTTTTTTTTCTAAAAATAGCCACCGTGACCTTGACCTTCAGCCCCAGACACTAAAAGTTGAACTCGCTTGAGATATCATTATACCCAACCTTTAAGTGAAGTTATATTAAATCCAGCAATACAGGTAAGCGCTAGAGCGATGACAAGGTTTTCTAAAAATAGCCACAGTGACCTTGACCTTGAGCCCCAGTCCTTGACCTTAAGCCCCGTATCCTGAAAGTCAAAGTCGCTTGTCAAAACGTACCCAACATTTGTGTGAAGTTATATAAAAATCCATCAGTAAATGAAGGCACTAGAGCGATGACAAAGTTTTCTAAAAATAGCTACATTGACCTTGACCTTGAGCCCCGGACCCTGAAAGTCGAACTCGCTGTGTTTTTAAAATGAAAAGAAAAAGAAAAAGAAAACAAATATCCTCCACCGGGATTTGAACCCACAACCCCGTTGATTCATAGTCATGAGCTCTATCCACTACACTACACTGAGCTTGCTGGCAAACTTTAACATAGGGAAATAAGAGAGGTAATACAGAGCAAATAATCAACATCTTAAAAAATGCCAATTTAAGCCAAAAAAACCTGTAAAATGAAGTAAAATGGTAATGTTAAATATTGTTTTTACCAATGGTTAATAGTATACTGAGCCAAAGTTATAATGCAACAGTGGTTTGTATTGATAATAATGAGCAGAATGTATATATACTCTACTAATCGTCTATATAATAACACTGGCCAATGTCCCAAACATCCAGCAGCATTTTAGTTTTAACCTTCTGTTTCGATCTGTTCAAGAAACAAACCAAATGCTGGAGCTAGTGTGTTTGTTAAAAATGAAACACATTGTGATTTTCAAGAATGCGGCATGTGACATGCATTTGTACACCTGAAATGAAGATCGTTTTCTGAGAATATTGCTGTGAATTTTTTGTTTACTGATTCAGATTAATGTTAATCAATATGTTTTCTTTAATTTTGATCACAAGCGACAACATGTTTTCGCTTCCAGACAAGAAATTATGGAACTATGGCATAAAGGGTCCAATTGGCAATTTCAGAATTTGTCGAAGACAGTCCTGAGTCCTGATGCAATAATTCCACAGAAATGTGTTCTCTAACGCCCAACAACAATACAAGTAAACGGGGTTCACAAGGTTTTCATCTGAAAATCCCACTATTGGAATTTGTCACCACTTTAATTATCTATTGTTGCCTATGGAATGTTCAGTAAAAACGTCAACATGTCAGTCATTAAAACTTTCTCGTTAAATTTTGAGACAATGTGAAAGACATTTTTAAATCACATAATCTTTCCTAATTGGGGGATCGTTTAAAAAGGAAATCTTAAAAAATTGGCATTCCAGATGTCTCTGGAAGCGCATGGAATCAAAATTACTGTTTTGACCAATCGGTTTCGACCACCATAAGCAATGCTCTGGAAAACGAAATCAATGAAACCAAATCATTCATTGGTGATAGTTCAGCATCATATGTCATCCAGATTATCCTGCACCAGACATTACCACGAAAATTTAACCATACCTGTGTTGCGTTATGAGTTTGGCTCAGTATATATTCAAAATAAACTTGTAAAATATCACATATAAGAGCTTGCAGGTAAACTTTAACCAAATGCGGACGCCGACGCTGACGACGACGCCGACGCTGACGCTGACGCCGACCTGACGCTGACGACGACGCCCGGGGGTATGGCAATAGCCCCCACCCCATTACTTTCGTGAGTCGAGCGAAAATACGAAAACCATTCATCAAATTTGGTTGATATGAAAAAAAAAAACACCGTATCAAATTGGTGTGTTATTTGTTCGTGTTGTTTGTGTTGATGTTTTATGTCCCAGTCAACACTATTTAGGTCATTTTGGAAACGTTGCTTCTGATTTTGTTGTACTTGTAATCGACACGAGATGAACTGACATCTCAAGCCCTACCACACAAAGAAACTGTTATGGTGTAAGGGGCTGTCTGACACGCAGCACTTTTACTGGGCAGGCTTCTTAATCAGGGTTATCGGTACCATAAACTACGCAAAGCCTTTTCAACATTTTATAGACGTCATTCTAATTTAATTTCAAAATTTTAATACTGGACTTAAATCTCTTCTGCAACAAGGTCTATCGGAATCCGAATTTTATGGTTACTTAGTATATAAATTTTGAACATTTATAACCGCAATGACTTCAGCACCCAATTTCGTAAAATCAATCTTCGATATAAAAAAGATTGGGTACCACATAAATGTTCTACGACAGACTGCATGCATGGTATTTAACCCAATCACGGTTGACAGCGTTGCTTTCCACTTTAATTGCACGTCGGTGGGTCAGGCCTCAGATTCTACGACGGTTCCAACGTAAAGGCTTATGTTGGTTGGTACCTGATGCTCTGTCTCTGGTCGGGCCAATTGGAGTCTAACTGTTGGTTTTCTTTTGCTCCAGCATTTTAGTGGTTTCTTGCTGTCGAGTGCTCACCGTTGTTTCATCTCTGTGACTGTTTGATTTATGTGTTCACGGAGATGTTGCACTGATGAGTTAGAAGGCCTTCATGCGGACTGAACAAATTATTTGTCTTAATCGCGACGGAAGTAAGGGCGAGGATTGTGGCCACGAAAAAATCGATTTAAGCGCCCCAGTGGAATTCGTTTCCGCTGACCGTTCCAAGGCGGTTCTTCTGTCGCAGTTTATTTTTGTTATGGTTTATCTTTGGGTGTTTGTGTCGCTTATATTATTTTATTTTGGATAGCCTTTTGGCCATTTTGTGGGAAAGTAACTGTCCTTTTGGCTTTCCGCTGTTAGTGTTTCCGTTGGGGTCTCTTGCTTCATGTTTGTGTTTCTTTCCCTTTGGTGTCTCTGATGGGAGCTGTGGGAATTGTATCGTTTCCTGATCATTGCATCTACGCCTATTTTACACCTTTTCAGAAAAAAATTGGTTGGTTTCAGCTCTGCCCGGCAGAACAATGCAGCCCAGCCTATTTATTCAAGCCCCTATTTTTTCAAGCCCCAATGAGCCACTGACTAAAGAGTCATTGAGAATAAATTAAGCTAGTGTTGTGAATTAATTAAGCTAGTGTTTAGACTTATTTTCATTAGCTTTCGCTTTAAATGGCAATTAAACAGGACTTGAACAAAGTCTTCGCAGTCTGACATACAATTTTAAGAGTCAGGTGAAGTGAAGTTTTATTTATCATAACATGTGCATGTGACAAAATGTATTCTTTCAGAGACGTAAAAGATCATGTCCATGAAATGAAGACCTCTGTGAACTCAACTTCATATACAGTAAAATTCCGCTATTACGACCACCTAAATTTTACTTTGAGAAGCTTATTTAGTAGATTAAGTTATTCTTTCTTTGTCTTTTCTGCATACACTGTCCTCTGGTCAGAGACCACCTTTGGGACTGTTCAAAAGTGATCTTAAAGACCACTTTTGAACCTCTCTTAGGTGTTTCTAACCAGCACAAACAATGTATGTTTTGAGCAGAAATGTGGAAAACATATCACAAAAATATTGGCCCTGGAGCAATATAATGTGTACTTTCTTGTGTTTTCTTTGTTGTTTTTTGTTTACAGCCCTTTCACTATAACTTCACTTATTTAGAGTTGATCCTTAATCAGACATGGGCAAACAGGGAAGCACCCGGAGAAATACCACCAGACCTTCCGTTGCAGAACATGGCGCATCACATGTGATCTAAGCGATGCTCAAACCACAATGGTGAGAGACCTAATGATCAAGGCTCAACTCTCAAACCCACTAGGCCAAGGAGGACTGTAAAATTTGCACTATGTCACATCTGAAAGGAACGTTTTATTCAGAACAGCTAGTGTATAAAAAGTTATTCATAGGTTTTCGTTAACGTTTGATTAATAACTGGTACCTCAATGCAAGCTGACATATCAGTACGTCAGGACATATATGTAATTACTTACTTCTCACATCCAGATATACATAGTCATTTGCAGTCCCAGCAGAGCTGCTAGCTGTACAGATGTAACCCCCTCTGTCATTCACATCAACATTGTAGATTCTGATTAATAAAATACTTCATACAATTCAGCTTTTTTTCTTTCTCAAACAAATGTTATCTGAAATAAAAACTTTCAGTCCCTTTCACTCAGAGATAATGATGGTCATCTTGGAATAAATAGATAAGCAGTCTTACGTGAGAACACCATCCTGTACCCGGTGTTGGTCTGGCAGCTTTCCGCCATCCTTTGTCCAGCGTACTGTAGGGTTTGGAGAGCCTGTGACATTACATCGCAGTTCAACATTGGAACCACGCTCAGCCAATTTGTCTCGCTGTCCAACAGAAGCTGTCGGAGGTACTGAAATGATGAGGAATATAAATAGTCACCAGAACAATAACTCAAACTGCAATGTTGGCAAACTCTGACAGTCAAACATGGCTGACTTTTCTTCAGAGTGCTTTGTGACAAACGGAGTGCATTCTTGCCATCAAAGAACTTTGAACTGACAATTTTGAAATCATTTTAGTTGAATGAAGAGGATGTTGCATCTGAAACAAAATGGGAAGTAAGGTGATCTGTGGGCATATTCTGATTTGGTACAAAAGCTGATTTGAGTGCACATATTCTGACTGAGTTGGCATAAAGGCTGACTTTAGTGCACATATTCTGCCTAAGTTGGTATAAGCTGATTTTAGTGCACACTTAGCACTATGACAGGTTTGTCTGAATATCATAATGATCCGAAGTACATAAAATTCCTATATTAAGACAACCTTTGGGACTGTTCAATAGTGGTCTTTAAGAACAGTCCCAAAATAGTCCCTGACCATAGGACATTGTGTGCAGAATTCCCGAAGAAATAATAACAGCAAGCTTCTAAATAAGATTTTTCAAGCAGAATTAGTCTTACTTTTAGGTGGTATGCATTGCGGAATTTCACTGTATTAGGACAGATAGGCCTAAGCAAACAGTGCAGACCCAGATAAGACTGCTCCTGACCAGTCTGATCAGGATCTTCACTGTTTGTCATTCCGTTTGCACCGTTTAGACTCCTTGCTGGGTCGTGAAACAAAGCTGTTAAAATTTTAGGAGAATCATATTCAGTCCTCAAGGTGTCTGACTTTTTTATTTTTAGGGTAATACAAACCTTCAACATTCACGATAGCAAATCCTGCCTGTATTTCCCAGGTGCTTTTCACTGTACACCTGTAACTTCCGGCATCCGCTGCCGTCACTTGACGTATCTCGAGAATACCATCACGCTCTGTTGCCCGCGGATTCATCTGACCATCAGTCTTGGACCACTCAATATCGAATGGCCCAGTTCCTACAGCGGCACACCTCAATTGAATGGCTTCTCCAGCTCGTGTGGTCACACGTTCGGGTGAAATTATAAGACGTGGGGAAACTGAAAACACAAATTTGCAATTAAATGGTCCCATGTATTTTGTTTGTTTTTAAGTAAAATTCTTATGCCACTTAACAACAACCATTACCTTTGCAAACAACGTAGACCCAGATCAGATGGCTTCTTCAGGGGTCATCTGATCAGAATCTACACTGTTTGACATTCAGTTTGTAAATTTGCAGGAATAAGTTCCATCGAGTAATCTGATTGGTCAGAATGGGGTGTGGCTAAATTAATTGTTCTACAGGACAAGGGTTAAAAGTTTGATAAACACTATTATCATATGACGCCGCGTCTGAGAGTGTAATAACGTCATGTAATATTTTCGATAATCCACTAGTGGATTAAATATGCAAATTAGCTAAATACGTCCCGTAACGTTACATGTATGACGTCCTTAACGACGTCGCGTTTACTAACGGCGGAAAATTGACATTTTTGTAAACAACCGTGAATAAAATGCGTTTAAAATGTCATATGATAAATCGAATCTTGCATTCGTGCCCAAATATTATTGAATTCATTAAACTCGTTGAGGAAAAGGGATAAAATGCTCGGCAGAGCCTCGCATTTTATCCCTTTTCCTCAACTCGTTTAATAAATTCAATGATACATGAACACTCGTGTAAGATCCTCTATTTAGAGTTATGTCAGGCTGGCCAGTTCAATTAACCATTGTCTTCCTAGCTTTTATGAAATTTACTTTTTATTTTTCAATGGTTTAACGGTGTTGATGTGAACAGACATACTAAAAGATTCACCATCCCTTTCAAAGGCAGATAACATATTGCAAACCTTCAACCCCGCCCATCGCGGCATGGAGAAATAGATTGGGCTGCATGGTGCTTCCGCGCAGAGCTGAAACCAAATCAACTTGAGTGCCGGAAAACTGCTTAGAAGGTATATGCCTGCCCAGGAAAAGGGGTGTTAGCTGAGCCTTTCCTTAAACTTTCCTGGTCTCTGGGCGGTAGGGCTTGAGATGTACTTTCATCTCAATGTTGGATAAAAGTCCCACATAATCGAAAGCAATCAGAATGATCTGTCTCCCACCACCTTCCCAAATTTCTTGCCAAAACGTATCTTGATGGTACTTGTTAGAATCGTCTCATTAATTTTAAAACATGCTGTGGGTACCTGTTTGAATCACTTCTTAATATTCTTTATTTATTTTTACAAAAAAAAAAAAACAACAACAAAAAAAAAAAAAAAAACACCAATGTTGTTAGAACCATCTCATTAAGTTGATTCTAACAAATACCTACAACACATGTTTTAACCCTTCTCTTGCTGAATATTCAGTTAAGCCACACCCATTTCTGACTTTGAACCAATCAGATTTCTTCATGTTATTTATTCCTACAAATTCATAACTTGAATGTCTAACAGTGTAGATCCTGATCAGATGGCTTCTTCAGAAGCCATCTGATCTGGATCTACACTGTTTCCAAAGATATGGGTTGTCGTGAACAGCATGATAAGAGTTAATATATAAATAAGAAAAAATGTTCCAAATTTATTATCAGTACACTGCCTAATCTGACAATATGCCTACCAATGGCATAGCTACAGATAAGGCTCTTCTTTCATCTGGAATGTACTGATTTTTTTTTCATTTCTGCATGAAAACATATATAACGGGGACTCATCAGAAGCGCCTTAGAAACTTTTCATTAATGGTAAATTGTAAAACCTATCTATAACTCCAAGAAGTATGGACCTTTGGCCCTGAATCCGGTAATACATGATGCATCAACCCACGGCCCATGTTTGTACCAACTTTCAACTTTGTTACATAAACGGTTGAAAAAGAGTGTGACGATGTCTTTTTTCTAAGAAAATTTTTTTGTAAGACCTATCAAGGGATGTTAGTCATGCCCTTGGCCCTGTTTCCAGTATATGCAATACATCATCCCACTGTCCATGTGTGTACCAAATTTCACTTTCGTAACCATAACGGGTCTTGAGAAAAATGTAACAAAAATTTTATCTAATGAGGCCAGACAGAATGACGGATGGAATGATGGAAGGACAAGGTAAATTCAATATTACCCCACGTTTTCAAAGTGCATTTTCTTGGCATTGGCACCCAACCCAACCTTTTTTCCAGAATTACTGTTCTCGCACACAAGACAAGGAAATCCGTGATTTTACCCTGGGATAGAAATTTATGTTCTGACCCTGGTGTTCCGACGCAACATCGAATATAATCGCGTGTTTGATAAATGCACTGGTTGAATACGATTTCATATGCGCCGTCGTTAGGGTTAACGTCACAACACGTTACCGTGACGTCACTAAACATTCCTCATCATCACAATATGGCGAAAGTGGTGCAGTATTAAAAATCCGCGCTAGGAAATAAAGGTTTGCAAGAAAAAGATCCAGTATGGGGCTGAGTGGTGGATAGAAAAATCTGTCCCTCGGGATCACTGTCCGGCATCACTCGGCAAGCCTCGTGATGTCGGACAATGACCCTCGGGACGGATTTTTTTCTATCCACCCTCACAACCAATTTTTGATTCGTATAATATTTCCACCAAATGTTTATCAATTGACTAAAAGTTATAAAGGGCAGTCGCTCTTCAGTGCTGAAGTCCACATGACTATAACTGATTTATAGGAAGTCCAGATAACTTTGTATTATAGAAAATAGCAACGTCAATTTTATCGCAGTCAGATCATTGTGTTGCCTAATAGGGTTATCTTATGGATTGGGCTCGGCTAACAGTGTAGACCCAGATAAAACGTCACATTACTTATCTGATCAATGTCTACACTGTTTGCTTACAGTACTGGAATTTAAGGGTAAGATGACACATTATACAGCGTCTGATCAGGGTTAATATTGTTTGTTTACAGTACAGTAAAGTAAGGGTTGAAGGGGATGTTATCATTCTTAATCACCATTCAGGATCATTTTCCAAACCTAGTACTCTCAGTGCTTTGATTAAGTATATGGGCCTGAAGAGAATGGTATTATAGTTATTTACTTCAGTAGCTTGATGAAAGTTGCTTTACAATAATTTTTCTTTAAAAAAAAATAATTCCAGTTTTGCAGGTTTTGCCAAAAAAGCCATTTTCTTATGTAAAAGGGCTAAACAAACTGAAGCAAATGAAAGAGAACCAAAAAGTACAGTCTGTAATGCAAGACCCACAGTGACCCTGAGCCTAGGAACCTGAAGGTCGAACTTGCTTGAGATATTATCAAACCCAACATTTATGTGACTTAAAAATACATAAATAAATGCGATGCCAAAGTTTTCAAATAATAGCCACAGTGACCTTGACCTTGAGGCCAGGATCCTGAAAGTCGAACTCGCTCGAGATACTATCAAATGCAACATTCGTGTGTTGCTATATTAGAATCCATCGATAAATGTAGGCGCTAGAGCGATGACAAAATTTTTTCTAAAAATAGCTACAGTGACCTTGACCTTAAGCCCTGGACCCTGAATGTCAAACTCACTAGAGATGTCATCATACCCAACATGTGCATGAAGTTATATTAAAATCCATCAATAAATACAGGGGCTAGAGCAATGGCAAAATTGTTTTTATAAATAACCACAGTGACCTTGACCTTTACCCCCGGACCCTGAAAGTCGAATTTGCTCGAGATATCATCATACCCAACACTTGTGTGGAGTTATATTAAAATCCATCAATAAATGTAGGCACTAGAGCCATGACTACGTTTTTCTAAAAATAGCCAGAGTGACATTGACCCTGGACCCTGAAAGTCCATCTCACTAGAGATATCATCATACCCAACACGTGTGTAAAGTTATATTGAAAGCCATCAATAAATGCAGAGGCTAGAGCAATGACAATGTTTTTCTAAAAATAGCCACATTGACATTGACCGTCAGCCCTGGACCCTGAAAGTCGAACTTGCTCGAGATATCATCATACCAAACATTTGTATGAAGTTATATTAAAATCCATCAATAAATATAGGCACTAGAGCCATGACAAAGTTTTTCTAAAATAGCCACCGTGACCTTGACCTTCAGCCCCGGACACTAAAAGTTGAACTCGCTTGAGATATCATTATACCCAAACTTTAAGTGAAGTTATATTAAAATCCAGAAATACATGTAAGCGCTAGAGCGATGACAAGGTTTTCTAAAAATAGACACAGTGACCTTGACATTGAGCCCCAGTCCTTGACATTGAGCCCCGTACCCTGAAAGTCAAAGTCGCTTGTGACAACATACCCAACATTTGTGTGAAGTTATATAAAAATCCATCAATAAATGAAGGCACTAGAGCGATGACAAAGTTTTTCTAAAAATAGCTACATTGACCTTGACCTTGAGCCCCAGACCCTGAAAGTCGAACTCGCTGTGTTTTTTTAAGGAAAAGAAAAAGAAAACAAATATCCTCCACCGGGATTTGAACCCACAACCCCGTTGATTCATAGTCCTGAGCTCTATCCACTACACTACACTGAGCTTGCTGGCAAACTATAACACAGGGAAATAAGGGAGGTAATACAGAGCAAATAATCAACATCTTAAAAAATGCCAATTTCAGCCAAACAACCTGTAAAATGAAGTACAATGGTAATGTTAAATATTGTTTTTACCAATTGTTAATAATATACTGAGCAAAAGTTATAATGCAACAGTGGTTTGTATTGATAATAATGAGCAGAATGTATATATACTCTACGAATCGTCTATATAATAACACTGGCCAATGTCCCAAACATCCAGCAGCACTTTGATTTTAACCTTCTGTTTCGATCTGTTCAAGAAACAAACCAAATGCTGGAGCTAGGGTGTTTGTTAAAAATGATACACATTGTGATTTTCAAGAACGCGGCATGTGACATGCATTCGTACGCCTGAAATGAAGATCGTTTTCTGAGAATATTGCTGTGCATTTTTTGTTTACTGATTAAGTTTAATGTTAATCAATAGGTTTTCTTTAATTTTGATCACAAGCGACAACATATTTTCGCTTCCAGACAAGAAATTATGGAACTATGGCATAAAGGGTCCAATTTTCTTTTTCAGAATTTGTCGAAGACAGTCCTGAGTCCTGATGCAATAATTCCACAGAATTGTGTTTTCTAACGCCCAACAACAATAAAAGTAAACAAGGTTCACAAGGTTTTCATTTGAAAATCCCACTGTTGGAATTTGTCACCACTTTAATTATCTATTGTTGCCTATGGAATGTTCAGTAAAAACGCCAACATGTCAGTCGTAAGAATTTTCTCGTTAAATTATGAGACAATGTGAAAGACATTTTTAAATCACATAATCTTTCCTTTTCAGGGGATCGTTTAAAGAAGAAAATCTTGAAAAATTGGCATTCCAGATGTCTCCGGAAGCGCATGGAATCAAAATTACTGTTTTGACCAATCGGTTTCGACTACCATAAGCCATGCTCTGGAAAACGAAATCAATGAAACCAAATCATTTATTGGTGAAAGTTCAGCAACATATGTCATCCAGATTATCCTGCACCAGACATTAACACGAAAATTTAACCATACCTGTGTTGCGTTATGTGTTTGGCTCAGTATATATTCAAAATAAACTTGTAAAATATCACATATAAGAGCTTGCAGGTAAACTTTAACGTCAGGGCACATATATGTAATTACTTACTTCTCACATCTAGCATTACATAATCTCTTGCAGTTCCAGCAGAGCTGCTAGCTGTACAGATGTAACGCCCTCTGTCATTCACATCAACATTGTAGATTCTGTTTAATAAAATGTCAAAGTACATTACATCGCGTTCATGGCCCTTTCAAGATTATTTCACATAATTTGAGCCGATCATTAATTAGAGGTGGGCAAAAACTGGGTTACCCGGATAAAACGTCTGACCTTCCCTTGCAGAATATGACATCTCATGTGACCTGAGCCAGGCTCCAACCACAACATAAATACAAAATTCTTCAATATCTCCATAAATCTGTTTCATTTTGAGATTTGGATACATTCCATTGAAACTGTTGTTAATAAATTTCGAATGAATCTCCGTGTAAAGACACTTGATTACATTACATCAAACTACATGTAACAATTAAAACTTAATTTATGATCATGTTGGTTTAGTTTTCTGTTTACTTCATACAATTCAGCTTTTTTCTATCTCAAACAAATGTTATCTGAAATTTAAACTTTCAGTCCCTTTCACTCAGAGATAATGATGGCCATCTTGGAATAAATAAATAAGCAATCTTACGTGAGTACACCATCCTGTACCATATGTTGGTCTGGCAGCTCTCCGCCATCCTTTGTCCAGCGTACTGTAGGGTTTGGAGAGCCTGTTACATCACACCGCAATTCAACATTGGAACCGCGCTCAGCCAATTTGTCTCGATGTCTAATAGACGCTGTTGGAGGTACTGAAATGACGAGGAATATAAATATTCACCAGAACAATAGCTGAAACTGCAATCATACTATAACTCAAACTTTAATCATTCCAACTTAAGAATAATTCAAAGTCCTAGACCTATCATAATTCAAATTTCAATCATTACAACTTAAGGAAAATTCAAAATCTCAGCCCAGAACTGTCATAATTCAAATTTCAATCATTACAACTTAAGGAAAACTCAAAGTCACATAATTATCATAATTCAAATTCCAATCATTCCCACTTAAGTACAATTCAAATTCCTAGAACTATCATAAATCAAATTTCAATCATTCCAACTTAAGTACATTTCAAAGTCCCAGAACTATCATAATTCAAATTACAATCATTCCAACTTCAGTAAAAATCAAAGTCCTAGAACTATCATAAATCAAATTCCAATCGTTCCAACTTAAGTGAAATTCAAAGTCCTAGAACTATCATAATTCAAATTTCAATCATTCCAACTTAAGTACAATTCAAAGTCATAGAACTATCATAATTCAAATTACAATCATTCCAACTTCAGTAAACATCAAAGTCCTAGAACTATCATAATTCAAATTACAATCATTCCAACTTCAGTAAAAATCAAAGTCCTAGAACTATCATAATTCAAATCACAATCATTGCAACTAAAGGAAAATTCAAAGCCCCAGAACTATCTTAATTCAAATTTCAATCATTCCAACCTTAAAAATAATTCAAAGTTCTTTGAATTATTATGATTCAAATGTTAACTTTTTTATAGTTCTGCAGTAAATCTACAGTATTTAATGTAAGGTACCAATAAATAAGAGTATGTTCTCTTATTCAAGAACATAAACCAAGTAAATGCAACTCTGACTTATCAAATGGTATGCTATAAACTTGGCATGAACTGCAAGTTCACAATTTGCCCCTTAATACGCTCGTTAAGCTAAAGATGCTTTGAACAACTGGACCACCTCATGAAAACATGCCTTTATAATTCTGACCCCTTTGAACCCTTCTTTTATAAAAGAATAAACATGCCTTTATAATTCTGACCCCTTTGAACCCTTCTTTTATAAAAGGGGTAAACCTTATTTTTCTTATTTCTGCTCTAAAATATAGAATGTGGGTACTTGTTAGAACCACCTCGATGATGTGGTTCTAACGTGTACCCACAGACTATATTTAAAGCAGAATTAAGAAGAATATCACATTTTCGTTTTTTCGGTTGTAAAATTTACAATGTATTTGTATAGATGTGTTTTCATAATGATGGGGAGTCCATTCTGTCCTCACTGTGTTCTATATGGATATCATTTGACACATAGTTTCTCCATGCAATTGATACCAAAGCGGATTTTAGTGCACATTTCCTGTTTAAGATGGTGCATAAGATGATCTCAGTGCATATATTAAAACTAAGATAGTATATTAATCAATCTAATAACACACATTCTAAGTTGCTACAAAAGCTGATTTAAGTGACATTTTCTGATAAACAAGAGGGCCCAGAGGGCCCTGGTTCGCTCACCTGTCTCGAGTACATTCTATTGTTAGCTCTGGTGGCCATCTTGTTCACCAGCAGAGTGATTTTAGCTTATTTGGTCGGGAGTAACCTAGGCAACATTCCTGTGAAGTTTGAATCAGGCGACGACGGACGAAGACGGCCGACGGAGGCCTGCCATCCTATAAGCTCCCCCGGAGCCTTCGGCTCTGGTGAGCTAAAACAAGTGCGGACTAACCCAGAAACCCACAAACAAACGGACAGTGCAAAAACTATATGCCCTCCTACGGGGCCATAAAAGTACTAAATCTGAGCCTTCAGGATAACGGTCAGTAAATGACCTTGAACTTTGGAATTGATAAACTTGGATCCAGCTGATTGCAAATATAATTTCTGATGTCACAAGCTACCATGCATTAAAAAGAAACTCCGCTGTTTTGCCTTTTTTCCATACAAATGTCTGGCTGACCTAAGCAGGTCAAGGTCAACCAAAGGTCATCATTTAAAAACTTGGAAGGGCCCCAAGTGCCCGATGCTGAATACCAAGTTTCAAGGTCATCGGCCATTCGGTTCCTTAGCAGGAGATTTTTATTTTTTTTTACCAAATATAGGCAAGGACCAGTCACAGGTAAAAAAAATTACATGGGTGGGAAGCCCTTGCCACAAGGTACCTACGTGCCATATATAAAGGCTCTATCTTAAATGGTTCAAAAGTTATGAGAAAGAAGGTCAAAGGTCAAGGTCACAGGTAAAAATGTTTGTATGGGTGGAAAGTCCTTGCAACAAGGAACATACATGCCAAATATGAATGCTCTATCTCAAATAGTTTAAAAGGATAAAATAGGTCACATGTCAAGGTCAAAGTCATAAATCATTCTTGTATGCATAGGAAGCCCTTGTCATAAGGAAACTACATGCCAAATATGGAGGCCCTATCTCAAATGCTTCAAAATTATGACAAAGTAGGTCAAAGGTCAAGGTCATAAGACAAAATGTTTAAATGAGTTGGAAGACCTTTTCACAAGGAACGTACATGCCAAATATGAAGGCACTATCTCAAATGGTTCAAAAGTTATAATAAAACAGGTCAAATGTCAAAGTAAAGGTCACAGATCAATTTATGCATGAATAGGAAGGTTGGTTGGTTGATTTGAGGTTTAACGTCCCCGTCAACACTGTATAGGTCATTTTGGAGAGGTTGCTTCCAATTTTGTGGGACTTTTACCCGACATTGAGATGAAATGACATCTCAAGCCCTGTCGCCCAATGAAACCAATAGGGTTTATTAGCATGGACGGTCCGCCTCTCAGCGCGGTTCCTGAACAGGCTTAGATTCTCTAAGCGGTTTACCAGTACTAGTGTGCGGGCCGGATTCAGCTCGGCGTGGAAGCATCATGCAGCCCATATATTTCTTCAAGCCCCTATTGGCGGGGGCCTGCATGAATAGGAAGCCCTTGTCGCAAGGAACGTACATGCCAAATATAAAGGCTGTATCTAAAATGCTTCAAAAGTTATGACAAGGTCAAAGGTCAAGGTCATGGGTCAAAAGTTTTGAATAATTGAGCAACCCTTGTCAGAAGGAACATACATGCCAAATATTAAGGCTCTATCTCATATGGTTCAAAAGTTATGATTTATGATTGGGAAGTCATTGTCACAAGGAACCTACATGCCAAACATGAAGGCTCTATCTCAAACGGTTCAAAAGTTATGACAAAAAAAACCTACTGATCTACTTATTGATTTGACATGACCCATATTCGAACTTAACTGAGATATTTTCCAGATGATCATTCTGAGCAAGTTTAATGATGATTTGACTAAAACTGTGGCCTCTTAGAGTATTCAAAACATTTTTTTTTTATCAAAACGTTTTTTATGATTTCACTCGCTGACCTAGTTTTTGACCCGACATGATCCATATTCAAACTTGACCCAGATATTGTCAAGATGATAATTACGAGCAAGTTTAATGATGATCGGACCAAAACTAGGGCCTCTAGTGTGTTCACAAAGTTTTTCAACAACCTGACCTACTGACCTACTTATTGACCAGACATGATCTATATTCTAAATTAACCGAGATATTGTCAAATGATCATTTTGAGCAAGTTTGATGATGATCTGACCAAAACTGTGGCCTCTAGCTTGTTCAGAGGTCTTTTCTATGATTTGACCTACTAACCTACTTTTTGAACCGACATGACCCATATTCAAACTTGACTGAGATATTGTCAAGATAATCATTCTTGGCAAGTTTGATGATAATCGGACCAAAACTGTGGCCTGTGGTGTGTTCAAAAGGTTTTCCTATGATTTGACCTACTGATGTACTTTTAACCGTATTTAAACCTGACCGAGATATTGTCAAGATGATCATTCTGGGCACGTTTGATGATGATCGGACCTAAACTGTGGCCTCTAGTGTGTTCAGAAGGCTTTTCTATGATTTGACCTCCTGACCTACTTTGTGACCCGATTTGACCCATATTCGAACTTGAGATATTTTCAAGACTATAATTCTGAGCAAGTTTGATGATGATCGGACAAAAATAATGGCCTCTAGTGTGTTCATAATGTTTTTCTATGATTTGATATACTGACCTACTTTTTGACCCAACATGACCCATATTCGAACTTGACCGAGATATTGTCAAGGTGATCATTCTGGGCAAGACTGATGATGATTGGGCCAAAGCTGTGGTCTTTAGTGCATTCACAATGATTTTCTATGATTTGATCAACTGGCCTACTTTGTGACCCAACATGACCCATATTCGAACGTAACCAAGATATTATCAAGATAGTCATTCTGAGCAAGTTTGATGGTGATGGGACCAAACCTGTTGCCTCTAGTGTGTTCAGAATGTGTTTCTATGATCGGACCAAAACTGTGGCCTCTATTTTGTTCAGAATGTGTATCTATGATCGGACCAAAATTGTGGCCTCTAGTGTGTTCACAAGGGGTTTTCTATGATTTGACCGAGATATTGTCAAGACTATCATTCTGAGCAAGTTCGATGATGATCTGACCAAAACTGTGGCCTCTAGTGTTTTCACAGGTTTTTCTCTGATTTGACCTTCTGACCTTCTTTTGACCCAAAATAACCCATATTCGAACTTGACCGAGATATTAGCAAGATGCTCATTCTTGGCAAGTTTGATGATGATTTGACCAAAGCTGTGGCCCATAGTGTATGCACAAGGTTTTTCTATGATTTGACCTACTGACCTACTTTGTGATCCGACATGATCCATATTCGAACGTGACCAAGATATTATCAAGATGATCATTCTGAGCAAGTTTGATGATGATCGGACCAAACCTTTGGCCTCTAGTGTGTGACAGAAGGTTTTTCTATTATTTGACCTACTGACCTACTTGTTGACCCGACAATACCCATATTCGATCTTGACTGAGATATTGTCAAGATGATTATTCGGGGCAAGATTGATGATGATCGGGCCAAAACTGTGGCCTCTAGTGTGTTCACAAGGTTTTTCTATGATTTGACCGAGAAATTGTCAAGACGATCAATCTAGATAAGTTTGATGACGATCGGACCAAAACTGTGGCCTCTAGAGTGTTCACAAGGTTTTTCTATGATTTGACCTGCTGACCTTACTTTTGACCCGACATGACCCATATTCGAACTTGACCGAGACATTGACAAGATTATCATTCTGGGCAAGTTTTGTGACGATCGGACAAAAACTTTGGTCTCTATAGTGTTCACAAGGTTTTCCTTTGTTTTGACCTACTGACCTACTTTTTGACCTTCCATGACCCATATTTTTAAACGTGACCGACATATTGTCATGATGATCATTCTGACAAAGTTTGATGATGATGGCCCAAAACTGTGACCTCTAGTGTGTTCACAAGAAAAGTTTACGGACGGACGGATGCACGCACGGACGCACGACAGACAAAAAGTGATCCCAAAAGCTCACCTCGTCACAGGTGAGGTTAAAAGGTACACCAGCTGATCCGAGTGCTAATATTTGAACTGAGTATTTAAGATGATTTGAGTGCACATATTCTGAATTGGTACACAAGCTGAATTGAGTGCACATATTCTGAATGATACATACTACCAATTTTGTTTTAGCTGCAACATTCTATTCCTGGCACTGCTGTCAAATGTTTTTTCTATGTAAAGATCAAAGATAAAAACTGCAATCAGGTTTCTTTTATCTGAAACATTTTGACAATCAAAGGGTTCACTATTTTCACTGTACTAGATCAAGAGCATGTCAACTTGTCTGTGATGGCCACTGATTGGTAAATGTATTACCAACAGCACCAAATATATTGTGTCATGTTAAAATTTGCATCATTATTGGGTCACCGGTGCAAAGTTGGCAAACTTTGACTGTCAAACATGACAGACTTGTCTTCAGATAACTTTCCGACAAATGGAATGCATTCTTGCCATAAAAACACAGAGGTAAACCTTTTGTTCAATCATTTTTAGTTGAATGAAGAGGATGTTGCATCTGAAACACAATGGGTAGTAAGCTGATCTGAGAGCATATTCGGAGTTGGTACAAAAGCTTATTTGAGTGTACATATTCTGACTGAGTTGGCATAAAGGCTGGCTTTAGTGAACATATTCTGACTGAGCTGAATTGAGTGCACACTTAGCACTATGACAGGTTTGTCTGTATACCATAATGATCCTAAGTGAAGTAAAATTCCTATATTAAGACAACCTTTGGGACTGTTCAAAAGTGGTCTTTAAGACGATTTTTTTTCCGAAAAAATTTGTGTAAAACCTATCAAGGGATGTAAATAACGCCCTTGGCCCAGTTTCCAGTATATGCAATACATCAACCCACTGTCCATGTGTGTACCAAATTTCACTTTCGTAACCATAATGGATCTTGAGAAAAATGTAACAAAAATTTTATCTAATGAGGCCAGACAGAATGACGGATGGAATGATGGAAGGACAAGGCAAATTCGATATAACCCCACTTTTTCAAAGTGCATTTTCTTCGCATTGGCACCCAACCCAACCTTTTTTTCAGAATTACTGTTCTGGCACACCAGACAAGGAAATCCGTGATTTTACCCTGGGATAGAAATTTATCTTCTGACCCTAGTGTTCCGACCAAAAATCGAATATAATCGCGTGTTTAATAAATACACTAGTTGAATACGACTCCATGTGCACCGTCATTAAGGTTGACGTCACAACACGTTACCGGACGTTAGTAAACATTCCTGTAGTGTCATCACAATATGGCGGAAGTTGGTGCAGTATTAAAAATCCGCGCAAGGTTATGGAAGGTATGCAAGAAAAAAAATCAAATATGGGTGTGAGGGGTGGATAGAAAAATCAGTTCCTCGGGATCACTGTCCGGCATCACTAAGCAAGCCTGGTGATGGCGGACAATGACCCTCGGGACGGATTTTTCCATCCACCCCTCACACCCATAATAGTCCACATGACTATAACTGATTTATAGGAAGTCAAGATAACTTTGTATTATAGAAAATAGCAGCGTCAATTTTATCGCAGTCAGATCACTGTGTTGCCTAATAGGATTATCTCATGGATTGGGCTTGGCTAACAGTGTAGACTCAGATTAGACGTCAAATTACACGGCACCTGATCAGTGTCTACAATGTTTGCTTACAGTACTGGAATTTAAGGGTAAGACGACGCATGATACAGTGTCTGATCAGGGTTTATATTGTTTGTTTACAATACAGGAACGTAAGGGTTGAAGGGGATGTTATCATTCTTAATCACCATTCAGGATCATTTTCCAAACCTAGTACTCTCAGTGCTTTGATTACATATATGGGCCTGAAGAGAATGGTATTATAGTTATTTACTTCAGTATCTTGATGAAAGTTGCTTTACAATAATTTTTCTTTAAAAAAAAAAATCCAGTTTTGCAGGTTTTGCCAAAAAAGCCATTTTCTTATGTAAAAGGGCTAAACAAACTGAAGCAAATGAAAGAGAACCAAAAAGTACAGCCTGCAATGCAAAAGCCACAGTGACCCTGAGCCTAGGAACCTGAAGGTCGAACTTGCTTGAGATATTATCAAACACAACATTTATGTGACTTAAAATACATAAATAAATGCGATGAAAAAGTTTTCTAATAATAGCCACCGTGACCTTGACCTTGAGGCCAGGATCCTGAAAGTCGAACTCGCTCGAGATATTATCAAATGCAACATTTGTGTGTAGCTATATAAGAATCCATCAATAAATGTAGGCGCTAGAGCGATGACAAAGTTTTTTCTAAAAACAGCTACAGTGACCTTGAACTTGAGTCCTGGATCCTGAATGTCAAACTCACTAGAGATGTCATCATACCCAACATGTGTATGAAGTTATATTAAAATCCATCAATAAATGCAGGGGCTAGAGCAATGGCAAAGTTGTTTTTATAAATAGCCACAGTGACCTTGACCTTTACCCCCGGACCCTGAAAGTCGAATTTGCTCGAGATATCATCATACCCAGCATTTGTGTGGAGTTTGTGTTAAAATCCATAAATAAATGTAGGCACTAGAGCAATGACAATGTTTTTCTAAAAACAGCCACAGTGATCTTGACCTTCAGCCCTGGACCCTGAAAGTCGAACTTGCTCGAGATATCATCATACCCAACATTTGTATGAAGTTATATTAAAATCCATCAATAAATATAGGCACTAGAGCCATGACAAAGTTTTTTCTAAAAATAGCCACCGTGACCTTGACCTTCAGTCCCGGACACTAAAAGTTGATCCGCTTGAGATATCATTATACCCAACCTTTAAGTGAAGTTATATTAAATCCAGCAATATATGTAAGCGCTAGAGCGATGACAAGGTTTTCTAAAAATAGCCACAGTGACCTTGACCTTGAGCCCCAGTTCTTGACCTTGAGTCCCGTACCCTGAAAGTCAAAGTCGCTTGTGACAACATACCCAACATTTGTGTGAAGTTATATAAAAATCCATCAATAAATGAAGGCACTAGAGCGATGACAAAGTTTTTTCTTAAAATAGCTCTATTGACCTTGACCTTGAGCCCCGGACCCTGAAAGTCGAACTCGCTGTGTTTTTTTAAGGAAAAGAAAAAGAAAACAAATATCCTCCACCGGGATTTGAACCCACAACCCCGTTGATTCATAGTCATGAGCTCTATCCACTACACTACACTACACTGAGCTTGCTGGCAAACTTTAACACAGGGAAATAAGGGAGGTAATACAGAGCAAATAATCAACATCTTAAAAAATGCCAATTTCAGCCAAAAAAAACCTGTAAAATGAAGTACAATGGTAATGTTTAATATTGTTTTTAGCAATGGTTAATAATATACTGAGCCAAAGTTATAATGCAACAGTGGTTTGTATTGATAATAATGAGCAGAATGTATATATACTCTACGAATTGTCTATATAATAACACTGGCCAATGTCCCAAACATCCAGCAGCACTTTGGTTTAAACCTTCTGTTTCGATCTGTTCAAGAAACAAACCAAAAGCTTGAGCTAGGGTGTCAGTTAAAAATGAAACACATTGTGATTTTCAAGAACGCGGCATGTGACATGCAGTCGTACACCTGAAATGAAGATCATTTTCTGAGAATATTGCTGTGAATTTTTTGATAACTGATTAAGTTTAATGTTAATCAATAGGTTTTCTTTAATTTTGATCACAAGCGACAACATGTTTTCGCTTCCAGACAAGAAATTATGGAACTATGGCATAAAGGGCCCAATTGGCAATTTCAGAATTTGTCGAAGACAGTCCTGAGTCCTGATGCAATAATTCCACAGAATTGTGTTTTCTAACGCCCAACAATAAAAGTAAACGGGGTTCACAAGGTTTTCATTTGAAAATCCCACTGTTGGAATTTCTCACCACTTTAATTTTCTATTGTTGCCTATGGAATGTTCAGTAAAAACGCCAACATGTCAGTCGTTAGAACTTTCTCGTTAAATTTTGAGACAATGTGAAAGTCATTTTTAAATCACTTAATCTTTCCTTTTTGGGGGATCGTTTAAGAAGGAAATCTTGAAAAATTGGCATTCCAGATGTCTCCAGAAGCGCATGGAATCAAAATTACTGTTTTGACCAATCGGTTTCGACCACCATACGCCATGCTCTGGAAAACGAAATCAATGAAACCAAATCATTCATTGGTGATAGTTCAGCAACATATGTCATCCAGATTATCCTGCACCAGACATTACCACGAAAATTTAACCATACCTGTGTTGCGTTATATATTCAAAATAAACTTGTATAATATCACATATAAGAGCTTGTAGATAAACCTTAACCAAATGCGGACGCCGACGCTGACGACGACGCCGACGCTGACGCTGACGCCGACCTGACGCTGACGATGGAGGCCCGGGGGTATGGCAATAGCCCCCACCCCATTACTTTCGTGAGGCGAGCTAAAAATACGAAAACCTTTCATCAGAAAAAATAAATAAATTTGGTGGATATGTAAAAAAGCTCTGTATCAAATGGGTGTGTTATTTGTTCGTGTTGTTTGTGTTGATGTTTTATGTCCCAGTCAACACTATTTAGGTCATTTTGGAAACGTTGCTTCTGATTTTGTTGTACTTGTAATCGACACGAGATGAACTGACATCTCAAGCCCTACCACACAAAGAAACTGTTATGGTGTAAGGGGCTGTCTGATGCGCAGCATTTTTACTGGACAGGCTTCTTAATCAGGGTTATCGGTACCATAAACTATGCAGAGCCTTTTCAAAACTTTATAGACGTCATTCTGATTTAATTTCAAAATTTAATACTGGACTTAAATCTCTTCTGCAACAAGGTGTATCGGAATCCGAATTTTATGGTGACTTAGTATATAAATTTTGAACATTTATAACCGCAATGACTTCAGCACCCAATTTCGTAAAATCATTCTTCGATATAAATAGATTGGGTACCACATAAATGTTCTACGACAGACTGCATACATGGTAGTTAACCCGATCACGGTTGACAGCGTTGCTTCCCTCTTAAATTGCACGCCGGTGGGTCAGGCCTTAGATTCTATGACGGTTCCAACGTAAAGGCTTATGTTGGTTGGTACCTGATGCTCTGTCTCTGGTCGGGCCCATTGGAGTCGAACTGTTGGTTTTCTTTTGCTCCAGAATTTCAGTGGTTGCTTGCTGTCGAGTTCTCATCGTTGTTTCATCTCTGTGGTTGTTTGATTTTTGTGTTCACGGAGATGTTGCACTGATGAGTTAGGAAGCCTTCATACGGACTGAACAAATTATTTGTCTTAATCGCGACGCAAGTAAGGGCGAGGATTGTGGTCACGTAAAATCGATTTAAGCCCCCCAGTGGAATTTGTTTCCGCTGATCGTTCCAAGGCGGTTCTTCTGTCGCGGTTTATTTTTGTTATGGTTTGTCTTTTGGTGTTTGTGTCGCTTATATTATTTTATTTTGGATTGCCTTTTGGCCATTTTGTGGGAAAGTAACTGTCTTTTTGGCTTTCCGCTGTTAGTGTTTCCGTTTGGGTCTCTTGCTTCATGTTTGTGTTTCTTTCCCAGTGGTGTCTCTGATGGGAGCTGTAGGAATTGTATCGTTTCCTGATCATTGCCTCTACTCCTATTTTACACCTTCTCAGAAAAAAATTTGTTTGGTTTCAGCTCTGCCCGGAAGCACAATGCAGCCCAGTCTATTTATTCAAGCCCCTATTTATTCAAGCCCCAATGCGCCACTGACTAAAGAGTCTTTGAGAATAAAATAAGCTAGTGTTTAGACTTATTTTCATTAGCTTTCGCATTAAATGACAATTAAACAGGACTTGAACAAAGTCTTCGCAGTCTGACATGCAATTTTAAGAGTCAGTTGAAGTTTTATTTATCAAAACATGCTACATGTGACAAAATGTATTCTTTTAGAGACGTAACAGATCGTGTCCGTGAAATGAAGACCTCTGTGAACCCAACTTCATATACAGTAAAATTCCGCTATTACGAACACCTAAAATTAAGACTAAATTTACTTTGAGAAGCTTATTTAGTAGATAACAATTATTCTTTCTTTGTCTTTTCTGCATACACTGATGGCTTTCGGATGAGTCTTTTAACCGAGGTCCCGTCTCCGCATGACCTAAGCTGTTGGTGGGTCGTAAAACTAAAACTCACTCACTCACTTACTCTGCATACACTGTCCTCTGGTCAGAGACCACCTTTGGGACTGTTCAAAAGTGATCTTAAAACCAATTTTGAACCTCTCTAATGTGTTTCTAACCAGCACAAACAATGTATGTTTTGAGCAGAAATGTGGAAAAAAGATCACACTAATATCGGCCCTGGAGCAATATAATGTGTACTTTCTTGTGTTTTCTTTGTTGTTTTTTGTTTACAGCCCTTTCACTATAACTTCACTTATTTAGAGTTGATCCTTAATCATACATGGGAAAAAAGGGGAGTACCCGGAGAAATGTCACCAGACCTTCGGGTGCGGAACATGGCGCCACTTGTGATCTGAGCGAGGCTCAAACCACAATGGTGAGAGACCTAATGATAAAGACTCGACTCTCAATTTGTTTGTTTTGTTTGATTTGAGGTTTAACGTCCCCGTCAACACTGTAAAGGTCATTTTGGAGACGTTGCTTCCAATTTTGTGGGACTTTTACCCGACATTGAGATGAAATGACATCTCAAGCCCTGTCGCCCAATGAAAGCAATAGGGTTTATCAGCATGGACGGTCCGCCTCGCACCGCGGTTCCTGGACAGGCTTAGATCCTCTAAGCGGTTTACCAGTACTAGTGTGCGGGCCGGATTCAGCTCTGCGTGGAAGCATCATGTAGCCCATATATTTCTTCAAGCCCCTATGGGCGGGGACAAAACTCAACTCCCAAACACATTAGGCAAAGGAGGACTGTAAAATTTGCACTATGTCACATCTAACACATCTAAAAGGAACGTTTTATTCAGAACATCTAGTGTGTAAATAAGTTAGCCTTAGGTTTTCGTTAATGTTTGATTTATAACTGGTACCTCAATGCAAGATGACATATCAGTACGTCAGGACACTTATGTAATTACTTACTTCTCAAATCTAGCATTACATAGTCACTTGCAGTTCCAGCAGAGCTGCTGGCTGTACAGATGTAACGCCCTCTGTCAGTCACATCAACATTGTAGATTCTGTTTAATAAAATGTCAAAGTACATTTCAACCTCCTTATAGTGATGCTGCTGAGGTAAAAGGCATATATCATTCATGTTATTTTTTTATTTAGTTTTTTTTTTTTGCTTTCATGGGCCTTTCAAGATTATTTAACATAATTTGAGCCGATCATTAATCAGAGGTTACCCGGAAAAACCGTCTGACCTCCCCTTGCAGAATATGACATCTCATGTTACCTGAGCCAGGCTCAAACCACAACATAAATACAATATTCGTCAATATCTCCATCAACATGTCTCATTTTGAGCTTTGGATACGTTCCACTGAAACTGTTGTATTGTTATATCAAATTTCGTCATTCAATTGGATGCCCGTATATAGACACTTGATTACATTACATCAAACTACATGTAACAATTAAAAATCAATTTATGACCATGTTGGTTTAGTTTTCTGTTTACTTCATACAATTCAGCTTTTTTCTTTCTCAAACAAATGTTATCTGAAATTAAAACTTTCATTCCTATTCACTCAGCGATAATGATGGTCATCTGTGAATAAATAGATAAGCAGTCTTACGTGAGTACACCATCCTGTACCCTGTGTTGGCCTTGCAGCTCTCCGCCATCCTTTGTCCAGCGTACTGTAGGGGGTTTGGAGAGCCTGTGACATTACACCGCAATTCAACATTGGAACCACGCTCAGCCAATTTGACTCGCTGTCCGACAGAAGCTGTTAGAGGTACTGAAATGACGCGGAATATAAATACTCACCAGAACAATAACTCAAACTGCAATCATACTATAACTCAAACTTTAATCATTCCAACTTAAGGATAATTCAAAATCCTAGACTTATCATCATTCAAATTTCATTCATTACAACTTAAGGAAAATATAAAATCTCAGCCCAGAACTGTCATAATTCAAATTCAATCATTCCAACTGAAGGAAATCTCAAAGTCCCCGAACTATCATAATTCAAAGTTTCAATCATTCCAACTTAAGGAAAACTCAACGTCGCAGAACTATCATAATTCAAATTTCAATAATTCCATATTAAGTACAATTCAAAGTCCTAGAACTATCATAATTCAAATTTTAATTATTCCGGCTTCAGGAAAATTCAAAGTCCTAGAACTATAATAGTTCAAATTTCATTCATTGCAACTTTAGGAAAATTCAAAGTCCCAGAACTATCTTAATTCGAATTTTAATTATTTCAACTATAAAAGTAATTCAAAGTTCTTTGAATTACTATGTTTCAAATGTTAACTTTTATGACGGTTCTGCAGTATATCTACAGTATTTAATATTTAATGTAAGTTACCCCTAAATAATAGTATGTTCTCTTATTCAAGAACATAAACCAAGTAAATGCAACTCGAAATTCTCAAATGGTATGCTATAAACTTGACACGACTTAGAAGTTCTCAATTTGACCCTTAATAAACTCGTTAAGCTAAATATGCTTTGAACAACTGGACCACAACATGAATACATGCCTTTATAATTCTGACCCCCCTGAACCCTTCTTTAATATATACCAAAACTAAGGTTTACAGGGGAAAACGTTATTTTTCTTATTCCTGCTCTAAAATATAGAATATGGATATTCGTTCGAACAACCTCGATGAAGTGGCTCTAACGTGTACCCACAGGTTTAATTTTCAGCAGAATTAAGAAAAACATCATTTTTATTCATTTTAAAATTTTCGTTTTTTTCGATGGTAAAATTTACAATGTGACACAGGGGTCATAAATACGATAAACTCCGTATATGGTTTATGAGTGTGGTTATGAAAACCACCACAATATATCAA